>OX637392.1:51494592-52027092 GCA_951799425.1 Ilex aquifolium | reverse complement strand
TGGTTAAGGCCTTGGTGGCCAGTTCGTTGTCCATCCTACGTGATCCGAGGTGGGGGCGCGACTAGTTTGGTATCAGAGCTTAAGTTTATGAATTACCAGAGGATTGGGTTGAATTTGAATAATTCTGTAGGCTTTGATTTACTTTAGTCTAAGGGATAGAGAATGATGCTTACTAGTTAATAGTATGATTTGTGTAGCGACTAAGACTAACTAGTTTGTTTTGTATTTTGTACAAATAAGAAATGATTGCAATAAGGGAGTGTAGGTGCTGTGAGAAATGTGACTGACACTAACGAATTTTTGGGGTCTACAAATTATTTTTTTTGTCTCTTAAAAGTAGCAATGAGATTGATCGTGGAACCCAAATCACTAGAGATTGATTTGGTTTTGGCGACTCCTATGGGTGTTATGAGCTAGTGAATGTCTTGTACCCATGGTGTAGGGTCTACATTGTGGAGCACCAATTACTAGTTGATCAAGTATTCTTAGACATTAGGGGTTTTGATGTGATACTAAGAATGGGTTGCTTAGTCATGCAACATGTGACAGTTGATTGTTTTGAAAAGAGAGTCATGTAGATTTAGTTTCGAGGGAACATGAATTATTTAATCATCAGTCTTAACTCCACAAGTGCAAGCTCAAAAACTAGTGAGGAAAGATTTTCAGGGGAACATTGCTAGCATTATTGATACACGGAACGAGGAAGTGTCTCTTGAAGAGATACTAATAGTAAAAAAAAATTCCAGATGTATTTCTAGAGGAGTTGTTTATGCTACAATTAGAGAGATGTAGAGTTTATATTTTTTAGTATTTCTAGAGTACTTCACTTATATTTATAACTCCATGTCGCATGGTTTTTACTGAACTAGAGGAATTGGAAATTCCATTGAAATATTTATCAGATCAAGAATTTATTTAATCTAGTAATTCGTCATGGGGTGCTTTTTGTGGTGCTTGTACATAAAATATTGGGATTGTGAAATTTCACATTGTTTACTACCAACTGAATAAGGTAGTAATAAACAATAAATATCTTTTACATGATATTGACTATAAAATTTATTTGATCAGTTGTGAAAACTAGAGTATTTAATAAGATTGATCCTAGATTGAGTTATCCTTAGTTAAAAGAAAGAAGTAGAGATGTTTTGAAAATAATTGTCCAACTGAGATGGCCACTTTGTATTTTTGGTGATGTCATTGAGTTGACAAATGCTACATCTATTTTGTGGATTGACTAAATCGAGTATTTCAACCTTATCTAGATTAATTTGTTACTGTATTTTTGATGTTATATTTGTATATTCTCGAATAAAGGAAGAACCTGAACATCATTTGAGAATTGCGCTATGGATTCTAGGAAAAGGGGGAGGGGGCGGATGTACAGAGTATTAGAAAAGAGGTGTAACATGGTAGCATGATATATTTTGTAATTTGTAGTGAGGTTATGTTTATATTTTGGCATCAGTTATGGGTACCAAAAGAAAATATGTCGAAGAGAGACATTATAGATGCAACCTATAATTCTATGTGCATCCGGAGAGTTCAAAATTATATTGATATTGAGAAACTATTATTGGTTGAGTGGAAAGAAAAGAGATATTGTTGAATTCGTTGGCAATGCATATTGCTTTGATAGATAAAAACTGAATATCAGTGTCGTATATCACAACATCTTTCAATTTGTGAATGAAAATGGGAGTATATTATTATGAATTTTCTATAAGGACTTTTGGGATACAGATTGGGCATAAAAATCTATTTGGGTTACTGTGGATTGATTGACGAAGTCTAGTTAGTTTTTATAATTAAACTTAAATATTCACTCGAATGTATGCTTAGAGTTATTTGATGAGAGTGTACGATTGTGTGAAATACTTTTATCTAGTGTAGTAGATAGAAGTCCAAAATTTATCTTCAGATTTGACCTAGTTTGCAACATGCTATGGATAACACGTCTAAGTTCAATGTAGTTTATCGTTCTCAATTTGACAGGCAGCCTGACCATACTATTGCGTTATGCTTCACGCTGGTGTACTAGAAATTCAAAGGTAGGTGGGATATTTATTTGTCTTCAATAGAGTTCTTATAGTTAGAAATGTCACAACAGTATTGGTATGACACCGAATAAGACACTTAATCGTAAGATGTGTTGGAGTAATATAATAGACAAATGTTCAAACTTGAGTTGATATGTAAAATTATAGATAAATATAAAGTGATTCAAGTAAGACTAAAGGTTGTAGATAGAAAAGTTATGTGGACAACTGGATTAGAGACTTAGAGTTTCAAGAGGACGATCATATATTCCTAAAGGTTCCACCACGGAAGAGGATTGTGAGATTTGGTAAAAAGGGAAGTTGAGTCCAAGGTATATTGGACCCTTTGATATTCTATGTGTGTCTGTGGGATGATACGAGGATATTATTATCACGGGTGATGATGATGATGGTGTTGGTGGTGGTGGTGGTGGTGGTGGTGTAATGGTGGGTGATTTTAATATTCTCAAAGAACTGTCTACTAGAGACTAAAAGTTGTGGAAATAAATTATAATAAGAATTCCCTCGAGTAAATTATTAAAACTCAGTCCCAAGAGCTGTGACAGGTTTCCAAATGATTTAGGAATCGAGCCGTGCAGTTTGTTTTCACTCAAATCCCTGTGACCAAGAAATAGATCAAATTGAAAGTCTGATCATTATTTCAAAATGTTCACGCTCCACAAAATTAAAAGTCTGGCTTAAAAACAAAATTTACAGAGCCCGCAAAGTTTACCATTGCTGCCATTCAAGCAGCCACATCAGCCAAAATACAACGGTGAAAAGAAAGATCACAACTAAATGCAGTGAGAAATATCACAAATTTCTTGAAATTTGGCAAGTGACCGGACTTTAAACTTTCCTTCTCTGAATTTGGTTTTCCATTTTTCAATCCACAGCTCCTTTGTCCACCCAAACCATTGGATTGATAACATATAGATATTGCGTTTCTATATACAAAAATTTTGCAAGTGGCTCCAATTACTAGGATAAGTTAAAAAAAATATCCGTAACCATATTCACTGCAGGTCTGACATAATGTGTAATTATACTTTATTTTGCGAAAAGAATTTTTGCAAATTTCACATAAAAATTCAACTACGTCTAAAAGAAATGAATGAAATGAGAAAAATGGTGTAGTTATCCTTACAGTATTCTTAGATGACCAAGATTTCCAATTTCCGCAGGTATTCGGCCCCTTAGATCATGACTTAAAAAATAACTGTAAAACAAAGCAGTGAAATCCTTCATAATAACTCAGCTACTGATAAATCAAAAACAAAAGTAACAATAGTGAAAGATGCCCATTCATTGACCAAATATTTTTTTTTTTAGTGCAACTGCTAGTGCAAGATACTGATCATCTGCTCTTAGCAAAATGACTTTTAAGATACTTACAAGTGATTGCCTTTCTATCTCCAATCCCTATCTTACCTACCATTTAGCAACACTTTATTTTAGTAACTTTTTTAAAGTAAAAAAATAATTCCATCAAAACAGTAAAATTATGTTTTATTACTATCTACAAAAGTGATTTCATGAATCTTAGTATGAATAATATATATTTATTCGTGCATATGTATACTACCATATGTGTGATTAACTTAAAGGAAAATAAAAATGCAAAACAAAAAAGTACTTGAAAAAATCATTTCTAGATGGTACCATAGTATTAAAGGTGAGAGTCGTGGGATCGACTACGCATAGACCGACTCTTCTATTAGTGGGTCCCACAACAATACGATGTAAGTTATATACCATTGTGGAAACCTCAGGAAAAGGATATTGAAGGGCATCTTTGGATCCTTAGCATGGGGATTAGGTATGTTTTCACAATAAACCAACCTGGAGACTCAAGACAAATGAAAAGTAAAATTCGAGGTGGGCAAGCCAGTGTCACCCTGTCTTGTATGCACATTGTGCCTGGAAATGGGTTCGCATTAAGGACACAATTGAGTGAGGCCAAGAAAGAATTTACATTCCTCTAGAATGGAAGTACCCAATAACCAATTACAACCTGAATAGTAGAAGATTTGCTTCTAAGTATTTATGGATGACATACAACGTTGCACAAACTATAGAGGTACTAAACTAATAGGTCATACAATAAAATTTTGGGAGAGCGTGATCAAGTAAAGATTAAAATTTCAAACAACGATTTTTGGGAATCAGTTTGAATTTATGCCTGGGAGATCAACAATTGAAGTTATATATTTTCTTCGGAGACTAATGGAGAGGTAAAGGGAGAAAAAATAAGGTCCTTCATACGATTTTTATAAACTTAGAGAAGACATATAATATAATTCCTAGAGAGATATTGTGGATGGTTTCTGAGAATAAAAATGTTACTATTAGGTATATTGATGTTATTAAAGAAATGTATGAAGATGCAAACACTTTAGTAAAAACAACAGCGGGGGAGAATAATGAATTCCGAGTTATTATTTTTTTGTATTGAGGATGAGCTCCCATAATGTATATTATTTGCAGACAATTCCCCGCTAAATATTATCATACATGAGGAGCATTTTCATATAAACTACTTGGATTTAGATCCTCTCAATTTCAAACTTAATCATTACCAGCAACTTCAATCTTCCACCCTGAAAATGAGTGGGTATCACCAAAATGTCAATGGAACCCTTTAAAAACCCACCAGTGGGTTCAATGAACTAGATGGGGCGGATGCTCCAAACAGACAATTTGCGAGTATCAATACGTGTTGTGTTATTTTCATCTCGTGTCATATTGAATCGTGTCGTTTTCAAGTGTAGTGTTCTTTTTAATATTGGTGTCAATAAAAAATTATTTAATTCTAAAACAAATCATACAATTTGTATACAGAAATTAGAAAAATACTAAAAAAAAATACTTGCAATACCAATTAAACGGGTTATTTATGTCTAACACAAACCTGACCTATTAATTATCCATACTAATCAGTTGATTTCATATCGTATCGGATCCGTCCCTGTCTAAGGGTAAAATTAGCAACCAATTCAGTAAAGTGAAAGAACACAAATCGTCACCTAAATTACAAGACCAATTGGGAGATTGAAGAATTGGGAATCATTAGAGTTAAGGGAGATCATACATTTCTGTCACTCTGCAAATCGTGTGGTTCTCAAAGCTACAGTTGCATTTAATTTCATTTTTGAGCTTGACACCGCAGTCGTAGGCAGAGAAGTTACGGTCGAGTTCCCAAGGTTGAGTCTTCAATCGTTGAAATAGAACTTTCACAGCATTCACTGCAAGCAAATACAAAGAATTGAAGCAAAAATTTTGATGTGTTATAAACTATCTCCAATACTAACTCTTACAGAGAAATACTAACTCTTACTTAAATTTGAGTGAAAAAAAAAAATAAAAAGTTTTATTTGGTACAGACCTGTCTTATGGAGAAATTCAACCCAAATTTAAATAATAATAAACCCAAATTTAAAGGAGGATAGATTTTTAAAGAAGAATAAAATTTAATAATTAGTGAAAAGGATAAAGATTTGAGTCTCTCTTTATTTGGCCCAACCTTTGAAGAAACTTAGGTAATACTCAAACATGGGTTAGTTACACTTTGCCCCTTAAAATATAGCCTTTATATCACTTTGCCCCTTGAGATATTGAATTTCTCACACGGCTGGATCAGCTTCACTTCGGTCAAAATATAAATGTTCATTATCTTATAAACGAAAAATATGAATGTTTTCTGGCAAAGTGAAATAAAATCACATAGTTTAGGGGGCAAAAGGACGCTAATCAATGGGACGATGTAAAATTAATAACCATAATTAAAAATAGAGAAATATAATAGTTAAGGACACAAGTAACACAAGCCCAATAGTTTAAGAGGACAAAATGTAATTAACCCTTCAAACAAAATAGATGAATTTTGTGACATAAGAAAATACTAGCATGTTGTATAAACATAGGTACTCTGATTTTTCAACAACCTCTGTAAAAAAAGTGCTTGGTTGTACTTTGAACTTTGATGCAATTTTTTTGGGGCAAAATACAATAATGTGTTATTTTGTGGCCTTTTTATTTATTTTTGTTACATTAATCTTTTAAGCTTCTAATTTATTTCACTTTGGTCTAACTAGAGATAATTGTTTAAATTGACCAACAAAAGTACTTGAGGCCCATTCTTTGCAAACCTATCTAAAATGATAAAACTAAAAGGAGAACCAAAATTACACAAATTAGAAAATTGAGGAATTTCAGTGACATCTTAAATGTGGTCAAATGGGAGTCTCGAACACAAATGACCACTTGCATTAATCAATCCAAACTATCATTTTTTTTTGTAACAAAATGACACAAATGAAAGTAATTAACGTAGTACTAAGATTGGGGTCTCAGGTTTTGGGGAACATTTATCTTATAATCAAACTCGAATTAAATCTAATTTCAACTCATATTGAAACCAAATTTCAAATCAAAAATTGAACCCGAGAATTGAATCCTAATTGAAACAAATTTTAGTCCAAGTTGTGTTATCGGAGTTCAACTTAATTTAAAAATTTAAGCACGTACATAGTTTGGGTTGAAGTCGAGTTCCGATTAAGCCGAAACTATAAGTTTAATAACTTGTGTTGAGTTCAAATTGAGCTCCCAACCCACCTAATCCAACTCGAATCACACTCTTATTCTCTCAAGGAAAGAAAATACAAGATTTAATAATTAGTGTTAATGTTATGCATCATGAATATATGGACTACAAAACTCAGAGCCAATTTACCAAATAAAAACTTTGTAACAGATGTAGCTTTAGTACCCTCTTCTTGGGGAAGATGTGGTTTTGTGGAGCCACCACCGGTTGATCCGCAATTCATTGCTACAATCAGCCACAGAGAAACTAACAACTTGTACAACACCCGATACATTCTCTCTCTCTCTCTCTCAAGGGCTTCTTGCCTCTGTGCTCAGCTTTACTGGTGTTCTTCCAAATCTGTGCATCTGGATCTGGGTATCCAATTTAAAAAGGAGCAAGTTACACTTAAACCTCCCAACTATTACCATGTTTTCAATTTGTCCCCTAAATTATCAATTTTTTACATTGTACCTTCAACTATGTGATTAGTTTCACATCGTTGACGAAAAATTATTTTCTCCTTGAACTATATAATTTTTTAGGTAAAAAGCAAAAAACCTCCATGTACTAAGCCTTAATCTCATTTCACCCCTCTACTTTTACGGGTTTCACTTAACCCCCTCTAACTTGTGAACAAAGTGTAAATCTCACAAAATCCGTTTATTCTAACGGCGCGGTAATTGCACTCGCTAATTAAGTGAGTGTTATAAAATAAATAATTTTTTTCCTAAATTAAAAAATTAAATTAGTAATTTTACCTTTCATCTTCCTCTATCTCTTCAGACTTGCAAATTCGTTTTTTATCCATCAAACAATTTGTTTTCTCAAATCTAAGGTCATTTTTTATTTTCAAGTTTTCAAACCATAGTGGGTTTCTTCACCATACACACACACCTAGGCCATGGCTTCCAAGTACTCCAATACACTATACTATAAGCTTCAAATACAACTCAACTCTCACGTTAAGCTTCAAATACAAATTTGAGCACACACTATGGGTGCAATTCGGGTGGGTTGGGCGGGTTGAGAGGTCAACCCTAGCCCAACCCTAGGTATATAATCTTCAACGCTAACCCTACCTCAACCCGAGTACTGCCCAAGTTTAATTCGGGCAGGCTTAGGTTGAATTCGAGTAACTTAATTCAGACTGATTTCGGGTTCAAAATTAGGTTGGGCTTGGGTTACTTAATTCGGGTTGATTTTTTGAAGTGTAAATTTGATTTTTTTCAAGTGTAGATCTGATTTTTTCATGTGATCTGAGATGAAGGGCGAGAGGCAGATGAAGAGAGAGGGAGTGAGAGAATGAGGAGTGATGAGTGAGAGAGGGAGGCAGAGAGTCTGAGACGACTCAAAATAGGACGATTGAGAGGGGGAGGCTGAGAGATGGAGGTTGAGAGAGGGAGGAGTGACGAGTGAGGGAGAGATCTGAGAGTGATGAAGACTTGAAATGAAGTGAAAGTCTAGACTCTAAAGAGTGAAGATAAATAGTAACCCTAGTTAAATATATTTATGTATATTTGGGTTCAACCCGATTTAATAATCGGGTTCAACCCGATTTTAATATTCGGGTTGAACCCGACAACCCGAGGCTTGCCCAAATTCAATTCGGGTTAGAGGTTTTTTGCCCAAGCCCAACCCAAGTATTAAAAATTTTAACCCAAACCCTTTTTTCGGGTTGGACTCTGGTTGAATTCGGGTTGGCCCGCCCAAGTTGCACCCATGGCACACACAACAACATTAAACTTAAATCTAATCACACCAATGAAATCCTCATGAAAAAATAATCAGGTCGTTTGCTAGTTGTAGGTTTTGTTTTTTAAAGAATAGGGTTTTACAATGATGACATCACAAAAAAAATTCAATTGCAATCAGGGGATAGTTTAGTCTTTTTGTATAAACTGTTACATCTATTAAGATTTACAATTTGTTCACAAGTTGGAGAGGGTTAAGTGAAACCCGTAAAAATAGAGGGGAGTGAAGTGAGATCGAGACTTAGTATAGGGAGATTTTTTGTTTTTTACCCTAATTTTTTTCACTTTGCTTTGGCATGTTGGCAATTTTAGTGTAAAAAAATAGTGTTCGTTTGCGTTTTTGACAATATGAAATAATTTAAATAATTGAGGGAGTAATATAAAAAATTCAACAACTAAAAAGACAAAGTAAAATCGAATCCATATTTAAAAGGGTCAAAATATAATTTGCCTTTTAAAAAGAAACTAATTGTAATGGGATTTTTTCTTGGGTAATTTAGAAGCCGGTACAAAAATTTAGACTTATTTGAGCTAAACTACATTAAAAAAACTTATTTTGCCCTAAGTGCATTTTTTTGAAAAAAGACTAAAAGGGTATTTATTACTCCATTACTCTCTCTCCTCTCTCTTCATTACTCTTTCACTCTCTCTTTCTTATTTTCTCTCTATCTATTTCTCTCTCTCTCTCTCTCTCTCTCTCTCTCTCTCTCTCATATTGATAATTTTTTTTTAAATATGTAAATATTTGATTTAATTTTTTCATCTCTCTCTTCCCTTATTTTCTCTCTCTCTCTCTCTCTCTCTCTCTCTCTCTCTCTCATATTGATAAATTTTTTTTAAATATGTAAAGATTTGATTTAATTTTTTCATCTCTCTCTCCCCTTATTTTTTCTCTCTCTCTCACTCCTTCTCCCCTTATTTCCTTATTCTCTCACTTTTTTCTCTCTCCTTATATCAATGTTACACAACACAATTATACTAATCAGTTACACCAATTAGTTACAATTATCCTATAATACACTAAACAGTTACTCGTGTGTTCTAATAAACTAAACAGTTATACTAAACAATTATACAAAATTACAACACCAACTCAATTTGTCATTTTGTTATTTACATAAATCAAAGAGTTACATCATTTAGTATCACGACATGGTTACATCAATTATATACACCAAATTGAGTTTATCATTACACAAAAGACTTTATCTTTATACTAAATTTGATATATATGATTGGTGTAACGATGTCGCGATACTAAATAGTGCAACTATTAAGTTTATGTAAACAACTGAATGACAAATTGAGTTGATATTATAAATTTGTGTAATTGTTTGGTGTAACTGTTTGGTTTATTAGAATGCATGAATAACTGTTTGGTGTATTATAAGACAATTGTAATTGATTGGTGTAACTGATTAGTGTAATTATGTTGTTGTAATGTTGATATAAATAAAGAGAAAAAATAGGGAGAGAGCGAAATGGTTATAGAAAATAAGGGGAGAGAGAGAAAATAGGGGAGAAAGATGAAAAAATAAATCAAATATTTACATATTTGAAAATAAAATAAATTATCAATGATAGATATAGAGAGAAATAGGGGGGAGATAGGGAAAGTAAAGGGGAAAGAGAGAGAGAGAGAGATGGAGAGAAAATAGGGGAGAGATAGTGAAAGAATTTAATGAAATCTTTACATATTTGATTAGATATATAACTGCCAATTAAGAATGTATAAATTAAGGAAGGGTGTTTAGGTAAAAAAGATTTTAATTCATTTGAATTTTGTACCTAAACACAAAAAGTTTTATAAAAATTGTACTTAATGGAATAAACAACTTATCCATACACTTTTGCCTAAATAAGTCTAAAAAATTGTACCCACGCCTAAAAAACCCTTTTTTCTTTGGGTGGCTGTGACAATGGTGTCGGTCCACAAGCAGAGCTGGCCTATTGTATAAAAATAAAAGCGTGAGCTTTTGGCCCCATATGAAAAATGCCCTAAATTTAAAAATTAATAATGTAATATAAGCTAAAAAATAAAATTTACCATAATATAGCCTAACAAAATAATTTTTGAAAGAGTAAACCAAAAAAAAAAAATGAAAAATTTGGGCCCAAAAGTCTAGATCACCTCACACAATCACATTTATTAAATGACAAAAAAATATTAACTAAAAAAAAAAGCACTCACAAAATCCATCTCTTTTTCCAATCGAAAGAAGTATAATAAGCATTTCTATTTAGTAAAAAAAAAATCAAACCAAATACATTCTCTACTTCTCTTAATTTTTTTTTTTTTCACTTGAACGGAAAACACTAATTAAACCATTCTTTCTCATTAAAAAAATGTTTTGATAAAATTCTTATTCATAACAAATAAAATATAACAAAAAATTTGGTGAAAGTTGCTTAGATAAATAAGTAAAATTCAAAGATAGGAAAATAATTCTAAAGAAAGATAACAATCAATTTATTTATAATAAAATCAATTATATAATACTACAGTTTCGATAAAGAACAAATATTAATAAATAAATTAATTTTATTCATATAAATATTTATGATCAAAAGTCATATTATTGATCAAAAAAATATATTAGCAAAATTTTAATAAAAAAATAATTAGCAATTTCAAATCTCATCAAAAAGTAAAAAATAATGGATTTTAAATTGAAAAATTAAATTATTATTAAGAAAATAAAAAAATCTCATTGACCATCATTGCTTTAGACCCCAAATGTTGTTGACCCACCCTTGTCCACAAGAGGGAAACAGTAAATCCACTTGGGGCACTAAGATATATTGGTCACAATGTCATGGAATGTTATTAGGTAATACACACAAAAAGCTACACAGCAATGGAAATGGTAATGAACGTCCTGTTTGAAAGCAAATGAAAATAGTAGTGAATATCCAGATAGAAATCAACTATATTTGGATGCAATTTAGCTTTCCAATAAGTCAAATTTCTAATGAAATAAGCGTAGCACTATGTAGATATTTACTTTTTGTGGATGAAAGGATTTTGAATGCCGAATAATTGTGCATGTGAATTACTTGTGCGATCAACCACATAGTGAGGAAATAGAATCAGAATGTAAGTAGTTCGTCGAGTTGAATAGTTAGGCTAGTCCAATGTCAATAGAGTCTCTTGTTCCTGTGTTTGTTGTATTGCTTGGGGAAGAAGAAAAGGGTAATTAATTACAAAGGTTTCGATCCTTTTGCAGTAAGACATCTTTTTTTTATTTATAAAAGAGTAGGTTTTTGTTTTCTTCCATAATTGTGTGTTTCCCTCAATCCGTTAAAATCATTCGGGAATATTTAGCTGTTAGAGACAATCATATCCACAAGAAACATGTACCTCTAAAAGCTATGAGGTGGCACTCTTGAGGCGGTACCTTGCCTCCCAAAGTAGGATTCACTACAAGAATAAGGGTCTTTTGTGACAAATTTTTTACGGCGGCTGTGTTCGCCGTCACAAAATGCGTGTTTGAGACATTTTTTGTAGTAGCTGTGTTTGCCGTCACAAAAAAAGTGTTTGTATTAATATTTTGTTAATATTTGTGGCATATATTTTTCCTGCCGTAAATAGTGTCATAAACTCAAAATATATTTTTGTATTTGAAACAACTGTTTTTCCTGCCACAAATAATATTTCATAAACACAAAAGAATTTTTTATATTTATGGCAGCTATTTTTCCCGTCGTATATAATATTTCATAAAACATTAAAATGTTGTTTTAGATTAAAAAACAGTTTATAGTTTAAAGAAGAAAAACTCTTAAAAAAAATTGTATTGGCCTCAACTATTTTTCATGTTACAAGTAATATTTTATAAAATTACGTAGTTTTACATCAAAAGACAATTTCTAATTCAAAGAAAAAAAAATTAAACTCTACAAAGTCAATTTTTTATATCAAAACTAAGGGTATCAAAATATGACACGACCGTTAACACGACATAAAATTAGTGGGTTTGAGTCTTTCTTAAGCCACCTGTTTAGTAAATGAGTGGACCCGACACAATACGATTATAAACGAATCAGGTATTGATGAAACCAATTAGAAGAAATATATGCGATATGACTCGTCTATATACCATTTACATAATTGGACAAGTTGTTCAGAGAAATATTGTTTGGCCCTCTGTTGATGTATATTCTAACTTCTTTTAGTTCTTTATTGTATATATCTATACTACTAATAAAAGTACATTAACAGGAAAAACTTTTGATTGACTATTGTATCCTTAAAAAATAGTAAAAATGCCCTTGTATCCATTTATAGTTAACTATTAGTTAACCATTCAAATTACTTTTATATTTTTCTATAGTTAATCATCCAAATTACCCTTAAACAGATTTTATTATGTATAAGAAGACAGTACTAGATGAAGTACCATATCAAAAACTACAAATTTGTGGATTAAATTATATTTTTTTTGGATTCAAATTCGAACAAAAAAAATATTTTATAATCGATCCTAAAAAAATTTAACTTCAGAGGTCAAGTTATATATATTTTTTCAAATATTTAGTAAGTATTGATCCAAAGTGTTAAGTTCAATCCTAAAATTTTAGAATCGATTTTAAACACCTCAAATAATTATAACTTAACTTCATCAAAAAACTACCGTAATTTTGGAATTAGGCTCTTACAATTATGAAATAATAGTTTCAAATGGTCACGAAGTGACTCTGTGGATTCCACATATAAATATTTATATGCATTGAACGTATCCATAATTAATATGTCAATTACAATTTATACTTAAGACATAAATTGAAATTTATTTGAATTGAACTGAAATCTATACTTGAGTAATTGTGAAAGTCTGTAACTCTTCCACTTACTCATGGCAACTCTAAAGTCACAAATTTACTCTTATAATGTTGTTTTGTTTATCATGTTTAACTATTCGTAATGTTGCTTGACAGATATTGAAGAGAGAGATGAAATGCTTTGATTGCTTCAATAGATGCGGCAAGCAACAGAAGAGAGAAGAAGAATGTTTAGCTTCTCAAGAAGCTCATTCTAAAATTGCAAATGTTCTCTCTCTTTTTCTCTCTCTCTCTCTCTCACATACACACACACATGATTACCGAGTACTGATCTTTAATTTGTAATATGTATTATCCATTGTCAACCATTTATTTTTTTTATGATTTTCTGTTGTCTGTGTAATAGTCAACATGAATTTTTCTAATTATTGGTTGTTTGTAATCACACTAATTTGATCTTTATTGTGTTTTAAGTTTTTTTTTTTTTGTATTTCTTTAGGAACTTGATTTACATGTTTTACTCATGTAAAATCACAAAGAAAGACTTGAATGAACGAACAATAAAGGCCCATGACTTGATCATGTCTATATAAAATTGAAAAGTTAAGGGTAAATTTAATACTTCAAGACAATAACTATAGGAAATGTTAGTTTATTATGTTAAAAGACTAATATTAACTATCTTAAGTACATCTTGTAATGAGTTTGGCTGTGAAATATGAAATTTATGCTCTGAATTAAATAAAGTCGATCACAACATATGCAATGGTCATCTTGTTCCTCTGGTTCAGTACAAAACACATATTAAAAAGTTTATCCTAATATCATATTTGATTATTTGTAGAAAAATGATATATATTATTTACTATTCAAAATAATCCATGTGTAACGCACGTGTACACTAACAAGTATGGAAAAAAAAGTCCGTTGTTGTTTTCTAAAGTATTATAAAAATTAACATGTGATCTGCTGTGAAAATATTCTTGGATATTTGGACTGTGATGTATGGGCTGATCTAATAACCCAATAGCTTACTGGGAAGCCGAATTGGGATTTAGATTCCCTTCATTATCTTTTCTCTTCAATTCCCTCAAATACAATATTCAATAAATGACATGTATACAATTTCAATTTCAAAGCAAGATATTTCTTTAATCATTTTGTTGTTGGTGGTGCCTTAACCTTGGTTAAGGAGTTTTGTGATAAAAAAAAAAAATCTAACAAGAACCACTAGTTGTCACAGTTCTATTTTGTGCATGTGTGGTCCCTTTTCTCATCTCTAGAAAAATTGGTCAAAATCAACCTACTCTCAAAATAAAAATAACTTGTATATTTCTCACCTCCCCAAAGCTCAGGTGTACTAACTGTTTGTTCAGTATGGAGGAAAATGCATGGATAAAAAAAAAATTGGTATCATACTTCTAAAAATTATTACTTTTAAATGGTGTTTTTATAATTTTTATGGGTCAGTTTACAATTAAAAAATTTATCATTTTCATGGGTATTTTTACGACTGTTGTGATATTTTTACCACTTTTTTTCGTTACAAAAAAAATTATCCTTTTTGTGGGTCTTTTTATCACTATTTTGATAACTATGTTTAATTTTTTATCACTTTTTTAATACTACAACAGTGATAAAAATATTCATAATAATAATAAAAATATTCACAATTATAATAAATTTTAATATTGTACTGAAATTTTATTTTTAGGCATCATAATCAAGTCCTTAGTTTGGACCATACTTTGAAAAACAAAGGTGGGGTTATCCATCATTCTTTTCCTCTACTAATGGAAACGTACAATTAGGTATCTTGTCAAAGACTAAACTCATCAACATGATATTCATGTAATAGAAAGTCGGTCACAAAGTCTTCGTCGTTGCCCAAGGGGCCCGGTGCATTGATTTTTATTGACAACCTTTTGTCCTTCTCCATTTGAAAACAAATTAAATTGAAAACTTTGAAGAAGATATAATACAATTAAAATTAGGGCATCCTAAACTGTTTAAAATTAATACTACTAACTTCTTAACGGGTTGATACAAACCTATTTAAACATAATTCAAACATGACTCTAAACAATAATATAGGAGTCTGATATCGATTATCAACCCAAATTAATAAATGACACAGTATAGTACTGTCCAACTAACAAACACGGCATAATTAATATAAACTATTGAAAATTATACCTACAACTCATTGGCACTAGCATGGACCAATGGGTAGAACACAGCTGTAGCCCTTCTATTGGTCCACCATGTGGAAACAAGTCAACCAAGGCTAGACTATCTTCAACACTACCAGTCATATCTCACGGAGGAGAAGTTGCCAGCACCGAGTGAACCCATTCCCTCAACTAGGTTCACTTGCATACCAATTTTCTAAAAGATGCAGACAGAAGACAAGATTAAGACACGTAATTAGAATCTTTGTTTATAGCTATGTTAGCCTCCAATTTAGTCCAAATCAGCAGGGGCATAATAACTTTACCGATTTAGTCCAAGATTAAGACATGATTATTTCTTAAGGAATTTTTTTTTTTGTCTCTCAGGCATTTCTTTACCCCTATACAAGTTTTTTACTACGCTATAGATGTATTGTATGACAATTGTAATTGTTGATTGCTTATCGTAATAGTGATCTATTGTTGTATGCAAAAAAAAAAAAAAAAAGATAGTTATGAATGAAGTGAGACTATTAAGAAATAATGTATAGTTCGCAAAGATACAAAAAAGTGTAGAAGAATATGGGAAAAAAATTTGTTGCTATTTTCTGGAGAATTATAGAAATTAACATGTGATCCAGTGTGAAAATAATCCTAGATATTTGGACCATGATGTATGGGCTAATCTGATAACCCAATAGCCCAATGGGAAGCCGGATTGCGATTTAGATCCCCTCCATTATCTCCTCCCTTCAATTCCCCACAAATAAAGTGTTTGACATGTACAAAATTTTAATTTTAAAACAATATGTTTTATTAGTCATTTATTGTTGATGATGCGTTAATCATGGTTAAGGAGTTTTGGATAAGAAAAAAAATCTGACAAGAACCACAACTCTATTTTTGTGGATTTGTGGTCCCTTTTCTAATCTCTAGAAAAATTGCTCATCATGTAATGGAAAGTCGGTCACAAAGTCTTCGTCGTCGCCCAAGTGGCACGGTGCATTGATTTTTATTAGCGACATTTTGTCCTTGTTGTTTGAAAACAAATCAAATTGAAAAATCTTTGAAGCAAATATAACTCAATTAAAATTAGAGCATCTCAAACCGTTGAATATTCAACTTTTCACATTTATTTAAAATTGTCTTAATAATCAAAATGATCAAGCCGCATTGGTTAGAAAAAGAATATTTTTCTCTTATGTGTAACCCAATTGAATATTTTCCTCTTTGGCTACCTAGCTTCTTAATGCGATTCGTGAACTAGACAAAAAATAAATATAAAATAAATGTAAATCAAAAATAAATAAACTCACTACACATATTTATTAAACGGGTCAATATAAATTTATTTACATATAATATACAAAAACTTACTATAAATAACTATATATGAGTATTATATCAATTATTGACCCAAATTAACAAACGATAGGTACAAAACTGTCCAACTTACAAACATGAGTAGCACACAACAGCTTTTCTCTTGGTCCAACTTGTGCAAGCTGGTCAGCCAAGACTAGCTATCTTCATGACTACTACCAACCAGATCTAGCGGAGGAGAAGTTGCCAGCACCGAGTGAACCCATTCTCTCAACTGTGTCCACTTGCTTTTTATGATCTCAAATTTCATTTTATTCTAAGTTCACCAAATCAAATTATAAATTATACTTTTAACTGTTGTAGATTCCAAAGTTACATTCACTACATTCCAAACCATTGTCACTTCTGATGGGTCATGCCCAAGGGCCCAACTCATGTTATAAGTCCAAGGGCCCAACTTCAAGAGGTCCAACTAACCAAGTCCAAAGAAGTCTACACCCAGTCAAACTCATCAGGGAGCTACATCAGCTTGGCTACGTCATCAGGAGAGCATTCAGGAGCCTCACCTTCACCACCTTGGAAACAGTCAACCTTCACCTCATCATTTGACCGAGTCTCATGGAGAGCACCTCAACTGTCTCGCCCGTTGAGGAGAAGTCGTGAGTTCCACTAGAATAGTTGCTTAGTTGCTATTAAGTCGCCTCAATCTGTTAGGGGACGACTATAACTTGTAAGCCCCACCAACACTTGAGGGGCATCACACTCAACAGAACACATATCTCATCTCCCTCTCTAAGCTTGTACCCTCTGCTTTCCCTACATCCCTGAGCTAATAAAGCACCCGGCAATCTTAGCCATTTAAAAGTGGACGTAGGTCACATTGACCGAACCACTATAATTCTCGTCTTCTCTCTCAACTTTAATTACTGTTTTTATTTCCAATTACTTGGCAGATGGTGTACAAAGCCAATTTGTGCATCATCAACTTCTTTTTTTTTAATTTGACACTCAGTGTTTCTGGACCATCTTTCATGTAAAAAAAAAAAAAAATTATTGTGACCTTTGTTTGATTGATGGAGAATTTGAGATGGAATAATTTGGTGTCTTGTCAAACGGTGAATTCATCAACTCGTTATTCATGTGAAGAGAAGAAAATCCAATCACAAAGTCTTGGTCGTGGCCCAAGCGGGACGGACAAGTGCATTGATTTTTATTAAGGGAATGACATTTTGTTCTACACTTCCTTGTCCCTTTGAAAAACAAATTAAATTGAAAACTTTCAAGAAAATATAACACAATGAGAAATTGATGGACCAAAATAACATATATTACTTTCACCACCATTAGTGTATTTCAACGCATATTAAAATTGTCTTAATAACTGAAACGATCAAGTGATGTTTGTTATAGAAAAAAGAATGTTTTCCTTTTATGTGTAACCCAATTGAATGGTTAAACACATGCTTCAATTGACTGCACGTTGTCGTAACTATGG
Source organism: Ilex aquifolium (assembly GCA_951799425.1). Classification (NCBI taxonomy): domain Eukaryota; kingdom Viridiplantae; phylum Streptophyta; class Magnoliopsida; order Aquifoliales; family Aquifoliaceae; genus Ilex; species Ilex aquifolium. The sequence continues at coordinate 52,008,946 of OX637392.1, read as the reverse complement.
AAGCATGTCATCAATTCAAACTTCATATAACAAATACGAAACAATTCACTATTGAAATCTAAGTTTTTTCTTTTTTGGGTGTGTTTCAATCATAATTTCTTCTGCATGTATAGCAGTGATTTTTTCAAAATTAGTTTATTCCATGTTTATGCATACCTGCAATTGTCTCAAAATTAATTTCTCAATCCCTATGATAATCTGAGATGTTTATGTCTTTTCCCCCAACATGTTTAGTTTATCGTGTCAAATGATCACACTAGCCTCTCACCTATTGATTAACTGTCTCATGTTCCAGGTTAGCACACTTAACTAACCAAAAATTTAGAACTAAACATTGTTCACTTTCAACTAAAACAATCACCCATAGGCCTTTCATAAACTAAAAATCCACTTGGTCCATATGCTTACAAAATAAAGTAAAAAACCTCTATATATAGTTCCACGTGGATTCATATAACACCAAGGAAAAAAAGGAAAACACAATGGAAAGTGAAAGAAAGTAAACAGTTAAGGAAAGCGAAAGAAAGTATAATCCCTCAGTTTGGTCACTTCAGCTTCTACTCTTCATGCAATTCTTTGATTTTGGCAGCTAAATCAGATATGTAAAAGTACCCCCATCCGAAAGTAAAATAGAAAATAAAACCGTAAACCCCCAGAGAAACCTGGCCTCTGACTGCGTGGCTGTTGAAAAATGAGGAGACAATTCATAGGTAATGGCTTGGTTGAGGGAACCCATCGGAGGCATACGAAAAAATAAATTGCCTGAACAGTGAAGCCTAAAACTGTGTCAGGGACAATGAACTGATCACCGTATAAATCATAATAAACCATTCAAGGGGACGGATTGGGAAGATGTTTCCAAACTGTTTCAGGCTTTTCTATATGGTGACAGTATTATATGCGAGCACAATGCTTTATAAGTGGTAATTGTGACGAGTCTTAAAGACATGCAGATTTAGGCCAAAGAGTACAACGTTGTACAATGGGATTCGGCACATTACAATTTATAACTAAGCTATTGACATCCTGTTGTGAAGGCCACAGAATCTGTGCACTAGGAGTGCACCCTGATCAGGCAGGACGGGACAGTGCTGGCATGGTAAGAACCAACTTCGGATTCCCACACTACGTGTATCTGGACAGGTCTGACACAAGGACGTATGAGCCTAAGAAGGTTTGAACATCCAACCCATAACAAACAACATTGTACAATACGAGTGCAACGAGTTACAAAAGATTCTAATTCACAATTACTGTGAATGACAACCAAACCACCTCCTAAGACATGGAACTTGGAATCAAAAGCTGCATAACTAGTGTAAACTTAACGTCTTTTAAGTATACAAGAAACAATGTTTTTCATTAAACAGATGCCCTAAACATGGCAGCCATTAGGAGGCACATGAGGCCTTCAACGACAAGTGGTTTCATGCAAATAACCTGTTAGAGACGAGGGCTATAATGCCTTAACTCCAGAAACTGAGAAAGCTATATATAGAGAGGAGAAAACTAGAACCCTTCCATTCAATCACACCAAATTGGCTAAAGATTATATATAATATACAAGACGAAAAACAACGTTACATTAACATCCCACTTTCATTACTACACCCAGAACCAATAAAAATGTCAAACTCACTCATCCATTACTTTACACACAATCAACACAAATCGCACGAATGAACTTAATGCAAAAAACGTAACTCCCAAAACAAAGATAAAACATGGAGTTTATTTGTCGACATAACCATCATTCAGAAGCTAAGATGTCTCCTTTTTCTAATATCCCAATCTGTTCGGTGATCGTCTCAGTAGTATAATTAGGAGATACAATGGATTCTACAATTTCTTTGCCGACAGAATGAGATTGAGTAGTGTCTGATGCTCCTTCCTGTGAAGTGCTCCCGGATTGAGGGGATTGAGAGAGGCTTATCTTACTCTTACCTTCAAGGATTTTCACAACTTCAGACATATTGGGCCTGAGTGTATGGGATGGGTTAATGCACATCATTGCTAAATCCAATATTGCCACAGCTTGTTTCCTAGAGTTGTAGTCGAGTTCCAAGGCTGTGTCAACTAGTTCTACAAGATTTTCCTCCTTTCGCAAAACATAAGCCTGCAATGTTTTTTGCATCCAATAATTTTATTAGAAGACATTTTTGAAACTGTCAAACAAATTCTTCATTCAAGATGATATTTCTTTTTAGGGTAAAAATCACATGAAACCATTAGTGTTGTTGTAGTACACAGATATCCTTCGACAGCTAAAAAATGCATGGAGATTTTTGGACATTGAAAAGTTGTAATAGAAGTCCCCCCTCAGTTGACGGACTTAGTAAGATAACGGTAAACCATGAAGTCAGCCAAAAAATTATAATAGAAGTCCCCCCCCCACAACTATGACCCTTTTTTCACATTGCCCCTTGAATTATGATGTTTTCACATTATACCCTCAACTATGTGATCAGTTTCAAATCACCCCAATTATTAACGTCCGCTACAGATTTAACGAAAAATCGTTTCACTCTGCCTCCCAAACTATGTTATTTTTTTTACTTTCCCTTGACACATTGACAACTTCCGTTCAAAAAAACTAATAACCGTTTGCTTTTGGAACAATGTGAAATAATTCAAGTAGTTGAGGGCACAATGTGAAAACTTCAATAGTTCAAAGGGCAATGTAAAATTGAGTCCATAGTTCAGGGGGTGAAATGCGTCTTATTTTCAAAATTTAAAAAAAAAAAAAAAATTGACTAAGATTTATAGGACAATACTACCCCCAAACTTTCATTTGAAGAGCCAATTATGCCCGTTATTAATAATTTGATAATTAAATAATCTTAGTAATTAACACCACATTCATTGTAATTTGAAAAATTCATCAAAATATGTTAATTATAATATTATAAACAACTTATCTACAAACCTAATCTAAATTTCAATGATTAAATTAATTTGTCCATCGCCTAAATACACAAATCTAGTTTTAGTTTTTAGGATATATCCACTAATTATATACTTTAATTATTCACCACTTAAGAATCCATCTAGACTTCATTTTTTTCATAATTTTGGTATTGAATTTAGTAACGACCATGACTTGTGCCTACTATGCCACACATAAGCATAACCACGTTTACTATCATTGAAACTTTCCACAAATCATTCACCAACCACCATTGTCACAACTTTTTATAGTTCAATCGTCAGACAAACTATAATTTCCACAAATTATTCACTACTCACCACTACAAGCATGCTTATGGGAAGCTTATGTTTGTGTGCGTGAGAGTGAGAGTGAGAGTGAGAGAGATCTGTAACGAGGGGTGTTGTGGGGAGGGGACGGGGTTGTTGGTAAAGGTCTTAATCAAGTCGAGCCTTCCAATCATCGGTATGCAACAAGTTGAACGGCTGCTTAAGTTCAACTTGGACAGCGAGTCCAAGTTTTTGTTCAATTTTTGCTTGACACGAGCTCGAGCCGAGCCTGAACCAAAATCAAGATTAAAAAATTAATCTCGAATCCATACCCCAAAACTATAAAATCTCAAGTCCACAAGCCCAAATCTCAATTCTCAAGTCATGGTTTGGACGTGTCCAAATTTGTTAAAAAATTTCTCGCCATGTCTTAGACGTATTCTAACGCGTCCTAGACGTATCCTAACCGTGTCCTAGACGTATCCTGGCTGTGTCCGACTGGTTTCACTATTCAAGACACTTCTAGCAATTTCTGACACGTGTCCGACACTGTCATGGCACGTCTCTGGGAAGTATCCGTGCTTTCTAGGTTAACATCTATGATCTATGAAAAACTTTTATTTTTTTTTTTTTTTTTTGTACTTAATTATTAGTATAAAGTCAATTATATCCACAATTTACTTTCATCTAATTTTTATTTTCTATACCTATTTGACTTTCAAGTTTTTTTAGACTCTTTTATCAATAGTATTTGTCTTCTAAATTTTTGTGGACCTATTTATTAATAGTACACTTACATATAGTTTTCAATTGCTATATTTATATATGTGAAGTAAAATTCAATCTCTACTATATTATTATATACATGTAGTTGTCAAATTGGATTCAACGGTCAAATATATATCATATTTAATTTTTGGCATGCAATAATATCGTAATATTATAATACAAACAATAGTATCACAAATTCATCAATCTCATTGAAAAAAATGTAATAAATCTATTAATATAATTAGATATGCAAATTCTCAAGAATGTCCATTAAAGGGCCAAGGAGATACCTAAAAAAATGACAGATTAGGTGCTCAAAGAGGGATAGAAAAAATGAATAATTAGGTTTAGTAATAATTAAAATAAGAATTAATTATTTGGTACATAATTTATTATTCATTTAATTATAAATACAATTTAAATGTTTTATTAAAAAACTATTATTTAAATATATTCATGTGCAATGCACGTCATGCATTTCTAATATCTATAAAAATGCATGCATAGATGGCCTTTGACAATGTGATCAACTATTCCAACCTCTCCAATTAACTGGGGTTAGATGGATGGTGATTCAATTTAGGATTTGAGTTGTAAATGTTGGTGGGGCATGGTTGGTAAAAGCTCGTGATGATTTGTGGGAGTTGATGAGGAAGAGATTCATGTATGCAAACTATGGAGGAAAAAGGAATGGGAGAATAGAGAGAAGAGTTCTGTGAAGCAAAAAAGTGGAGAGAGAGAGAGAGAGAAGGGGGAGGTACTTATTTATTTATTTTTTTTGGGGAGGGGGTGGGAGGGTCACGTGGGTTTGTTGTGATGATAGGATTTGGTAAATGTTCTGGCTGAGTTGGCTCTATGATATAATAGGGTTTGATAAATATTCTTGCTTTGTTTGAAATTTTTTTCTAGTTTTACAAAAACACTCTTTGAAATCCTAAATTATTTTGCTAAATCAGTGGTAAAAATATAGACAAAATCACCCTCGCAAATAGTTAGGACTCGGCTCATATTTTGAGCGAGCCTAAAACGAGCCGAGCTCAAGCCGAACCCGAGTAGCTCGGATCGTTTTACAGCCCTAGTTGTTGATTCGGGTGGAGGAGACCCTTCTCGCCTTTCACTATTCCAAATAAATCCCATCTCTTGCTTGAATCTTGATTTGGGTGGCCTTCAACTCAGTGATGAAACCATTACCCATAAAAGAGTTATTGTTAGAGCACAAAATGGATGGGTATATTATTATAATTTATTACAATTTAATATTGAAGCCACGCCCGCGGGCGGGGGGGGGGGGGGGGGGGCTGTTCGGGGGAAGGGAGGTTGTATTGGGTTGGGGGTGGACTGAGTCAATGGCTGTGCTTCGGAGGGATTGGGAGGTCAGGGATGAGGGGCAAAGAGAGAAAGACATAAAGGGGGTGTTGATTATTGTTTAAGGGTGGGGATGTGGAAGGGGTTGGAGAATGTGCTTGGGCATGCGTTTTTATGGTTTGGGAAAAAGTTTGAATAGCGATTTGGGTTTGTCTCTAGGTATGGGCGAATTAGAATCTGTCTATATTAATTTAGTTTTGACTTGTAAAATAAAAGGTAAAATGGTCTTTTGGTAAAATGATTTACATCGTCCAACGATTGGGTTCACTATGTCGAATGCCGAGTAGTGTTCGTGTATATCAATAAAACTCGAGGGGTCCGGTGATTTTTACCATTCTTTTTGAAAAAACAGACAAAACACCAAAAAAAAAAAAAAAAGAGTTCAACTTACGCGGTCTATGAGGTAGGCACTTTGACCATCCGGTATGGAAATTACAATCTCCTTCCCACTGACAATTTGAAGTGTGACGACTCCAAAGCTAAAAACGTCTGCTTTAGTCGTTAAGTGACCATGGGCGGCATACTCAGGTGCCATATACATCCTGCAAAAGACATCCACAATGAAGACGACCTCGCATTTATCTTGATCAAAAGTACTAGTTTTTTAATAAGAGAGACAGAGATAGTTTCATTACGTGGTTCCTGCTACTTGGGTGGTAACACGTGCCTTTCCCTCGTCATAAAGTTTAGCAAAACCAAAATCAGATATCTTTGCATTGAGATCCTTGTCTAAAAGAATTTTTTTTGGCTTAATATCTGTATGGACAATTTTCAGATGTGAATCTTCATGGAGAAAAGCAAGACCTTTTGCTATGCCCAAACAAATTTTAACCCGGGCCCTCCAATTTAGTCTCAATCGGAGTTCCTCTGAACCTGTAAATAACCCAACTCCCACAATTTTAAACTATAATATAAGGAAATTTATTAACAAAAGGGGTGCATTGAAAAATTTGTCCATACCGAATAATGCATGTTCAAGAGAATTATTTTCCATATACTCATAGACAAGTAAAAGCTGGTTGTGTTCTGCACAACATCCCTTTAATTTGACAAGATGTGGATGCTTCAAAGCTGAAATAGTACCAACTTCATTTACAAACTCACGGCTTCCTTGCTTTGATTTCTTTGAAAGTTGTTTAACTGCTATGGAAGTCCCATCCGAAAGTACACCCTGCATGCATTTGCAAATTTCTTATTGCAAGCAGAGAGGCAATTACAGTTCACTAGTCTTGACTTGTTAGCACAAGAAGACAACGTAAGAGGTAAGGTTCCAAATATAGGAGGTGGATTTATGATTAAGACGACTAGCCAGACATGGGGACAACTGTCAACTAAATACAATTGGAAGGAACAAGGAAATAAAAACTAAAATCAGATGGATCGAATCCTAGGCACAATCCAAAATTGGAAGCGTATACACGTCCATGTGACATAACCTAAAAAGAACTGAATGCTGGACTTAGAATTTCAGCACAAGAAAAGAAATGGTACGGACCTTATAGACAGTTCCAAAACCTCCTGCACCTAGCTTGTTTGCATTGCTGAAATTTTGTGTGGCAGCTTTTATTTCATGGAAGTCATAAACTCCTACAGGAAATAACAATATGCCTTTTAATTTCTGTTTCCATATATTAGCGATCATATGGGGAAAACAGTCGAGGAAGATGCTGTTTTCCTGCGTGAATGATCAAGATGCTTATTGATATCGCGGTGATAAAACAAAGCTATATAATGACCAAGTCTTTCTTACCTTTATCATGCTGTTTTTTGTCACCAAACCCGCACAACTTCCAGAAAAGAACTAAAATAAATGTGACGAAAAATAAGGAAGATCCTACAATCCCGGCAATAACCACAGCAGGCAATCTGCTTCTGCTAGGTTTTGGAACTGAATTAAGAAAGTGCGAAAAAGAAATTTGAGTTATACTGAAGAAACCAACACCACATGGCAGCTGAAAGAAACGAAAACAAAGTGGATAGATTATACCAGGCGTTACGGAAATGGCGGATATAAGAGGACCATGATATTTACTCTGGCCAAATGTTGAGCCTTTGCCAGTCCAATATAAGTGAATCTCCAGCCGTGAGTTATTCACAGTAACATTAAACTCCTTTGTTATATCCTTATTGACACCCCCTGCTTCTTCTGCTATATTGAAATTCCTCAATTTCTTCTCACCCTGCAGCGATCATATATCACAATAAATGTAACTTCTAGAGTTAGGGAATCATAAAATGATAGTTTACCTGGATTTCAACATCAAAAACTCGCTTCCCCTTGCCGCTAGGATCTTTGGTATCTTGCCATGTTATTTCAGCAAAGTGAAGTTTCACCACGTATGTGTCTTCTTTCAGACAAAATCCATAATACTTCAGGGAAATCGGGGAAATGCGTGCGTTCATGTACAAAGGTGCATCAGCCATGGAAATATTGCATGTTTTATTTGTTAAATATTGTCTGCGACTTGTCCCAATGAATGTTCCCATACTACTGTAAGCCCAGGTTTTATTGGCACTAAGAAAAAAAGTTGATGCTCCTTCTGGTTGCAAATCAGCTTCATAATTTCTATTATTAATTGATATTTGTTCACCACCGCAATTTATGTATATGTGATCATCTGCAATATAAATAATGTCATCATCACTTTTTCAATGAAAGTTAACTAAATAAAAAAGAACAAGTATAGAAATTTACCTCAATTAATCGTAAACAGTCAAGGAAAAAAAGTATGCAAGACGGCATAAACAACTAGCACCGGTACGATCACACCACTGATGGCCCAGATGTGATCAAAGAAGTGCAAATTTTTTTCAAGAGTAACCAACTACTAGGGAAACTATGAAACCGAAGTCATTTCCTTGCTCCAACCCCAAGATACTGGCCTCCACTACCAAAGTTCCCAGGTTCTTTGTCCCACTAGCCCCACCCATAAAAGAAAAAAGAACAAAGAGATCCTTATTATTTTATGGTAGGGGTAGAAACTCAACTCAAATCTGCTTCAAAAAAGTTATCCTATCTATTTGGGGTCACCTACATGAATCTTTTTTCTCTATTGTGCTCTATGAAGTATCATTCTTCTCGTTCAACTGTAATCTACCTATTCTTTTCTAATATGTCTTTCAAATTTCATTTAAACCTACCTCTGCCTCTTGCAGAACCATAGATATGTAACAAATCACTCTTCCTAATTGGTGCCTAACTGGTGCACTACTAGATCTTCTATAATCATGTCTAAACCACCCAAGTTAGTTTCTATTAGTGATTCTTCTATGGTTTTACTAATACATTCATAATTTTTTCTTTTCTGATTTTACAACATCCATATTATTATTCTCATCCTCCGATCCAAAAAATATCTTGACATCCTCATGGGTAATCTCTACCTCCCTATAATTAATTGATCCCAAATACTAAAATTGTTTTTTCTTTGACATCTTTTAGTCTTAGATCTTTATTAACATCCCTATTTCAATTTCTCCTCTTATTGAAATTACATTCTATATATTCGAATTTATTTCTACTTATTCTGGATCCATTCGATTCTAAAGATTCTCTCCAAACTTCACCTATATTGTTATTTTCTACTTTAGCTTCATCAGTCAATACTATATCATCACAAAATAACATATATTATGGAACCTTATTCTGAATTTGTTTAGTCAATTCATACATAATCAAAGCAAAAAAAATGAGTTTATGGCAGATCCTAGGAGTAGGCTTACAGTGATAGGAAATTCACTACTTTCCCCAATAATTATTCTCACTAAAGTCACTGCAATCTCATACATATCTTGAATCATATCAAGTGCCAGGAATAAAAACTAATAAGCTCAATTGCATCCCCATCCCGACCAATTATATGACAAATTTTGTGGCTATTGCACCCTCGTACATATCATTAATCACATAATGTGTCATGGACAAAAAATTATTGGCTCAATTGCATCCCCATCCCAACCAATTCTATGGCCATCATCACCAATTCAAATCACGTTGTTAGGATAAAATTATGAATGAGAATGCTAAATAACAAAGTTACACATGTACAAATTCCATACAAACTGAAAACAGGATAAAGACTAAGTAATTAAAAGAAGAAAGAAACAATCCTACATTACATGGATACTTAAAGGATAGAAATATTTGATTGTTTTCCCACATTTTCTTGCACAATGGCAATTAGATTGATAATTATTTTACGGCAAGCATATTAAACTTCAAAAAATCATTGTGCAACGAAAAAATCATTATGGAATTCCCCTAACCACTTTACTGAGAAGCATGGGCAGCATCACAGCCGCTTGGTTGGTGTCAATTGAACCATTAAGTTTAACAAGAATCATGGGACCTATTTACTGCACAACTGGTGTCAGATTGCATCCTGTATGGAGAGCAGGGATCAAAAAAAAAACAAAATTCGGTGCATTGTTTCGGTCACCAAAAAGTCTCAAAAATAGTTTTGAAGTGTTTCGGAAACAAAAGAAAACGAACAAAAATTTGGGGATCTATTTCCAAAATATTGGTCAAAATATAAGAAAATATCTTCAAATAACGTGAAATATTAGTGAAAACATGTTGAAACTGTTATTGTAATATATTATATTAGTAGTAGGGGTAGATAAGTCATTTATGTTATTATGCTTTGCCCTAGTATATAAGATTGTTAATGTGTAGTTTTCCACTTGAACGTTTTGTAATACAATTAGTTTATCTTAATAAGAATTTCTTTGTCTCTCTCTCTCTTCTTTCCATTTTCTTTGATAAATATTAATAGAAACATCTTGAAAATACTTCGGAACATTCCAAAACACCTCAAAATAATGGAATTTCGATTAAATCGCTGACTCGTTTTGGTCTCTCTTTGGAAACGGAAATGGAAACGTTTTGGCCGTTTCAAAATGAAAATTTGATCCTTGGTAGAGAGAGCTCTGAATCATATAGCCTTTTATTTTTTTTAATAATCATATTCCTACAGAAAATGGAGGGAAATTCTACTTCAGGGTGGACATATAGTAAAGCTAATGGCCTGGAATGACTTGATCAGTCGGGTTGCTCAACGATGGAGAGGGAAAGCTATGCTGGTTTTGGTACTAAAGCTCAGCTCCTCAGACGAGTATCATATTCGAGAAGCAAAGAAAAAGCAAAATCTTCGACCACAGTTTAAGGATCGCTGCACTCTTTTAAACCTCATCAAGCACACCATTAGGGATAGGTTGGCCTCATTGAAGTTCAAGAATTCACCTCAGAATAATCTATTAGATGGAATGCACATAACAGATGCCTTACTTGATCGGGAGTGGCCTTCCAGGACTGGGGGATAAGAGAACATATTTTTGTTGGATGAATCTGTCAGAGATACTCATAGCAGAGCACCCCTCACAGATTTAACATTACAACACTAATTAGAGGGGTTCCTTTGTTGTTACTCAAATCAGGGGACTTCCTTTTCGTTTGTGCATCAAGTATATTACTCTTCAATGAAAATTAACTCTACGTTTGTGAAAATAACAAGTTATTTACTCAAATATACATTGGCTGTTGTTTTTGTGATGTGATCCTAATTTTTTACATTAGGTCCTGTAACCACGGTTTCATTATTAGGTCCAGACAACAATTACGAAATTATTAATTTGATGCAATTCAACCCACAGGTTTTTCAAGAACAACTGGTTCAATATTTTAATATTCATTAAGAACTGCATGAGTTTGTGACTGAACTTGGGTTATATATTGCTCATAAATGTTGGGATATATGGTTAAAAGCACAATCGCGAGCCAGAACTAAAGCTTATATAAAACTTGGGTATCCGCATGCCCATGTACCTAACGATAAAGTGAGCTTAACAAGAAATAATTTCTTGACATGGTTAGGATTTTCATCATAATTTATAACAGGGATTTCTTCAAGACAAATTTTATGAGATTTTTGAACACATGACCACCTATAGTCTGATACTAAGTTTTTTGCTATATGCAGTACAGTCAAAGTTAGGGTAAGAGAAGCCTTGCTGGTTGCTGAATGCATTAATGGCTGAAGTAACTAAGACAAGTCCCATGCCATGGCCATTGAGCCTCTCATATATGGATTGAATAGACGCTATATAATATATCAGGCAGCATTGACCTTTGGATGCACTCCCAACAACGTGAAAAAATGGAGTGCTTGGCGCTCATGTATATTGGGTTTAATGGAGTCCAGATGCAACACACTTTAACCACCAATAGTTTGAGCAGGATATAACATGCAATGCAATGCCTATGCACCGTTTTATTTTTGTGAGATATATATTTTCTGTGTATTATTTTAAGTTCTAAATCATTTAATGGGTTAATTACACTAGAGATCCTCAAAGTATAGCGTTTATTTCATTTTGGTCCCCAATATTTCAAAATATCGATACTTTCTCAGAACATATCTGTCTTTTTTTTTTTAACAAAAATCTAGTTATTGACATATGTTACAACCATATTTATTGATATACCCCAATTTGTGCATATGATATACCTATTAGCAGTCACGTACTTACTTGATGGTGCTTCATTGTAGCACTTGAAATCAGCTTCTTGCCATTTTTCGCTCCTGTCAAGAGACATATAGGAACAAAAACAAAGCATAGGTTAATCACTAGACTTGGCTTTAGATAAAAAATTCAGAGTCCATGAAAAAAATGATTACATAAATAGGTATCAGGAATCAAGAAAGATAAAGCTTACACATTGGATCGATCAGAGCAGCATGAAAACAAGTTCCTGAAAATTAAAGATTTTAAATAGTAAAGAATTATAACAACAAGAAAGAACTGAACACAAACGTTGATGAATCTCCCTTACCAATTTTTAGATATAAATCCATGTGGTATGGTTGCACTCGTGAAATCATTTTCTGAAACATCTCTGCCAAGTTTCACATAGAAGATACTAAGACTGTAAGACATAAACCTTTGTTGTAGAAGAAATATACTTTCCACATGCAAACCACAATCATAAGTTTCTTTCAGGTTTTGGTTCATATCAAGAGCATTTAAGAAATATCGAACTAAAAAAAGTATATGGATTTTAACGTTGATGAAGTACAATGCGAATGAGGAGATAGTAAAGATCAAGATCAGTGAGATCCAAAAAAGTGAATCGTTTCATTATCTAGGCTTAATTATGCATAGGGAAGAATAGATTATTGTTGCTTTTGCTCTTAGAATTATGTACGCCGGGTTTAGTGGAGAATTTCTCCTTAATGGTGTGATTGACGCACAAGAACCAGACATTTACTATAGGGCACTATATTTGACGGCTAATAAGAAACAATATCTTCAAAATCAAACATCATTCAACAAGCATGTCGAATGAAGGTATCGTTGGACAAAGAAAGCTCGAGTGGATGACCATGTTTGTAAGACGATAGAAGGAAAAAAATGGAAGATTAATAAAGAGAAATCTGGAAAGATGGTTTAGGCACATGGAATGAATTCTAGCATCAATGAGGAAGAGTGACATCCAAGGTAGGCTAGGGAAGGCGGAGAGAGAGAGAGAAGTTATCAATATTAGAGTGAGCACAGAAAAATATGAGAGAACACAATGCCAGATATCAACCCTTCGTTATTTTGGTGTTTTTTTCTTTCCGCATGGGTCTCTCTTGATTTTTCATACAGGACAAAAGAAACAGGTATTGAGCATATCTCTTTTGATACACAAGTCTAGACTCCAAACCCAGTGTCCACTTCTATAAAATTGATGTAAACACACGTACACACGCTCAGTCTTACACCTCTCAAATTTTATTTTGGTAAACACATTTTTTGTCAATAAAGTTTAGGCATTATTTCATGCTCTGCACTGCACGTGTATCAATCATTAATCATAAATTGAAGAGAATTTATAGCATATACACATAGCATGTGATTTATGAATGACTTTGTACATTAATTGCTCCTTGCTGTTTTGCTTCTAACTAATTAATGACCAATCATGGTCTACTAATTACTATGATTATGTGTTCAGAAAACTGTATTTTCAAAATTTTTTAGGAGAAACTTTTAGAATAAATTAGAGTTTGGGTATCATTGTAATAAATATTACCCAAAGGGGTATATTAGTCTTTTTAGTCGTATTGCATACAAACATATAGTATGTGATGTGTGGGAGGCAGCCGCTGGTTGTGCTTTTACACACTCTCTCTCTCTCTCTCTCTCTCTTTTCACTTCTCCTCTAACCCTAATTCTTATTCTATGGGACTTTTCATGGTATCAGCAACTTTTCATGATCTCTCTCTCTCTCTCTTTTCGCTTCTCCTCTAACCCTAATTCTTATTCTATTAGACTTTTCATGGTATCAGCAACCCAGTCCAGTGGTTCTTCAGTTTAATTTTTGGAGGTTTACTCTTTATTCATTTTTTTTTGCCGGTTCAGTCCATTTTCTGGCCATTCACTTGTTTTTCTTCTGGTTCAGCCCACTTTCTGGTCGTTCAGTTGGTTTTTCAGCCAGTTCACTATATTTCTGGCTAGTTCAGACCTTATTAGTCTCATTTTAGTCCCTTGGAACTTAATTACACTTGGAAGTTAAACATGGAGAATGCTTCATTATTGTCCAGCTCGTCCCCCATCGACTCAAATCACTCTCACATGGGCAGAATATGCACAGCTCATGTCTCAAAAGCAGGCGATCCTCTCTTCCTCTAATGCTACTTTTGTCTAGTCAGATCTCCCTCATACATGCTTAATGTCCACCACGTGCAATCCTTGGATCATAGATTCTAGTGCATCTGATCATATGACTGGTTCACATATTATACTATCTTCTTATCAATCTACTACTTCACCAAAGTGTTATTCTTGCTAATGGTTCTTCATCTCATGTCTCCAGTGTGGGGCACACGCAACTGAGTCCCATTATATCTTTATCCTTAGTTTATAAGTACTCAAGTTTCTTTGTAGTTTGACGTCTATTAGTAAGATTATCAAGTCTCTTAATAGTTCTGTCACTTTTTACCTTTTTCTTGTGTGTTTCAAGATTTAGATACCAAGAGAAAGATTGATAAGGGGCAGGTGGTCTATATTACTTTGATTTGAGCCATTCCCTCAAGCTTTTCAATCATCGTTATCTCCGTTTCAATGGCATTGCCGTCTTGGTCACCATCTCTTTCTGTTTTGAAGAGTCAAGTTCCTAGCCTAAACTCCGTACCATCTATGCCTTGTGAAGCCATTCAGTACGGTAAGCATCAACGTGTTTCTTTTAAGCCTCAGATTAATAATCATGTCTCGCGTCCCTTTGAGTTGATTCATTAAAAGTTCTCATATTTTGTAATAGTTGTCAATGATTATTCTCATATGACATGATTACTTTTTATGAGAGCTCTTTCTGAAATGTTTTCCATATTCCAAACCTTTCGTACAGAAATCAAAACTCAATGTGGTTGTTGAGTTCGTATCTCGCTGTCTAATAATGCTAGAGAATATAGCTTTGACCCCCTTGCCACTTATCTTCGTGAAAAGGGTATTATTCATCAGACTTCTTGTGTTTACACCCCATAGCAAAACGGCATTGCAAAACATAAAAATCATCATTTGTTGGAAGTAGCTCGAACACTTATGTTTCATATGCAAATTCTTAAACATTTTTGGAATGATGTCAGTTCTTCTTCCGCAGTCTCCCTTATTTCTTGTTCCTCCTAAGATCTTTGGTTGTGTTTGTTATGTTCATAATTTGGTTCCTAGATTTGATAAACTTGATCCTAGTTCTACAAAGTGTGTCTTCATTGGTTATTCGTGTACCCAGAAAGGTTATCGTTGTTACAGTCCTACACTTCTACGCTATTTCACCAGTGTTGATGTCACTTTTTGTGAGTCTGCACCATATTTATCAACTGTCACCTCTCCTCTTGAACTAGACTTTGGGCTCGCTCCCTCATTGACTTCACCTCCTGTTACATTACCATCTATTATTTATCCACCTATATCACCTCCTCCTCCTCCTCCAGCTTCACCACCACCATCTTCTATAGTTTTATTGCAGGTGTATTCCCATTGTTCAAGACCATCTGTCGAAGTGCCCCATTCTTCGTTCTCACCGTCCTCTGATCCGAGTCCTCCTGTTGTTTTAGACTCATTGCCTATTGCTCTTCGCAACGGTATCCGATCATGTGTTACTAGCTATCCTATTAGTCATTTTGTTTCTTATGAAGGCATATCTCCTGCTTTTTCGTGTTTTCTATCTCAGTTATCTACTATATCTATTCTCAAGATATTACAGTAAGCATTATCTGATCAGGGTTAGAGACAAGTATTATGCACGCTCTTATGATAAATTCTATAGCTACATTCCCAAATAATTTTCAACTACATCACTATAATGAGACTCCAATCTAGGCCAACTACTCTCTTCACGAGAATATAAATTAGCCAAAAAAAAAAAATGATGTCATGCTCAATGTTTTCCTCATCTTCTACAAACACACCATTTTCAAGTTCCAACTTACTGAAGATTTTGTCTATTCCTTCTCCCATTTGCCACTATATGAAAATTTGAATTATTATTTGATTTTCTCCACTTTACTTTCGTTTTTTTTGCCTCCAACTAGTTTCCTCTTTAAAACCACCCCTTCAAAATAATTTCCAAGACCCCACATTTCTTTTCTCAAATTATTATCTAGTCTTCCAACTTCTTCCAACTTAGCAGTTTCCTCAATTCTATTAAAGACAACTTTTTATAATCCACAAAACACCAAAAATTTATCAACTCCTTTCATTTTAATATAAAACCTTCCAATCCTTGAAACTCCCCACCCCGCCTATCTCTAAACTGGCCCTCAAGTATATGATGGCCTAATCACCTATTTTCAAACCTAAAAAAACACTACCATTTAACAAGAGAGATCTTTATCGCAATGGGACAATGATATGAAACCACTTCAAGTAAAGCCTCAAGTTTAACATTGGGAAAACAAGTATAATTGTCTTTTGAAATTTAAATCTGATTTTGACTTAACATTTTAATCTGTCAATTCATCATATAAGCGTGTGTGCAACAATTCTCATTAATTTGGACAAAAATGATGAAGATAGCATATTAGTCCAAAAACATGAGGGGGTTATCTGGTTTTATTTCAACCACTGGCAGTGAAGTGCTAAACAGCAAAACCAAAGGGAGGTAAAATGAATTTTACTCTTTTTTTAAAAAATTTCTCTTTCTGCTTGATCTCAACCCCTAATATTTTGACTTATAATCTTCATAATAAACAAGTATCACCTTCCCCTAACCTCTAACTTCCTCCATCATTTTTTACCACCGATTGTAAATTTCTTTGTTAAAAAACTCTCTTATATCTCTTTGCACTTTTCCCTCACCCTTTTTGTTTCCTTTCCTTTCATAGAATAACGATATTTTCTCTAAAAATTATACCTTTGTATCTGAAATTAAATCCCTTTCACCATTTTAAGTGTTCTAGTCTTTCCATAGTACCATAAGTAGCCTCAACGTAGCTTCTCAATGAACAAAATTGCCGGTGGCATCATGAACATCATCAAACAAATTCAAATTACAAAAGCTTGTAGAGTGTTTTTCTAAGGAATTGGTGAAAAAAAGATCCCTTTTTCCCATAGATCCCACTCCATCAAGGTTTAACTAGGGCTACTACAAAATATTGAGTATTATTTATTTGGATTTTGTGTCACAACTCACAAATATGAAATGTGATAGAAAAATTGAAGAAATGAGAGGTTTGAATATTCATAGTTTTTGTGAATTAATGGTTTTTGGAGATGGTAATTTAATTAGTAGACATTTCATTATATTTAATTTTAGGAGGTACTAGAGCTCTGAAATGTATAACTAGATGTAAATTTTTTTAAGTCTACCAATTAACATTTTGAAGCACCAAAACGTTCCAAGACCCAACCACACTAACAAAAATACCCGATTCCATTTGACAAAGGCAGCCATCAATTAAAAGATGCAAACTAATAATTGGATATAATAATAACCAACAATTACCATGACAAAAAAATATATATATAAAATCTATGCTAACATAAAATGTCAACATCCATGAAAAACTTATGTGGAGACTTCCAATATTTTTAGAGTCCCCCGGGCAAAAAATATATGGATTGATGTCTTTTGTGTTCTGGGCATTAACTCTAATTCCATAGCTTAAATGTGTGTTCATAGTGCTTAAAGTTATCTTATTATTGAAGCGGGACGTTGGATTTGTATTAATTGGTATGCCGGCATGCCTGAGAGAGCACTTTGCCCAATAAACAACCAACTGATGAAGAGTTATCCGAGTAAAAGAATAATGGAGTTGCATAATGTAATAATGGTATTGGGTAAGCTTAAGATCAACAGTGGAGAAGCACAAAGTGTTTTAAAGATATTCCTTATCCTGGCTTTTATTAGAACTCATGATTATTGGGGATGGAGTTCTCATGCCCAAGGATTAAAATTTCGTTTCGGTGTATTGTTTCGGTCACTTAGGAAACGGAAACGGAAACGTTTCGACATGTTTTTGAGACGTTTCGGAAACATAATTAAAAAAATAAAAAATTTCAGAATTCTTTTTCTAAAACATTGATTGAAATATATCAAAATATCTTGAAATACCTTGAAACATTGCGAAACAATTGTGCAAATGCATTGAAATATTATAAAACATCTCGAAATATTATAGAATACCTCGAAATATTAGAATTTCGATTTTATCACTGTTTCGTTTCGGTCTCTTTGGAAACGGGAACGTTTCGACCATTTTGAAACGATATTTTGATCCTTACTCATGCCAACAATTTATGGTATGCTATTCAATGGCTTCAAACTTGGGATGTTATTAACTAGGAATTGTTTGATTTGGTTATATGTGCAGTTTTTCTGGGCTTGAGCTTTCCATGTGAAAGGAGCACCACCAATGTAAGTCCTTGCCTATCGCTTTCTTTCATAATAGGAACCAATTTTTCATTCGATTCAAACGTATCTTACTAACAACTCTTTTATGTTTTCTAGGAAACTTTTGCTTGCTAATGTAGAGTTTGATATTCCACAATCAAGCGATTGCCCATTAGTTGGTCACCATATTACAAACATCATTTATATGGTACATATTAGGGAAATAATTGTTTTGTGTCAAGATAAATATCTGCTTATATTTGATCACACCTCCACGTCGACGTACAAGTATACAATCAAAAAATAATTTTATAATTGTAACATGGATAAAAAAAGTAAATTAAACATAAAAAATGATAATTAAAAATGGTTCATGTGCAACACACATGTGCACCATCTAGTTTAACAAACAAAATAAAAGCACTTACACAAATAAATGACGATACGTTGTCAGCCATTTTGGAAGCGATTCATTGAACTTATTTCCTTTCAAGAATCTGACAAATATAATGAGGAAAATCTTAGATCCACTATTGTGACTAAGCATATGATACACTGGAACCATTCGAGTGCAAGCAATGAACAAACTACTATTTAATCTTTAGAAAGATGTGATGATAGATGAGAGCAATTGAAAGACATAATTTTGAGCAATGGAAAAAGGATGATACATTTGTGTTGAATAATGCAAATGAACTATGTAGATTTATTGGCAATGCTATGAAGAAGTAAGAACACAGCAAGATATCGTTTCCATGAGACTGCCAAACTAATCCTCCACAAGAGGGAGAATCACTCGAAAGAGACATTTGGAAAGTAAACTTTCTTACATGTATCTTAGGAATGGCTGCTTGATAGCGTCTGGAATTTTACCAGTCAAACTGTTGAAACTCAAGTCCCTGTATTGAAAAACAAGTAGCAAGTAAGACATACATTAGAACTCAAATATTCTTTGGATGAAAACATTTAGAGCAGTAGCATTTAATATCATGCCAAGCCTACCTTCAGTTACAAAATGTCCAGTGTTCTTTGAAGAATGGCTTGGTATTAACAAAGGGCTTTTTGAGGCAGGGGAGAAGATAGAGCTCAAGATGGGAGTGAAATGTACAACAGTTCCCCCACCCCACCGACGGAAAACCAAAAAAAAAAAAAAAAAAAGAAGAAAAGAAAAGAAAACCCAAAAAGAGATCTTATGTTTTGGTAACATAAGAAAATGAAACCGCTCAACGACTATCTTGTGATATCCTGAACTTGTGTATATGTATATATAGTAACAAGTATGTGTGTATTTAGCGAGTCGGAGATAAAAAATTCGGTTAAGCGCATATTTGTCATTTCAGTTTCTATTCCCAGATTTGCCTGGATAAACCTAACTGATGGTTTTTTTTGGGTCGTTTGAGTGTTTTGCAACAAAGATCATGCTTAAGAATTACGTAGTTTTTTGGGAATTTATGTGCAAACTATTCTGACGGCTTCTTCCAAAAGTTTTAGGATTGGTATAAATAGAAGCAGTCAGTCGTTTTTGAAGTGTTTAATGGAGAATTCCTGCAAAGAGCTACAACTCCTGAAACCAGCTAGCGTTTGAAGATTTGGAGGCCACAGCTTTGAGGATTCGACCCTGCAGTGCCTATTGATCCCTCTGTTGTCGTTGTATGCGCACTATCAAGTTTGTCCTAGTGAAAGTACCACAAAATTGATTGTTGTGTGTACTGAGTGAGATTTCCAATAGTCCAACAGGCAGCCTAGATTCTTCAAGCCGATGGCCAAGATGGGTGAGATGAGGTCAGACTAAGTGTCTCTAGTCATGTTAGTAAGAGGGTATGTATTTGGCTAATACGTCATAATATATGTGATCGTGATTTGATTGTATTTTCGAAAGTCTTATTATCGTGTTAATCACTTGTATTTCTATCATATTTTGAATAATTTAGCTTACCGAGCTATCTTAGCTTACTGAGCTATCTTACTCAACCCTATTTACCCCTCCAAGGTACAAATTGATTTTGGAGAAAAGATTGGGATCACAATATTTGAGGAATTGTAGATGCGGAATGTTGCTACAATTTTTGGGAATAAATAATCATTGTTGACACTTGAAATTTTATAATGAATCATAATGAGATTAATTTGTATTTGGAGCACTTTAGAGTTCTGAATAATTAGATATGAATTTGGATAAGTTTACCAAATAACATTCTGGGAAACCGGAGTGTTACAGAATTCCCTCCCCAGTCCCTTTAAAATGCATAAACAAAAAGCGAAAAATAAGTAAAGGGAAGCAACTAAAGATGAAGCCTGTGCATTTACATTGGGAAAAAAATCTAGAAGACCATATCTCAGAAAATAATCTTACAAATGTGTTAGTGATGAGATATTCCAGATAAAATCAGGAATTTCATGAGCAAGTGAGCAATTCCTAAGCGTCCTGGAGCAGCAAGATAGTTGACAAATTTAAAAAATCGTATTACAGATATCACTCAACAAGAGCAGTCTTTAAATTCACATTCGAAGGCTTACAAGTGTCGCAAAAAGATCATTCCTGAGATTTCTGGGAATGAAAGGCCAGCACTTAAGTCATTAACTGCCCTGAATAAAGAGATACAGGGGTTATATTATAAAATAAAAAAAAAATAACGAAGAATATATGCCATCAGCAGCTGCCAAAACTTACAGGTGAGTAAGACTTGTTAATTTTGAGATTGCAGTAGGTAAAGGCCCTTCAAAATTGTTCCCCATGAGCAACCTGCAGGACTCGACAGTCCAATGCCAAAACAGAATTTGAAGTTTCCAATGTTGCACATGTTTCAAATCTGATAACCATTCAACTAGATTCTTACAGCCTCTTAAGTTTCTTCCACTTGGCTATGTAATTGGGTATTGTTCCGCTGAAGTTGTTCCCTCGAATATTACTGCAGGGAACAAAAAAGTAAGAAATTGTTACCATAGGAAGATCAAGCATTAAAAAAAGATGCGTACTGTTTGACAACGCTTTTTCTAAATACTTGTTTTGGCTTTTTTTTTAAGTGCCTTTTAAACTAATGTTTGTCTTTGCATGCTTTTTTTTTTTCCTTGTCTGGACTTATCCCTTCTTCCAAGCTTAATCACATGCGGTGTCCAGTGTACTATACATGTGCACATATATAAGTACATCAACACTGACTTACAAAATCGATAAGTTCTCCAGTTTCTCAAAGCTTGAAGGCAATTCACCAGTGAATTCATTGTTCATCAGATATCTGAAATCACTAACCGATTGCATTAATTAGACAGCACGATAGAACAAAAATAAAGTCACTAACTTTTGCTTGACCTTCATTGGGTGCAGTAGAACATGTCTTGTAGGGCATGGCACAACCACAAACACAAAGCAATGACAAACAAGAAAAGCAGAGAGGCAAAAAAACAAGAGCATAGAGAAATATGCTCTGTCCTCGAACTCGAAGCACATCCACACCACACACCCAATTCATTATATTGTGGCAGAAGAGAGATATAAAAGTTACAACTGTTTCCGGCAGCTAGCAATAAGATATACAAATATGGCTTCACACACCTTTGACTACATGGTGAGTTCCGCCCAACTCGGTGCCCACCCCAAACCCTCAGGGTGCAACCTACAAATTCCAAAACAATCATACTTCACACCAAACATCTCCACCATTTTCTATCTTATTTGGTTCTTATGCTTTGCATTCTTCTTCGTTACAAACTTAATTTGGTATTATGGCATGGAGGACAACTTCAACTGTATAGCTGATAATGTAAGATCCAGTGGACATGTGTTGATAAAAACATTCAAGGATGGTAACATTAGCAAGTAGAGAGGTTTGACCGCACTCATACTTTATGATTTGCTCAGTACTACTCAACCTAATCATAACGGGCATCATTTGAACTTGGGAATTGTCTATCCAGTGATATGGCGAACGTGCAGCATTCACAGTGCAAAAGCAAGTAACGGTTTTAGGTAAATGCCACTATAAACACACGTGCAAGGGTACCTGCCCCTAACACGAACGTAGTGGCAGGTGCATAGTTACAAAAATATAAAGGGTTCTTCTCAAGCAAAAACAGATCACGAAGAGCTGCACCCTGTTTCTCTGGAACTCTAACTGCTCATATAATTCTCTTCACCACTAGCTTATCCCAGTTTTCTCCCATCTCCTATCTCCTCCATCCATTTGGGGTTACCAAGGAGTGATTTCCTCCTTTTATTCCCAGTTTCGTTTTAACCACTGACCTACACATTGCAAAGTTGGCTAGACAGAAGAAGACATTCTAAGACACAATTTGAAAATATTATATCGGATTTGCCATTTGGGTGAAATCTGAATTATAGCTTCAGCCCTGCAACCATTTAGAAACTACATGCCATTGTACTATTACCTTTCCTTCCAGATTTGAATATGACACAAGAACAGATTCATAAAGAACTTGATATCTCATTAGTAGAACCTGATGTTCCTATATGACAAAATAGTGGGGATCATCTCACCCGATTTTTCTAAGACATTTCATTTGACAAAGTGTTAGAAAATAATGTAGAATCTCTCCCTAGTAAAATGGCAATAGAATTATCTCAAAAGTAATAAATGAGTCTAAATTAAAATGGTAAAAAAATCAGGAAGCTTCACAAGAAAGAACAAACCAACATCATATACACTCAAATATGTTACTTATTCAAAGCTATGATTGTTCACGATGAATAAATGATTCTAGTTGAGTCAAATGAAGCATGTTTTTTAATTTTCGGAATCTTTTTGAGTTTTTCTCACAACCTTATGTGCAATTGCTAAGAAAAGCCAAGGAAAAGGAAGTAAATTTTTTATATGTTGGATATGCAAAAAATAAAACAAGAAAACACTGCTGAAAGTTAGAGGTGGCTTCGACAGAAGAAAGAATGACAGAAAGTAATCTGCGTGTCCATCTTAACCAACACGATATAATGCACTAATACAAAGGTGTCATTCAAACAGCATATTATGCTTAAAAAGACGTGACTGGAATGGTGTAGTGCAGGCTATGTTACTCGGACGCGGGTGCGGGTATTGGGTGCGGGTGTGAATTTAGGTGTCTGACATCTCAAGTCAAAAAATAGTGGATACGAGGATATGGATCCAGATTTGGATACGGGTGCGAGGATATGGTCTAATTTTATTAATATTAAAATTATTGTATACACAATTTATACACACATAAATATTTAATTCTAGATATTTAACAAATAAGGTATAATTAATAAAATGACTTGCAGTTATTTAATATACCAATTTAACAAATAATAATAACATAAAAGAATAATTACAAAAAGAAAAAAAATAATGAAGGGTATTAAATGAAATTAATGGTACTTATGTATGCTCAAAAATTAAAAGTTATAAAGAAGTGGGGTATTAAATGTAATTTTTCATAGTTACAAAAAAAAAAAAATACAAAAGCCAAAGAGTCAGTCGGCTCCCTCAGTCACCCACGAACACAAACAGAGACAAAGAGAAGCGAGGCGATGGCGATGGCGATGGCAATGGGCGAGGCGATGGCGATGGCGATGGGCGAGGCGATGCGATGCCGGTGCCGGAGAGAGAGAGAAAGAGAGAGAAGAAGAAGAAGATACCTGGTAGCTCGTGGGTCGCAAATCGTAGCAATGAAGACCTAAGTCCCAAGCCCTAGATCTGCATGGATGAAGGCTAGATCTGCTCAAATCTGGACTCAAAGAGGTAAACTACTGTACTTTTCTCCTTCAATTTGTGTTGTATAGTCTGTATCTGTGTCAGTCGGCTCCCTCAGTCACCCACGAACACAAACAGAGACAAAGAGAAGCGAGGCGATGGCGATGGCGATGGCGATGGCAATGGGCGGGGCGATGGCGATGGGCGGGGCGATGGCGATGCCGGTGCCGGAGAGAGAGAGAGAGAGAGAAGAAGAAGAAGATACCTGGTAGCTCGTGGGTCGCAAATCGCAGCAATGAAGACCTAAGTCCCAAGCCCTAGATCTGCATGGATGAAGGCTAGATCTGCTCAAATCTGGACTCAAAGAGGTAAACTACTGTACTTTTCTCCTTCAATTTGTGTTGTATAGTTTGTATTTGTGTCTCTCTCTCTTTGATTTCGTCTTAATGTGCCTTTCTCTCTCTCTTCTCTCTGCTTTTTTTTTTTGCTTGGAAGATCTGGACCTGTGTACATGTGATTTCTAAAAAAATCTGAAATTTCTGTGTACATGTGATCTCTGTTTTTTGCTTTTTTGGGTGTACCCACGAACACAAACATTTCGGACATTTCGGACGAATCGACACGAGATTTCGATCCTTGGTTCTTCTGTTCTTCACTTCTTCATCTTGAAACCCAACCGTGTACAGAATAAATTACCGTACCGGACACAAATCCCGCACCCGCACCCGTGTCGGATCGTGTCGACACGGGTACTCCCACAAAAGAGGCGAGTCCGAGTAACATAGAGTGCAGGAACTGGCTATCAGTAGACCTAAATACATACAGAGAATTTAGCCCAAGTAGATGGGATGAACACTTTCTAAATGGAGTTAATCAACATTTTGCGTTGTTTATTACTCAAGAAAATGGAGGTTTTCCACCACTAATCCATTAGTTAGATTTTCCATAGTTGAGTAATTTGCAGGGTCTACAATAAAGTAAGAATGAATCAAACATATGTCTCTTTTCTTTTATCAATGACAAGATAAACAGGGAGGAAAGACATACAAATATTGAAGATTTTTAAGGTTTCCAAGTTGATCTGGAAGCCTATGAGAGAGTAGATTGTCCATCAAATTCCTACATTAGAAAATAAAAATTAATGGTAATAACCATTAAAAAGAATACAAATAAGAAAGCTTTCTTGAGATCATACAAGTTCTTAAGGCTGGAGATGCTTCCCAACCGAACCGGAATCGGGCCTGACAGCAAGTTACTAGATAAGATCCTAAAACATTCCCAAAAAAGTTAGTATTCATTTATAAGATTTTTTGGTTGTTAAAATGAAACACGTGCATCAGAGGCAGAGAAAAAGGGGAGAGAAGCACATGATTACTCACAGGGATTTGAGAGATGGCAGGGCACCCAATTCAGGTGGAATTGAACGGTTAAACCAGTTACCGGAGAGATCTCTGAGATGGAAAAAAAAAAGCCAGTTATATACTTGAAAGGAATTTTGGAAATCCCGATTTTCATGTGGTTGTTAGAGTAAGTCGTCAACAATTTTAGGCCATTTTTCCAAGGAAATGCAAAAGGTATGCTCAAAAGGCTATAAACAGTAGTACAAATGGAAATGGTATTTTAGAGGCCATCTCGAATTTCAATCTCAGCTGATGTAAAACGGCTAACACGGTGATAACTCTTCTCTCTTTGAACAAAAGTGAAAAGGTCCAAAACAACAGAAATAGAAATAGTGAATTAGGAAGGATCATACATCAAGCTAAAAATTGTAAAAGTCTAATTGCTCAAGTTTACATCTTGGAGAAATTTCATGGTACTGATGCTTTCTAACTAGTCTCATGGAGTCGTTGACATCTATTAACCTTGAAGAGTTGTGACTTCATGCAATTTTGAGAGCTACTTGTTGATGTAGCAATCAGTAACAATCATTCACAAATAACCATATCAGGATACAATCTAATGCAAAAAAGGTCTGAGGCTAACTTACATCACTTGCAATGACTTCAATTCACCAAGGAAAGTCGGTATGGGTCCTTCCAAATAGTTACCTCCAAGATCACTGTTCAACATAATTACCCAATGAGAAGCGTGTAAAAATATTACAAACAACAGAAGTAGGGATTACATAAACATCCCTTCTCTCCCACCATATGCAGTTATGTAAATACCATCACTCTTTCCTTCCCTTCCTCTCTCCTTTCTATCTATGTTGGATGATGAAGATGACAACAACGACGATGCTGGTGGTGGTAATGTATGCGTTCTGAATATCATCAAGAACCTACCAGAAACTAAGCTGTGTAAATAGAGTAGTAAAACTACTTACAGTACCAAGAGGCGTGTCAGGGCTTTAAATGTTTCAGGAATCGATCCATGAAGCCTGTTATCTCTCAAGTTTCTGTTTCCAAAAGGTAAATCAAATTAGAGTTCAAATTTGTTCAGATCATTCTTTCAAAAATATTCATGCTCCAAAACAACAAAAATCTGTTACTCATTTGCTGCAAATTTCACCCTTGTAGCCATCCATTAAAGCTGACACGTCAGCCAAACATAAATGGGAGGAAACAATGTTTGGAGTACTAAAATGCAAGCTTTCGATACCATAAAAAAAAAAAAAAAATCATTTTCAGCAGTGGATTTTTGTTTAAGTATTGCAGTGCTAACCAGCTAGCAAAATCAAGTCACTACACTTCAACCTCCTTTCTTCATATTCGATTTTCCATTTTTTTAAGTCCAGATAATGCTTGCACCCTGCATTTTAAAGGTGGTTTACAGGAGAACAAATATAATTGGTATAATTTTTATAACACAAAAAATAGGAAAATGGATATAATTCTTTTTATGTAGATTTTAATTGTCTTTGTTTGTGGCATATGAATGTGCATGTGCAAGCGATCAACAGTATAATTCAACGGTTTTGTGTTTTTTTGGGTGCTTTAGGTTTTAAAAATCAACCATATCTTTATTTCAATCCTTTTTTATTGTTTCAAATAAAAGAAGAATATTATTAAGAGAGAGAAATAAGATACAGATGGAGAACAAAATATCCTCCTGAGAGAAAGAAACAGAATAAAATAAAATACACATAGAAAGAAATGTTAAACTAAAATATTACTGCTTTCCACTCCGTTGAATATCTGATTGGAGGCACCCCTCTGAAACTTCCCATGGATATAGTCCATAAAGAAGCTATGAACAATTCTATCCCAGGCTATGTCAGAAAGTCAACGATCCTAGAAAGTTCTTGCTTTCTTTTCTACCCAAATACACCAAAGAATCGTCATCGATACATAATTCCAAAGAACCTTAGTTTTTTACTCCTCCTAAAATCCCAGAACAGAAGAAATGAGGTACCATTTATTTCTCATTGTTTGGTTAAATTTACTATTGGTAATAATATTGATAATGAAGCTTGGCGTAATGTGGTGCCTATGGATACACGTCATATTCTTTTGGGGAGGTCGTGGTTGAATGATAAAGACATGATACATTATAGAAAAGTCAATACCTTCAAGAAAGGTAGTAAAAACCTCATTTTGCAACCTCTAAAGGAAGAAGCTACAATTTTTCCAAATGCTAGCAAGGTTAATGACTTTTGACTACTCAAAAAATTGAAATGGAGAGTAGAGAATTGGGAATTATCTATGCACTGATAGGTAGGAGTGTAACGGGCCCAACAGATTGAATTTCATGATTATCCATTCGACAGCAAGCCTTAAAATATTTTCAAGAGCTGGTCAGTGATGAGTTACCACCAGGTTTGCCACCAATGAGGAGCATTCAACATGCCATTGATCTACTACCAGGAGCAGCTTTACACAATCTACCGGCTTACAGAGTAACAGAATGCCACCTGTACATAGGGCTGAAATGCAAAAAACAAGTTGAATGGTGCTTGGCAAATGTTTGGTGCGTGAAAGTAAAAGTACTTGTCCTGTCCCATCTTTATTTACGCCCAAAAAGGACGGTTCATGGAGAATGTGCATTGATAGTCGAACCATAAACAAGATTTCAGGGAAGTATCGCTTTCCAATTCCTCGCTTGGAAGACATGCTCGCTAGGTGTGTTCCAAGATAGACTTGAGGAGTGAATATTATCAAATTCGAATGCGGAGTGGTGATGAGTGGAAGACCCCTTTTAAAAAACCGGATGGACTCTTTGAGTGGTTGGTGGTGCCACTAGGACTCTCTAATGCTTCGAGTACATTTATGCGAGTTATGACAGAGATACTTAAACCTTTCTTGGGGTTATTTGTTGTTGTTTACTTCGATGATGTACTAATATACAGCCGGACTCGAGAAGAGCATTTAGTCCATTTATGTCAAGTTATGGAGGTTCTTCGCATGGAGAAACTCTATATAAATATGAAGAAGTGCTCTTTCTTGTGCCACAAATTTGTTTTTTGGGATTTTATTATTTCAGCAAATGGCTTACAACCTGATCCAGGGAAAATAAGAGCTATCAAGGAATGGTCAATACCACAATCCATGGTTGATTTTCGCAGTTTCCATGGATTGGCTCCATTTTACAGGAAGTTTATACAGAAATTCAGCTTTATTATATGTCGAATCACGAAGTTTCTGAAGGGAGTTAATTTTAAGTGGTCAAAATCATCCCAAAGGGCCTTTGAATAAATTAAAGAGATGATGACAACAGCTCCAGTGCTAGTTCTACCAGATTTTGAGCAACTTTCCATTGTGGAGTATGATGCATCACATGTGGGAATTTAGGTTGTTCTTAATCAAGAAGGAAAGGCCTGTGGAATTTTTCAGAGAAGTTAACAGAAGGAAAAAGCCGTTATTCTACCTATGATTTGAAATTTTATGCACTTGTTCAAGCCATTCAACATTGGGAGCATTACCTAGCATATAGAGAGTTTGTTGTTTATTCTGATCATTAAGCTTTGAGGTACTTGAATTCGTAGAAGCTAAATTCAAAGCATGTCAAATGGAGTTCTTACCTACAAGGTTTTACCTTTTCTCTTAAATACAATGCTGGCGAGTCTAATAAAGTTGCGGATGCATTGAGTAGGCGAACTCTTTTTTTGACAGTGATGAGTACACAAGTAATAGGGTTTGAAGAACTAAAAAAATAGTATGAAAAGACCCTTTTTTCAACTCTATTGTAGGTACCACCGGAGCTGGTGGTCTAATGGTAAGGTGTGCCCGTCTTGGGTTGCTCCCTGACTCCCATGAGGTTAGCAAGCAGGGATCGATCCACGGGGTCCCCATGCCTTACTCATTAGTGCTTCAGTGGTGGTGTGGTGACGGGTTACTCCAAAGGGGTCTGTAGCTATGGCTAACCGAACATTTCACATTGGGGAAGACCCTCATGGTCACACCCAGGGGGGTTCACTACCTGCTGGTCGCCCCTCTCCCCCATTTTCGGCTTCAAAAAAAAACTCTATTGTAGTTGAACTACAAGGTTCAACGGAAGAAATAAGCTGTCATACATGCTATACAATGGGTATTATTCAAGGGAAATCAGTTGTGCATTCCAAAGGGATCCCTACATTTGTAGATTATGAGGGAACTTCATGGCAATGGTTTAGAAGGTCATTTTGGAAGGGACAAAGCAATGGCGATGGTGGTTGATCGCCATTATTGGCTAAAGATGTACAAGGATTTGGAGAAGTTGGTTAGAAGGTGTTCAATATGGCAATTTGGCAAGGGGATTTCACAAAACAAAGGTTTATACACTCCATTACCCACATCAAAAGCTCCCTGGGTAGCATGGATTTTGTTTTAGGACTTCCAACGACAGCGAAGAGATACGATTCTATTTTTGTTATAGTGGACCGTGTTTCTAAAATGGCCCATTTTTGAAACTTATTCAAGAACTGTCAATGCCACACATGTTGCTAATATATTCTTAAGAGAAATGGTGAGAATACATGGAATTCCAACTTCAATTGTCTATGATAGGATGTCAAGTTTATGGGACACTTTTGGAGGACACTATGGAGAAAACTTGGGACTTAACTTAAGCATTCTAGCACTTATCATCCACAAACGGAGGTAGTCAACTGAAACTTGGGTTACTTGTTGAGATGTCTTGTTGAGAATTACATGACGACATGGGATTCTATTATACCACAAGTTGAATTTGCCTACAATAATTCGATGGACAAAACTACGAAGAAAACTCCATTTGAGGCAGCTTATGGGCTCAAACCTCAACTTGTTCTTGACCTAGTACCACCACTGCAAGAGGCTAGAGTGAGTGAAGATGCTTGTGCAGATTATATTAGAAGAGTTCAAGAGGAAGTGAAGGCAGCCAATACATTTAGTAATGAATCCTATGCAATAGCAGCTAATCAACATCAGCAAGCTAAGGATTTTGAAGAAGGTGACGTGGTGTTAATGCATTTGAGACAAGATAGGTTTCCTAAGGACACTTACCAAAAGCTTAAGTCAAGAAATTTTGGACCATGTGTCTTACTTGTATGTGTTTGAGGGATTGATGTAAAAGCAATTTTAAGAAAGGTTCAGGTTAAACAACTTCCAAAGGCCCAATCGGATGTTATTGAAGATGTGTTGGACGTCAACGAGTTGAATCAAGGAGAGGGAATCAATATAGACGATCCTTGGTGACACGGTTGAGCAAACCAGCTAGTGAAAGTACATGGATTGCCGGGAAGGAGTTGAAGGGATTGATCTAAAGGTTTAAAATGAAGTTGTGGAGACTTTATCACTAGAGTCGAGTTTCTTCCAACCCGGAGGGATTGATGCGGGAGCATCCAAGAAGTTTTTCAAGACCAAGCGAACCCACTAATAGGCTTAGCTTAAGCCTTAGTTAGCAGATTTTTTAATTATCTTTTATTTTCTACAGTATTTTATATTTTATATGAGTCTTATAGATCGTATTTATGGTCCTAGTCTTTTTAAATAGTCAAGTGACTGTCATGTGAGCTTTTAATTATTTTGGAGGGTTAGGATTAAAGAGTCATTAAGATGATCAAGGGCTAGGATGTTAGGGCCAAGAATCAAAAATGCAAAATGTGTTACGATGTATCATTTCGGTCAGCCCGGATTTATATTTGCCTAAATAAGCTTAATAAGTAAGTATTTGAGCATATTTGTTGTCTTAACACTCACTTATCATAAATAACAATAAGTTGGGGGAGGAAAAAAGATTAATAATGTACAGTTAAGAAAAAATTAATATGTGCATAGTTTTAATATTTGATAGCAAATTCTAATTAAATGGATAATGGGCTAATATTGTTACCACTTAAAGTCAATCGAAGATTGTAAATAAATATGGAAAGAAGGCTATTATGATAATTTGACCATCAATAACAAATTAAGCAGTGGGCTAATTTTATAGTTTGACAAATAATAAAATATTAGGCATAGGGCTAATATGTTAATAGGACAAATAATAACTAATTTTAACAGTTTTTTGTTTGCAAATACAATTTTTAACAATTTTTATTGAAGAATAAAGAAAAAAGAAAATATTTAATAATTAACAGACACACATCTGTCACCTTCCGAAAAAACTGACACACGTCTATCTGCCTATCTGGGAGAGAAAGAGAGAGAGACGAGGGGGTGTTAAGGTCACCAATCACTGACTAGTCAAAATAAAGAAGGAAAAAGGGATTAGGGTTGTGTGTGTGACAAAGATCGATTAATCGAGAGAGAAAGAGAACGTTGGATCTGTAGGCAAGAAAGGGAATGGAGGAGGTAGAAAGAATGAAGAAAAAGAGAAGATTTGAAAACGAAGTTACCTACGAATGGCTGAGAGCTCAAATCTGAATGGGTCCATGGCAGTGCGTGGCTGGCTTCTTCCACCTTTGCTTGCACGATTTTGGCGGTACTATTTGCTATTCTCCACCTCCTCCTTTTTCTCACTATGTTAGTTTGTTCATCTTCTTTGTCTCTTTCTTATATTTGTTTTTGGGGAGAATTCACTCAGACCTCCTGAAATTTATCACTTAATCACTCAGATTCCCTGACATTTGAAATATTATACACAGACACATGAGGTTTGTACGTTTGTACGCCCGTAATACTTAGACCCCCTATTGTCAATGTCCGTTAGTATATACGTTAGTAAATTACATCCAGATCCCCTAAAATTTGTTGGCATGTAATGCTTAGATTCCTCAAGTTTAAAATGTTATATTTAGACCAAAAATACACTAAGCGAAGATAGAATATCAAATATTTTAAATTTTACAACCAAAATTCACATTCTATATGACATTTGTTGAAATAAAATTAAAAATAAAAATTAATTTTTTTCTTAAAAAATCATTATTAGTATACAATTATACTATTTATTGGAATTTAATTTGGTCGTTTAAACGACCAAATTACTCCAATTAAAACTAGAATATATTGTGTCAATTACAGTTTGACCCCTTATTTGATTTTTTAGTTTTATTCTAATAGATAGTATAATTGTATACTAATTATGATTTTTTAAGAAAAAATTAGATTTTTATTTCAATAAATGACATAATATAACATAAATTTTGGTTGTAAAATTCATGTTCTATTATGAATGACTTAGACCCTTATTTGATTTTTTAGTTTTATTCCAATAGATAGTATAATTGTATACTAATTACGATTTTCTAAGAAAATTGGCTTTTTATTTTTTATTTTATTTCAATAAATGATATAATAGAACATGAATTTTAGTCGTAAAATTTAAAATATTTGATATTCTATCTTTAATTGGAGTATTTTTAGTCTAAATATAATATTTTAAACTTAAGGGGTCTAAATATTATACGCTTATAAACTTCAGGGGGTCTGGGTATAATTTATTAATAGATATACTAACGGACATTTGACGGATACAAACCTCAGGGTTTCTATATATAATATTTCAAATGTCAGGAGGTTTGAATGATTAAGTGACAAACTTCAAGGATCTGAGCGTAATTCTCCCTGGTTTTGTTTTCTATCAAATCAATTGCCTATTTCAATTGTTTGAAATGACACGAAACAATGTCGTTTCAACCGAAGCAAAAGAATTCCCATTTTCTACCCCTTTTTTGTTTCGGTTACTCACGAAACCGAAATGTCTCCTGCGTGCATTTCGACATGCTTTTTTTATCCTTGGTTAAGGTTGTTGTAACCTTAATATAAATACCTCTTTATGATTCTTTGTAGCAGTTTTTTCTTATCCTTATTCCAGAAAACCTGATTTTCTGCCTTTCTTGAGTCTCTCTGTCCTAGAAATTATTTTGTTCTTGTGTCATCTTTGATTCTAGTGCTTTTTCTTGTTATTCATTGCTGGAGATTCATTAAAATGTGTTGATTCTTACTCTAAATAGCGATTTACAGCAGATCTACAAATTTTGTTGCATCCCATGAACTGCGGTGGTGTACACATAGATACCAGGATCGTAGATACCCCTAGCATTCGCACAACCCGAAATGGGATGGATTCGTGATCCAAATAGCTCAAAGTCTCGGCTCCAAATTATAACTCAAAACTATAAATTGATTCATGATCTAAGTAATCTCACATCATAAACCAAACTCAAATCTAAACTCTATCTATTTTTTTATCTTGGCATTCTTTAAATTCATATTTTGACAATATTTATCAGAAAATATAAAATAAATATTTTTAACTACGTGTATACAGATATATTATTCTATAGAAGTTACAAAGTGAATCACAACCCAAAATAGCAAACCAACTAAATCTACCCCCACTGTACCGCGTATTAAAAGAAGTATCGTGCCATGTATCCGTACCCATACAAAATCGATCCACGATCTAGATAACATTGGGTGTATCCTTTGCAAGAAGGATGCAGAGCGCATGGAGCCATGGACCACTTGTTCTTACATTGTTCCTTCGTCTCTAAATATTGGAATAGACTTTTGACGAATGTTGCAATACCTTGGGTGATTCCAAGAACCTGTGACTTGTTATTTGTCAATAAATTCAAGGGTTTTGGTTCTAGTAGTAAAGGCAAGGTCTTATAGATTGTGCGATGTCAGCTTTGTTTTCGGCAATAGGATTGGAAAGGAATGGGAGGATCTTTGATGATAGAGAATCCCCTTGAGAAGATGCGTGGGGTAAAATAACTTTATTGGCTTCTCTTTGGGCTTCAACATCAAAGGATTTTGAAGGAATACCGCTATTCTTGATTAAAGACCATCGGGCCCAAGTATGTGAGCCGTATTAATGAAATGCTTTGTACTTAGTAGGACTATTTTTTTTTTCCTTTACCCTGCCTAAGTTTTAGTTTCTATTTTCCATTTGTTCTATGTATCTATCAAAGGACTCATTTTCCTCTCATGAACTTCTACTAGCTATAATACAATATTGTTTCGTATAAAAAATTGATTTCACATAGCAATTCAAGTATTTCAGAATGAAATAGGTAAAGAAAATTCAGAAAATGGTGTAGGCAATCTTACAGTAAGCTTAGATTAGTGAGATTTCCGATTTCTGCTGGTATTTGACCCCTCAAATCATGACTTGGGGAATAACTGTAAATCAAAAATAACAATATAATCAATAAAAGTTCCGCTCATTATAAATCAAAAATGAAGGCAACAGTAGCATGATAATGAGCATTAATTCACCTCGTTTTCTTTTTTGTGCAAGATAATAAGGGTTCCGATTTTTAGGTACTGAACATCTGAATGTTTTTAACGATGATTATTATAAAAATGCCTCTGAATTGAATCAATACAAAGTAGAGCTAAACTTACTGAAAGGTGGTGGGGAAAAAAACAAAATAGACAGAAAATGATTGCCTTAATATTTCCAAACTCCCTTCCTTAGTAGCAAAGGTGATGGAGATGGATAAATATTATAGATTTGTTTAGAAATTTATTTAATTATTTGAAAACTAGTTAGTACTTATCTTTTTAGTAGTAGAGTTCTATTTGGTGTCAATTTTCAATCACTTCAAATTTGAATAAAACCCTTACATCAATCTGTTTATATGGGGAAATCAAACCCTAGAAGTAAGACTCCTAACAAATCTTTAATACTAAAAAGATAAGTACTAACTAATATTCTAATAATCAGATAAATTATAAAACAAACCTAACACAATCTTCATCATTCTCCCTCGGAAAAACTTTCCTCAAGAGAGTTATCAAAGCAAAAGTACTCCAATAGAGCAAAATCAAAATGGCAAAACTCCTCTATAATCCAAGAAGTAACAATAGCAAGACAATTCTTCCATCGAATTAGATGACGCTCACAACTTTAATGTTAGGAGGAGAAAAGCAATTCTTAGTGCTCAATCAATAATTCAAGTCTGAAAAAAAAAAAACCCTTTATATACGAAAATCAAACCCTGAAATTAAGACTCCTGACATAACCCTATTACCAAAAAGATAAATACTAACTAATATTCAAATAAGTAAATAAATCATAAATCAAATCTACAATATTTATCCAACTCCAAAATGATGCTCGTCATTTTTCCAGGTTTACATCATAAAGTGATCTGACTAGTCCCATATATGCGGAATGTTAACCCTTAGGGGAAGAGGGGGAGCCTCCTGAGTTGGACAGAGTAAGATTTTTTTGGTTATTTTATTGTTTGTTTATTATTCCTGATTATTGTAACACATGTATATTGTGCTAGTTTTTAAAAACAATTATAACCTGTATCCCCTCTCTTTCTTCAAAGTATAATGAATTAGGTGTGAGGTGTGGATTTACTTCCAATTTCACAAAACATGTAAATCTCTGAGTTGTTATTGTTTTGTTTTTTATTTATTGTTTATCATTCCATGTGTGTCTAAGCCCAACAAAAAAGACTTCATAAGGGATCACTTAGGGATGTCAAATCAAAGCTGTTATAAAATGATTAGTACCCAACAACCAACAAAGATGAACCCGAAATTTTTTCTTTGTGGGGCCAAAAATCCATATTTACATGCATTTCTCTCTGCAGGTATGTAGGTAGGGAAATGAGAGAATTCACAGATTTAGGAAACAATGCAAGTTTCCAAAGGCATGGGCCCTTCCATGCTAATGAATAATGCATTGATTGTGACCGAACAATTCAAATATCACACATAAATAATACATGTATTTTAGGTACAAATTCCAATTCTAGATGTTGTTAGACCTGAACAAAAGAAAACCTCAAATACAGTTAAGAGAGAGTACATGAGTAAAAAGGTCGGAGAAGACGATATTTATTACAAAGTGAGTTATTTTTCCTCTTTATTATTATTTTTTTTATTTGCCATAATTTTAAATTAAAATACCTCTAAACACACTTCTTAACCACTAAGTCGAAGCCAAGAAAAAGTTATACATTTTATCATTATCCGACTTAAAATTTTCTGTCTTCGGCATGAGATGAGAACATGATTAATAGTAAGTAAAGATAGAGAGATATAAGGAGAGAGAGAGAGAGAAGAAGGTTGTTGTATCCTATAGGGTGGATGAGTTGTTTCTTAGTAAATTGCATATTAAAGCAAGCAAAACGAATTTTCTAACAAATGTCATCATGCATTAGTAGTTAAGCAATAATAGTTAGACTTAATTTACTGATCTAATTTGTTGACCTAATCAATAATTGTCATTGGATTGGCAATGGGCCCCAATATTGACCGGGACCTATTACTAATCCAATGGATGTGATGGACTAAGTCAATGAATTAAGTTAACACTAAAGAGTATTATGTTAGTAGTTTCATATATTACTTGGGATATAGATAGGGGCTGAACCAGAAATTTATTTGTGAGTGGGCACTGGACTCTTCATCGGACTTTTAATATTTCTTCTCACAATTGGTAAAAGTAGGACAATGCATCTATATTTAGTTGTATTATATTTGATATTTAGAAATTCATTAAAGAAACACGGCCAAAAAATGATAAGTGTGGCGCTGGCATATATAATAAGAAATTGACTAATTGCTACTTTTTGTGAAAATTAGGGTAATTTAAAGCCATTTATAATTTGAGCACTCAAAATAAAATATCAAATAGTATTCACAACAAATCAACAATTGATCAAGGATTTGCAATAAGACAGAAGGAAGAAATTGTCGAAACGGAACGTTGATGATCAAAAAAAAATTTTGTAACTAAAGGAAGACTTGAAAAGGTGTTATAAGCAAATGCAATCTAATACCAATTTTAAAAATAAAATAATCCTAGAGAAAAGAATTCTACATTGGCTAGGATTGATATCAATAATGTAAATGAGTAAATAAACATTGAACCATGGATTGTGGACATGGTTTAGTCATCCAACACTTAATTTGAGGTGTTGTTTGTGTTTCCACATGGGTGTTGGGTGGGGCCACTGAGCCATGGGTTGGCACATTCTAAATTAACCTGAGCATGTAATACACAGCTAACAACAACAACAAAATTCAGGGTGGGCTAGTACTCTGGCTCTACCCTTGGATATAGATCCTCTTTGTTTCAAATTTTGTTACTTCATCTGACATTAAGTCTCAGTGGGTGTTAATGGAACTCGTGGAAACCTTATTTTCCCCATAAGGAGGGGAAGTACTTTTTTACTATTTAATAAAAGTTGTTTCCTATGAAATAATATTTAAAAATAAAAAGATGGAATGTATGAAATCCCACTAATGCAGTGAAATGAATCTAAGCTACAGCTATTATACAGGGAGAAGGAGGGATTTGGAGCCCACATAAAAATTACCTATATTTCCCTTATTTTCTTCCCACTGTAACTATCCATCCCCCCTTAATCACCCATAACTCCCCATCATTTATCTCTTTTCATTTTAATCTCTCTCTCAACCTCTTCTTATCTCACCTTTTCACAATCTCGACATAGGTGATCAGGTGCAAAACCCAATAGTGGTAAATAATTGAACTTGACCATTTAGAAGTTAAAGGATCTAGGTCCATTCAACTGCATATGACGTGAAGGTAAACGGAGTTCAGCTGTGTTGGCATGCCTAATATATATGAGCAATTACCATGTTGAACAGTATAAGATGTAAAAGTTAAGGAAGATCATACATTTCTGTCACTTGGCAAATCGTAAGGCTGCAGTTGCATATAATTTCCTTTGTGAACTTGACACCACAATCGTTGGCTGAAATGTTAATGTCATCTTCCCAGGGCTTCTTCAAACGTGCAAATAGAGAGTTGATGGCAACCACTGGCAAATGTAAGCAAAACAGGACGAACAGAAGCAAAAGCCAAATATATTAGATGCATAAGTCATTTTGAAGAAACTCAAGTTATATTCAAACAAGATGGATTATGTCACTACCAAATGTTATTCTTCTACACAAATATATGTTCACCAACAAAATTTTATGGCATTTCAAAAAAAAAAAAAGCAAAATGAGAGAAGTTATTAATACTATGACTTAATTTACTGACCAAATAAGCTGATCTAATCTATTATCATCCTTGGATTGGTAGTAGTAGATCCTCAACTAATACTGTTCATAGATTGGCAATGGGTGTCAATATTCAGGTTCATTGCCAATCGCATGAATGTAAATAATCAAGCCATCATATTAATCAATAAATTATGTTAAGATAAGAATCATAAGATTACCCTCAAAATTTATTACTCTCTCGTAACTTCCTATAGTCGTCTCTCTATCTTTCCAGTTTTCTGGTTGTCGGCATTGGAAAGATTAAATAAATAAAGTTTTTCAAAGGGAATCGAGAATGGAAATTTGAAAATCCGAATCGAACCAAATTCGAGAATGATCAAGAATCGAATCATTCGGAAACCAGAAAACCAAAATCGAAGCCTAAATCGCAAAAGAAGCATAATCAATCTCTTACTTTTAGCACACTAATTCACTGACAATCACTCACCGTGGTAATTTCGGCGCAAATTTCGGTGCAAATTGGTTCACTCGCCGTTGTAATTTCAGAGCAAACTTCACTGTACGCAAGTTGGTTTATCCACCGTACTGAATTTAAAGTTTGTGTGATTCAAGTAGGGGGTTCTGTGTTGGCGAATTCTTTGGTTTAAGTTTGATTGAGGTGGCTGGTATTGATTGTGAGCGGCGGACTGGTTGGAGAATACTAAAGAGGAAGAACATAAGAGGATAGCGGTGTCTGCCGTCGGCGAACTGGTAGGAGAGGAGGAGAGAGGAAGAAGTGGTGGTGACTGTCGACATTGGGCTGATCGGAGAATAGGAAAGGGAAAGAATGGCGGCGTACCAGTTGTAGGAGCATCTTGAGAGTAAGTAAGAGAGAGGATTATTTCTCGTGAGGCTATGGAACAGGAAAAATTATTGCGCCCGTTACACCGCATCATCATTATTACATGATATAATCGTTTAGAAAATAATACCATAAAATATAAATTTATTATTGCACCCGTTACACCGCATCAACAATACAGGTTTCGAATCGTATAGACTTAATTCAGAATCTAATATAAATTTAATGTAATTATTAAATTAGTTGTGAGTTTCAATATTAGATAAAATTTATTATCAATCCAATGATTGTAGCGAATTAGGTCTTCAATCTGAAGACTTAATGATGTGATTTTAATATAATCATTATATTATATATGAGTTTTAATGTTAGATAGAATCCACTATCGATTTAATTAATGTATTAAATTAGGTCCCTAAATTAAGTCTATTTATATATGTGTGTGCAATGATATCGAATCATACTCGAATCCGATTTTGGTATATCATTATTTTATATAAATTTGCATCTAAATTTTTTGTATGTTTTAATATTCTATTTTTCTCATTGAGATCACCAATAAATCCTATTATTCCTCTAAAAAATCATTAAGTCCTATCATGTTTATCATGGGACAATTAAGTCTTTACTTTTCATAATTTATTCTCAAGAAGTCTTATACTTCATCAATAGTATGTTTTCTTCAAATTTTATCATTTCCATTAACAGACTAATTACATTTGCCAATATTATTTATTATTAAGACCCAAAGTTAATAATATAACTTTGACTTTTTGAAGCATATAAAATTTTGACTCACTTGACTATACATGAATTAACAAACAGTGTAAAAACTAATCTATGAATACAATCATAAAGAAAAGCTCATCTAATTATACTTTTTTTTAACCTCTCCTTCCATATTTTGGATTAATAAAAAAATTATTATTTTAAGGCATAAAAAAAAAAAGAATTTAAGCATTCAAAGCTACAATGTTGTATTTAAGAGATAAAATAAAAAATATTTATTTATGTAATGACTTTAAAATTATGTAAGATTTACTTGCAAATGAACTTATACGTGTCAATAGGGTCGATGCTTTGATTATTAAATGTATACCTTACTTAGATTTTAATTTAAGATACAAAATTATATTTCATCAAGTATAAAATTATAAACAAAAATGTAATTAATTTTTTTATGAGAAGAATAAAATTGAAACAAAATAAATCATTAACGGAGTTTAGAATTTTTTGGGAATAAATTATCAAAAGTAAGACTTAATTATTTTAAGGTAAATATGATAGGACTTAATGATTCTTTTGAAAGAAAAGTATGATTTATTGTTATTTTTCCCTTTAAATTACTTGTAGAAATCTCAAATGTGACAGATTGACGTCAGGAGCGACCGACAAAAGTAGGGGTCTTAAGCGAAAATGTTAAATGCGATTTTGCAAAGTTACTTTTGATAAGTAGTTCTTAGTTGCAACAAAACTAAAGAGTAGTGATCTTTCAAAAAACTACATAGTAGTGATTTACCTTCTTGTCGGGGAAGAGGTGGTGCGGAGCCCAAAACACCGGTTGCTCCGCATTGCAGTGCCACAAGCAGCAACGGAGTAACTAAGAACTTGTACAACAACATATGCATCTCTCTCTCCCTCTCTCCCTCTCTCTCTTCTCAATCAAAAGAGCTTCTTGCCTCTAAGCTTGGCTCAAAGTCGTGCTCTTATAAAAGCAACTTATCTTTGGACCATTGTATTTGCCAAGAAAGGGTCACAAATGAAAATTGTGACTACTAGTTTCTCCATTTGCAAATAAGATTGATAGTTTTTTATACGCTATGTGTATATATAGGCCACTCATTCGTGTCAGGTAAAACTAATTCGTAATGGTCTTACCAAGTTCATGTCAAAAAGTATTCTACTTATATTGGATTCGTTTACTAATTCGTGTCTAACGAATCATGTTATATTAGTTACGTATCGTGTATAACCGGTATATAAATCAACTGTGTTGCATATTTTTTTATTCGTTTATTAATCGTGTCGTATCCATTCCACTTGTTTATTAAAATGGGTGGCTTAAGAACGACCGAAGCTCTCTAAATTTCATGTCGTATTAACAAATCGTGTTATATTTAGACACTTTTAGTAATATAACTCGAATTCAACACGAGATAGAAAATTAAAAACAGCACTGGCCACTAATGAAAATTATAAATGTATCGAATTAATACCAAACATGAATAACTCCATATTAACATCATAAAAATCGCTTGATTGGTAGTGTGTATATCATAACTTCCAGTCTTCACGAATTTAGAATTAAACAAAGCTTATTAGTGGGAGACAAAAGGCAAAACGCAACAGGCAAAAAGCAAAAAGCAAAAAGCAGAAGATTATTTTAATAAAAAGTGGGCTATATTATTGCCATACTGCCAGTAATTCTGAGAAGTTAAGAGTATCGTCATTGGTTCCTTGAAATTATGATATTAAGCTGGACAAGGAGAGAGCAGAGGCGGCTTTAGGCCCCACTTTTAAAAAAGGTCCCAAATTTTTAAATTTTATAAATAATTCATATAAAAAAATTAAATCTATAAATATTTTAAACCCTTAAAAAAGGCCTCATAAAAATACAAGTCCAATCAAAAAAAAATTTAAGGCCTCACTTCAAGGAAGACTCATAATTTATAGGTGTACAGTAATAGTCCAAACAAAAAATTTAAATCCATACCTAAACAAAATATTTCAACTTAAATAGATTGAGCCTATTAATTCAGCCGTAAAATTAAAAGGCCCTAAAATTTATTTTTTAAAAATAAAGAAAAAAAAAACTAACGGAAAAACTAAAACTACTAAAAAATCTAGTTTTAACCCCCAAAAAAGTCAAATTTAAACTTAGCATCATAATTTTTCAATTATTCTTTCTCTCTCTTATTATTAAGTTTAAATATGGTAACAAAAACTTGAATATAAAAATTTAATTAATATTTTTTGTATTTATAAAAATTAAAAATTAAATTTATTATTAATATTAAAAATAAAAAAGTTTCATTTATCATTTTCGTTTTAGGCCCCAAAATGTCTTGGGCCACCCCTGGGAGAGAGAGAGTGTGTGTGTGTCAAACATAGTCTACTACATGTGATACACGAGAGAGAGAGAGAGAGAGAGAGAGAGAGAGAGAGAGAGAGAGAGGAACCAGGTAGTATAAACAGAGTTTTAAATGGATCATATCATCATGATATGTTAAAAGTTTATTCGATTCACATTATATGGAGGGTGAGTTGAATGATAGTAACCAGGTTGTATAAATGGAGTTTTAAATGAAGAGCAATGCTGTGTAACTTAAATTGGCAATTCAAATTTACATCCCAAATCAATAAGGATCATTGAATCAATGATTTCCATTTAAAAAAATTGATGGGACCCACTCATCCAATGGTTTCCGTTCATTTGTAATGTAAATGTGGGTTACAAATTTGAGTAGATAGTATTTCCTTTAAATGAATCCTATCATTATGTTGTGTTAAAGTTTATTCTATCTTCATTTAACGTGCTTATATTGATGATCGTGTTGTTTGTAAGTCATATTTATGAAGATCGAGTTTGATCCATTTACCAAACTTAGTGACAAGTCAACCTATTTATAACCGAAAGAAACCCTTAACGAAATTGTTGTGAATTTTTTGATCATTTTGTGACGAGTTGTTGAATTGTGTTATAAATTATTAATGGTGGCAAAATTAAGAGTAAATATTCAATATGATGGTGGTACCACATCGTATTGACTTATAGTATTACCGTGCAATGAGAAGCAAGTAAGTGCATATTGTCTTAAATGGAGAGGTAGTCACGAAAATAATATAACACGACTCAAACATGGTAAGACATGAATTGATTATGATAGAGGTGTCATTTTGTAGAAAGGGACACAACAGAGAGAAACGGCTTTTTCTTTTGGCCATTTAGCTTTAAAATCAGTCAAAAAGTTGTTTGCATGTTCAGATTTCATGCAAATAATTCTCGTATTGCTATTGGAAAAATAAAAAAGGTAGGTCTATTAATTTAACTTATCTTTTGTCTTTTATGTGGGGTAAGAGGAAAATTTCTTCTATGCGTGAAAGAGACTAATTTCACTTATATGTTAGGGTTGAAAAACACCTTAATTTATAATTTGGGTAAATTACACTTTAACCTCATCAACTATAATTTTTTATTTTATTTTATGCCATGAACTATTATATTTTTAACATTGTACTTTTAACAATGTGATTAATTTCATATTACCCAAATTATTAACGTCCGTTATATATTTAATAAAAATTTATTTAATTTATCCTCTGAACTATGTAATTTTTTTTTTACTTTGTCCCGACAAGTCAGCAATTTTCTTCTAAAAAGATAACGAATGTCTATTATTGGGGCAATGTGAAATAATCAAAGTAGTTGAAGGGACAGTGTAAAAAATTTAATAGTTTAAATGGCAAAATGAAATCGAGCCCATTGTTTAGGGGGTCAAAGTGTAACTTAACCTTATAA
Organism: Ilex aquifolium; assembly: GCA_951799425.1. Classification (NCBI taxonomy): domain Eukaryota; kingdom Viridiplantae; phylum Streptophyta; class Magnoliopsida; order Aquifoliales; family Aquifoliaceae; genus Ilex; species Ilex aquifolium. The sequence goes on along the minus strand of OX637392.1, from coordinate 51,965,430 downwards.
AAACAAATTTCTAACGTTAATGGTTCGGTTGTATTTTTTAAATGTGAAGTTATAACTGATTGAAACTATTCATGATCGATCATAAAATAATATGATTGATCATAAATAACATCAATTAGTCAGAACTTCACCTTTAAATGATATAACTTAACTTTTAAAATTTATATTTTTTTTATGATCGATTATATCTTGTAGAATTATTAATAACACTCTCAAAATATTATAACTTTACTTTAAAATGTTATAACTTTCAGTACAATACCTCTTTCGGTAGTGTGATCATCCTCTAGCCAAATAAGATTCTGCATTAATGTTACAATTAATTTTTTAAATATGTACCATTTTTATAAGTAAATAGATGACTCCACTTCAACCGTAAACTACATGACTCCCATTGCACTTCAGCATACGATACTCAAAAGTATTTTTTTTGTTATTGTGTATCTTTTTTTGGTCTAATAAGAATGTGGCACATAATTTTATTTTACTTTATTGTTTTTACAATCAACAATCATAATTAAATGAGTTTAGGACTTCATGAAAATATTTTTTTAAAAATAGAATTTAATTGCTCTAATGTATACTCGATACTATAATCCTATCTATGACTTAATATATACAGACAGAGAAAATGATCTTTATCATATAAATTTCAACTCTGAAGATATATATATAATATTTTTTAATCTATTACAAGGAACACAGAAGGAGAATTATTTTTATATATTACTTTTCATTTTGAGTGGGAGAAAAAGCTGTGCGCTTGAAATAAAGCTTTTATCAGTGGGAGAAAAAGGCTGTTGATAAAGAGAGATTCTATCCATGACGCAAAGTCATTGCTGACAGAACTTGCTCAATGGACCAGACGAATGAACTTCAGGGGTGAACTGTCTGCAACAAATATTCCACATGTTGTGGAATTCAGGATACAGGAGGACTCACCCCTGACAGTAGATTAGTTTGGCTCCTATACTTCTGTTATTTATTTTTTGTTGTACCCCTTACCTTACACTCAATTTCAATCAGCTAAAAGAAAAAAAAAAAAGGTCATTGCTGACAAGTTACAGTATCGGCATTGGCGGTGACGAGGACAACCTTGATAACATTACACTATGACCGAAAGGAGAGAGAGTATGGTTCAAGTTCGCGGTATCGGTCATTGGCTTGGAGAGTTCTGAGATAAATTAATCGCGAAGTCACGGCGCGGTATTGAACGATTCGACCTAAGAAAAAAATGTTGAACTTTACAAGAGATTTAAGTTATACTGTGTGTCATGAAACTGTATCGGCCGATTTGATGATGACAATTCGGCGACTTTGGATTACTTGGGTACAACTCAAACGATTCTGCCGAGTTGTGTGACACTCTGGATTTGTATATATCGTGTAACGGTATCGTCTTGATAGGTGCCAAGTCCAATACGACTCGATCAACTCGTATCGATATCAGTCAATTCTTTGAACCATGAGAGAGAGAACCAAGGATAATCTATCCACATTAGACGCAAGAAAGACAGTGGATTTTATTTAACATTTAAAGTCACAACTAATTCAATAGTTACATTGAATTAAGTCTCCAATTATGTCCTTTAGGGTGTGTTTGCTTTAGGTATTACTAAAGAGAGATTTGAGAAAATAACGCAGACCCACCTAATCCCTCTTATACCCATGTTTGGATACACATTTTGGATCTAGTATTATCACCTAAAAATAATACCGGGCTGGATGAATAGTGCATTTAATATCACATATAGCCTCTTAAATAAACTCACATTTTTTATGAGTTTAAATAATCCAATTGGGATGTATTTGACCAAAAGATATTTTTACCCTTAAGTGTTACTCTTTATCTTGAGGGATCTTTAGTAAATTAATATTTATACCATCATTCAATACTATATCCAAACAAAATATTAGATGAGATAAATATGAGGTCCGTCACTTCTTAATACTTGAATCAAACATGGAATAAGGAAGCATTATCACTATAATTAGTCCAAAGGTCGGATGGATGAGTAAGGGATAGACCACATTATCTAATCCAATCATTCATAATACTTAAACTAAACACATCCTTAGGGGCTGTTTGGTAAGAGGTTATGGGGGGCTTGGTAAGATGGGTTAGGAAAAAATAGTCCAAATGATTCCCAAACCCCATGTTTGGATTGAGAATTCAATTATGGGTTCCCAAACCTAGCTCGTAGTTGGCCTGAATATTAAACTCATGATCATGAGTTTCGTCAGATCTAAGGGGAGGGTGGGTTTAGGAAGATGTGTTAAAGGGTTAAGGATACAAAATATAATTGTACCCTTTAACATGGGTATGAATTGGATTGATCAAGGGTAAAATAGTCATTTATAGGACAAATAGTTGTTAATAATTTTGATATATCTGCAAGTCCTATATGCGTATGTGTTACATACCAAACATGAGTATGAACGAGATCCAATATTGAATCTCGTCTTTGTAAAGAGGGTTTGGGTTTGGAAGGGTTTGAGAAAGCATGTGATGCCCCTAAAATCGGGGGTCCTTTGTCACTCGTTGATTACCCATCAACCTCCAGAAGTACCCGTGAATGTATCACAACCCGACATCACGTCAATAACATCCCCTTCACCGGGATCATAACTCACACGGATATCCTTTGTACATTTCATCATCGACCAATCCATGGTCCAACATACATCAATTCATACTTATAATTACCCCTTAGACCTCATTTGAGCAAAAGGGGTCGATGCCCGGGACTTAGCAAAACATTTCAAAATTTTAAAGTTTGAAGAAAACCTACCGGTAAAAGACCTCTGAGTCCTACCGGTAGATGTGCTCACTGGACTTTAGTTTTCACAGACTGAGGGGAAACCTATCGGTAGAAGAAGTCCATTTTCTACTGGTAGAAAAACCTTCTGGAATTCTTCTTCTACCGGTAGGAAACTCGACGTTCTACCGGTAGGAGAACCTACTGGAAATGTTTTATTGGCAATGAGCGACGTTCTACCAGTAGGTCTTTCCAATTTTTCCCCGATTTCATCTTTTTTCATTTCTAATTCATTCCAAACTCATACATCATCAACTCAACTCATATAACATGAAGTTTTACATTTAACATAGTCCATTCGAGTTCGTTACAATCCATTTCATACAATTACATGTCCAAACATTTACAAAAACATGATTTAAAAGCCACATTTCGACTTTTCTTCATCACTGAGGCCCCGAGTGAGAGCCATCCATTGATGCATATCCCGTACCTGAAATGTTGTCCTCATAAAGGGTAAGTCACGCTCAATAGGATATCTCCTAAAGAAGCTACTCCCCAACCTAGATGCATATAAAATATTCACATGCAAATTCAACAAGCAACAATCATCCATTCAAGAATATGCAATTCAATGATTGATCATCAATGTCATGTCATGTTATGAGATGAGACTCACACATGCAATTCAACCCGAACCTTCACCGACTCCTATCACACATGCAATGTCATACGTATGAATCCAAGTATTCCAAGCCTTTGTCGTTGATGTTACACATCCAATGACTATTTAAAATATCCGGGTCTTTCTTGGGGTGGGTATTTATGGACTTCCACCAACGAATCCGCGTACGCCGACACACTTTACGGGCTCTTACACCAACGAAGTGCGTATCTAAATCACTGGGTCTTGCACCCAAGGGACAGTCTAGCCCTTCTTGCTAACCCCGACCCAATTTTCAATACAATCTGTGCGACTCCGTCAGACCTTCATCCAACTTTTTCGATCCCACGCATCATCCACTAAGAATGGTGTTTGATCACAACCATGCACACACACCCACACTCATGTCGAATGTCTACGAATGTGATGTCTCCCGTGCATATGCAATGTAATGTGGAATTACAATTCTAATATCATGTTCAATATGTTATGAGCACCATATGAACCATTACAATCATTTTTCAACATTTTCCATGGCCAATTACATCATAAGCATGTAACTGCCATAAACCATCACAAGGTCAATATATCAATATGCATACATCAACATTTTTACCAATATCAATTTTCAAGCATGTTATAACATAATCTATGCAAATAACACATTTAATTCATATAGGCATAATATAAACACATAGCATGCCCAATTAACACATTTATCAAGAAATCACAAGAAGTAATTTCTACATACCCAATTCAAGTTAGAATTAATTTTACCCATTTTCAATACTCATTTCCTCATTTCAACTACTATAGGTATGTGTTATATATGAGATTACATCTCTAACACCCTACCCATTTCATTTTTCAACCCTAGGTTGAAAATGAACCTAATTAGGAAAGGAACCCTACCTCTTAAAGCGTAAAACACTTGGTAGAAGTCTTCAAGAACCCAAATCAAGCCTTAGCCCTTGATTTCCCCAAATCCCGTTCTTTGAACTTCGTCCAAATCCGTGCTTTTTGGTATGATTTTGTAGCCCTTGTCGAGCAGAACACTTCTTGTTCTTGGCCCAAGGTGATTCGACCAAAGGAACTTCGTAGATCGTAGAGAGAAGTTGGAGAAACCCTAGTATTTCCTTCTCTTCTTCTATTTTTCAGAAATCTGATGGGTATAGGGAGAAAATTTGATTTTCTCCCCTATTTATACCCTTTAGGTGTTTGGTCCTCATTGCGCCACATGTTCTCCTTTCCCAGGTCCAGTTTTGTCCCGAATCTATTAAATTTCGTCTCGATTCAAGTTCAGAATATTTTTATTTGAAATAACTTTAAATTATTTTTTAATTTAATTTTCGGTCTCGTTTATTAGGTCACACGACACCTGATCGCGTCGTAAAACGCAAAAAATTCGATTGTCTCAGAATTCAACGAAAATTGACAGCGTAATTAAATTTCGCGAGACGAATCCAATGGTGAAGTCCGTTTCATCATCCGAGTTCTAAAAAAATTTGGGTTTTCAACCTGTATTGTAGAGACAAATTGCCATTTTGTCTTTTTTTTTTACAAAAATTCAAATTTACTCGGGTTTTACGAAGTCAATCCAAACCCTCCCTAAAAATTCATTCAAACAAGCCCTTAAAGCATTGTTCAGGAAAGAATTATCAGGGGTGCAAGCATAGATAATCCTTCGCAAGGCTTACGGGCCAGCCCGTTAGCTTGATAACTCAGCGGACTTGACCCGTACACGGTTAAGTCATCAATATGATAATCTATAGGGTAAGAGGGTGATGATTTTTGATAGTTTTTTATTCGTTTAAGGTTTTTTTTTTTTGAAATTACACTATTTTATTATCTTTTCAAACTTATTTGTCAAACTATAGTAATTTTTTTTAAGGAGTACTTCAAAAACACAATTTAAATAGAAGAAACGTGTTTGTCAAGCACGACTTCAAAAGAAGTGTGTTTAGCAACATGACTTTAATTAGTTTCAACTTTTCTTAGAAAGTATTTTTCCAAAATATGCTTTTTATTGAAATTGTAATTATGAAATTTGATTAAAAAATATTTTTTGATATAAATATGTTTGAAAAGAATGTAGGAATTGTCTACTCGTACTGACATTTATCATATTTATGTGTATTTTCATTATTGTTGTGTGTATTTTTACAACTTTTGTGATATTAAAGAAAAGTGGTAAAAATAATTACGACAATAGTGGTAAAAATATTCATAAAAATGGTAAATTACCCATAAAAATAGTAATGTTTTTGTACCGAATAAAAGTAATAAAAATAATTGCTACAACAGTGATAAAAATACTTACAACAATGACAAAAATACCCACAAAAGTGATAAATAACCCACAAAAGTAATAAATTTTTGTTGTTATAAAATGACTTATAAAAATTATAAAAACACCCACTGAAATAATAAATTTTGGTGGTACGATACCAAATTTTTTCTACCGAAGTGAAGCCTTTTTTTTTTTTGGGTACCGTAGTGAAGTCCAAGAAGGTAAGGTGATATGTAAGTTTAAAGAAGTGACAGATTAAGACCTAAATGAAATTGCCAAATATCATTATATTCGTGACTTGGTTATTGATAACGATATTGAGATCTTATATTGTCGATCCGAGGATCAGATTACATATATTTCTATCAAACCACTTAAATCCTATGCATACATGAAACAAATAAAACATTCTAAATAAACTAGTAAATAACTAACGAGAGTTTCGGTCAAACTGCAATAGCCTCCCTTGAACCAAACTCTTTAAAAATAATGGGCCCGCCTCCAATATGTTCTATATCTCAAGACCGGACTAAGCTTAGGCCATTTAGGTGGCTGCAAAGCGCCCCCATAATTTACCAAATATTAATTGTGTGTTTGGTTTGATGAAAAGTTAGATAGATAAAAAATAAAGTGGAAAGAAAGAGTTTCCATTATTTGGTTCCAATAGAAAATAGGAGGGAAGGAAAATTGGAGGAAAAATGTTTTCCTCCAGCCTTCTGTTTTTTTTTTTTACTTTCAAAAGTGGGGGGAAAGTGAGAGAAAATTTGAAAATAATCTATTTTTTAGACAAATTGACTTTTTTGCCCTTGATATATACTTCTAAATATTTTGTCACAATTCTAATTTAAAAGCTGCATACTTCTAAATAAGGGTGTTCAAATTTCCGACTAGCCGCAAGTTCCTACCCTACCCGATCCTACCCTACCCTACTAAATGGTTAGTCGCAAAAATCGGGTAGAAATGCGGAAGAGTTTTTGGTCTTTCGATTAAATCGGGTAGGAATGCGGAAGAGCTATCCATTTCCGCATTCCTACCCTACCCTACCCGCATTAATTAATTAATATGATTTTAATGTATTTCATATGGTTTAAACTTAAATTAATTGTTATTGTATTTGTGTAACAATTATGGTGGATTGATGTTCATACTTTCTTGTGTTTTATTATAATTGTTGTTGTAGTTGTTTTATATTTTAGTGTTATTGATTTATTGTATTGTTAAATTGGTGCATTCAAAAATTAATAGTTACAAAAGTGTTTATCCGATTTCCTACCCGACTTCCTACCCGATTAATCGGGTAGGAAGTCGGGTAGGAATACCAAACCTGTCGGGTAGGGTAGGCCAAGAAAAAATTCTTCCGCAAAGTATCGGGTAGGAAGACGGAAGAGCATATTTCCTACCCGTAGGGTAGGGTGAACACCCCTACTTCTAAATATCCTATCACACATATATTTCATATTTATGTTTTTTGGTTATTATCTTTCGTATACATATTTTTATATATTTATTTATTTTTATAACTAATTAAAACGACACTGAACATTTTTAAATCTTGAAAATTTTATGTATAATAAAAAACAATTTTTTGTATGTAAGGGTATAATGGTAAATTAAGGATATATGTATTTTCTTTTCTTTCATTTTTCCTCTAATACCAAATAATAAAAAATTAATCCCTCCAACTTTTCATCTATCATACCAAACAAAAAGAAGAAAACATGTATTTTCTTGCTCAAAGGATGCAAAGTCTATCTCTTCTATTTTTCTATACCTCCTATCAAGCGGACCACAAGGGCATAAATGACTTTTTGAGTTGATAAAATTTCCTATTTTGGCTGTGTTGAACTCCAAAGACCATATCAAGTCATGAAACCCAATAATAGATCAATTGCATAGTGGAGCTATGGACTAGATCCATTATTTTTGCTTTTGTAGATTTGTTGAAGTATCCCTCTCCTCATATAATTTATCTAGATTTATAGCTCTATGCCCTCAGTATCCCCACCCCCTCTTTCTCTTTGATGCAAAGAAAAAATGCAATTAATTATTTAAAAAATTTAAAACAAAAATAATAACAAAATTTGATGAGATTATTAGAGATGAAAAACATTATCAGCAGAAAAATCTTTTAAAATTTATTATTTTCAAACTATTCCTTCAATTCAAAATAGGTTAGAATAATTTAGGATATATAAATAAAATATTTCTTATTTTTATTTGATTTTAAAATTTTAAAATATTTATATGATGATAATAAAAAAAATAGTCTTAATCTTGAAAATTTCATGAGACATGAATTATGTTATGCTTTAGATTATGTGTAGAATAAAAAGTTTGAAAGCTTTGCAATTTAAGAAAGTGTATCAGGAAAGAAAAATGCTAAATAAACTTAAAAAATTGACTTGATGAATCACTATCATTGAATAGGTAGTAGATCCTAATAAATACTGAGATCCACAATTAAATCAATGACAAATATAACAGTTACATCATCAAGTCAGGTTTTTAAGTCTGTGTAACACATTCCTCATATCAAGAAAGGACAGATTACAATTATTCTTGCTTTGGCTTATGAACTTAACTAGGAGTAATCCGTGCCTAAAGACACGGTGCAATGTGAATGTCTTTGAAAGAGATGTTGGTGACTGTTGGATGAGTCTATTTGAGACCGTTGGATAGATTTATTGATGCATGCCCTGTTTTATATTATAGATATTTAGTACACAAACAAGAACTCTTTTATTCAGTCATAATAAATTGACTAATGTGCATAACATAAAATATAAAAATAGAATTTAACCCATATTCTTACATTAATACACCACTTTAAAAACAAGACTTGTAAACAAATAAAAAAATTTAGCACCAACTTATCGACCATTTGAAAAGTTACCACATCGCTAACAAACATTTCTTGCATGCATGAACAAAACATAATAAGCCTAAATCTAATTGGATCAGGCCTGATCAATTAAGTAAGTCCAAATTAGTTACAAAGTGAGTCAAGCTCAATTCATGGATTCAGCACAATCTAAAGATGAAAGAGTCCAAGAAGATTAGCGCACTTGAGGAGCAATCATCGGGATAGCCACTCTCTAAGATCAAGACTATCTCTAATTGTACCTATTTTAGTTGTAGTTTTCCTCTTCTATAAACTAGTAACCTACCCATCAAAGTCACAACCTCAACTAAGACTCTGTGCCTATAAATTGTAAGCTCTCTCTACATGAGAGGGGCATCTCTCTACACCCCCCACACAGCTATTTCTCTCTCCTAGCTAGCCAACCTCTTCCAAAGCTTACCTTTGCTCTCTCTCTCCCTCACACCTTACTTTATTAATAAAAGTCTCCAGCCACGGTTGCCGCCTTTGGAAGTGGAGTAGGTAACATTGACCGAACCACTATAAATATGTGTGTTGATACAATCTTTGTCTCCTTCATTAATTACTCAGCATCACACAACCGACTGTTGATTGTGTATAAACCTATTTTGTGCATCATCAGTTTGGTGCCGTTTGTGGGAAGCGAATGAGTTTTCTACTACTTTGTTATTATCTTTCAAATTCATGGCAATCACAACCAGGTCGATGAATCAACAACCAGAGAACAACAACCCAGCCCGTCAGGAAGAGGCTCTGCCTCCGCCTGTACCAGTGGAATCGTCCACTGTGGCAACTCTCGTGTCGGGCAACAGCTTTTGGAGACCATGCAATTGCTGGTAAGCCAGAACTAGCAAATTATCCAGCTGATGTTGCCTCTCAGCCTATGGGAACAGTACTCCCTCCAATTGGAGAGGTGCCACAACCTCCCCACTCTAGGAGCTAGGGCGCCCCTATGCAGAGCCAAGTGCCCCTTGCCAGGGAGTCCCCCCTCAGTGCGCATGCGCCTTACATGTTCCCCTTCTCATGTACCTAATCCACACACTGCCGACTATCCTGGGCATGAGGATAAGGGGGAGAACTAGTATGCGGATCATGAAAGCTACTACAATGATCCCACAAATAATGTCTCTAACCAATGGGACGAGAAGATCAAGAAGGTGCAAAATCAGCTTGACGATGCCCTCAATGCCATCAAAGAACAGGCACCATAGACGGTGGATTATTTGGTAAGGCGTACTAACACTCCGTTTGTTGCGAATGTTGTCAACTACCCCCGACCCTCAAAGTTCAAGATGTCTGCCATCGATATCTTTCATGGCACCAAAGACCCCCTAGATTATCCCGACACATATAAATCTCTCATGCAACTCCACAACGTGCCTGATGAAATTATGTGTAAAGCCTTCCCTGCCACCTTGAAGGGATCTGCTCGATAATGGTTTGCGAAGCTCAAACCTTCTTTTATTCACTTGTAGAGTTGAGCAAATCCTTCGTCTTCCACTTTATTGGGGGACTTTGCCACCAAAAACCAGTTATCCACCTGCTCACCATCAAGCAGGATCGGGATGAAAACCTTAGGAGCTACCTCACTTGTTTTAATGAGGAGGCTCTCCAAATTGAGGAGCCAGACAATAAGGTAACCATGGCCGCTTTTATTGCAGGTTTGCGCTCCTCTAGTTTTATGTTCTCTGTCCTAAAGAACCCGCCCTCCAGCATTCCCGAGCTAATGTCAAGGGCACAGTAGTACATGAATGTCGAGGACGTCACTAAAGCCCGACGAGGTGAGTCCTCTCGAGGAGGGGAGAAAATAAAGGACACCCGCGAGGACAAGCGGGAGGCAGAAAACAAGAGTAAGAGGACAGAGAGAGTCTTGATCAAGGACAACCTCGGTCCTGTAATCGGTCCTGTAACTCAGAGAGAACGACATGCCTTTATGCCGCTCAATGCCTTGGTGGAGCACAAATCATTTTCTAGATACAAGACGACCCTACACCCCGTTGGCTAGGGAAGATGAAGTTTGCCCCAAACCGCAGGAATCCAAAAAAATACTATCGCTTCCACCACGACCATGGCCACGACACTGATGGCTGCTTCGAATTCAAGAGGCAGATCAATGAGCTTATTCAGCGTGGTCAATTATGACAGTATATTACAGGTCGAGGACAGGCCCCACCCCCTGAAAGGTATCAGGAGGACTGAGAGTGCCAGCAACTCCTGGAATAAATCCAGACGATCTCCGAAGGGTTAGGAGGAGGAGGTGACTCCAACTCCGTCAGGAAAGCACATACCAGGAAAGCCAGGCAGGCAGAGTCGCATGACTCTCACCCGACGAAGACACCCCGACACGAGGAAAAATGGGTCATCACCTTCACGGACAAGGACCTCAAGGGAATTCAAGTCCCTCATGATGATCCTCTAGTCTTAACCATGATGGTAGCCAAATTCTAGGTTATTCGCACCAGCCTTTGACAGCCTCTACCTTGGCAGGGAAAGATTGCAACCCGCCAGGACTCCCCTTGTTGTCTTCTTAGGGGAGAGGGTTTATCTCTTGGGTTCTATCACTTTACCAGTCACAGCAGGGACAACGCCAAGAAGTTCCATCATCATGGTGAACTTTCTTGTACTGGACTGTCCCTCCGCCTACATCCTTGACGCCCTGCACTCAACACCCAAAGGGTAGTACCGTCCACCTACGACCTACTTCTCCATTTCCCAACCCCTAATGGAATCGGCGAACTCAGAGAAGACCAGGTCTCCGCCAGGGAATGTTATGTAGCCTCTATGAAAGCCAAGAGGCCATATGAGACCCTCCAAGTCGAAGTATCGGACCTTCAGGATGACAACACCTTGGAGAGAGGGGAACCAACAGAAGAACTTCAGCTAATAGAACTAGACGAGAGCCTTCCAGAGAGGAAAGTCTATATAGGCTCTTCACTTTCCCAGACGCAATCATCCCATCTGGTAGATTTTCTCAGGTGAAACATGAATGTCTTCGCCTGGTCCCACGAAGACCAGGAGGGCATTAAGCCCAAAGTGGTACAAACCCGTCCGCCAGAAGCTGAGGAATATCAGTGCTGAGAGAGGCCAAACCGTAGAAAAGGAAGTGAAAAAGCTATTGAAAAAAGGGTCAATAAAGGAGATATCCTACCCAGACTGGCTATCAAACGTAGTGATGGTTACAAAGGCCAACGAAAAGTGGCGCCTCTGCATGGATTTCACGGAGCTCAATAAAGCCTGTCTCAAAGATAGTTATCATCTCTCACTCATTGATCTCCTAATTGATGTCACTACAGGACACAAGCTCTTGAGCTTTATAGATGCTTACTCTGGATACAACCAGTTTAGCATGTTCCTTACAGACCAGAAAAAAACCTCCTTCATCACCCCGAAGGGCACCTACTACTACAAGGTGATGTTCTTCGAACTTAAGAACGCTGGAGCCACATACCAGCGCCTCGTGAACAAAATGTTCAAGGCTCAGATCGGGAAGACCATGAAAGTCTATGTGGACGACATGTTAGTGAAAAGCATGGTCGCGCCAGACCACGTGACACATCTCCCAAAGACCTTTGACATCTTAAGTGCCTAAAGGATAAAATTGAATCCTTAAAAGTGCGCATTCGGTGTTAGTTCAGAAAAAATTTTAGGCTTCATAGTCAACAAAAGAGGCATTGAGACCAACCTAGACAAGATCAGAGCTATCTTAGAGATGAAGTCCCCAGCATCTGTGAAAGAGGTTCAACGCCTTAGGGTCCGTTTGATTAGGAAGAAAAGAATGATGAAAAGTGAAAATGATAGAAAGTGAAGTGAAAGAAAAAAAAAATGATAGAAAATACATTTTCATGCATGTATTTGGTTATGATGAAAAAATTGCAAGAAAGTTTTAAAAAAAATTTCATTCTATTGTTTGAAATAAAGTTAGTTACAATAAAAAAAATTTAATTGTCTAAATTATTTTTAATTATATTAAATCAGTGTAAAGAAGAAAACATATGTATTATAATTGAAAGTTAAATTTTTTTTAAAAAAAGTAGCTCGTAACCTAATTCTATGACAAACACCCGCATGAAGGTCTTTGGACTAAATTATACGGTTAATCAAATCCATACCAATATTTTTTAAAATTAATAACCAATAAAATATTTCAAGAAAAATAAGAATAAAATAGGAAGTTAGTTATAGATCACAACTTTTTGGCATTTCCTTGTGTTTTTTACAAGAAAAAAAGTTGGTTAACTGTGAGAAAATTCAAGCATGAAAGAAAAATATTTTTCCATCATTTTTCATTTCATGCTAACCAAACAAATAAAAATTTTTAAAAAATTATCTTTTTTACATTTTCTACCATTCTCCCGCTAAACAAACGGACCTTTAACGGGAGGATAGCAACCCTCAGTAGGTTTGTCTCAAAATCAGTAGACAAGTGTCTGCCCTTCTTTAGAATCCTCCGAAAATCTTTCTAATGGGGACTAGATGCAGAGGATGTGTGACGCTGTGAGATCCTGGCTAGTCCCACATCGGTTGCTTGGGGGAGATTTGGGCTGTTTATAAGTGACTCCTGTACTACCTCTTTTAAGAGGCGGGTACGGGGTGTTACAAATGGTATCAGAGCCGACCCTGACCGGCTGATGGTGGGTAACCCTGCACGGGTGCTCGTGTGAGCCTAGCGCTGCGGCGTGGTAAAGCTGCACGGGGACGTGCAGCCCTGAGGGGGGTGGATTGTGAGATCCTGGCTAGTCCCACATCGGTTGCTTGGGGGAGATTTGGGCTGTTTATAAGTGACTCCTGTACTACCTCTTTTAAGAGGCGGGTACGGGGTGTTACAGACGCCCTAATTTTCGGGGGTCCTTTATTCATCGTTGATAACCCATCAACCCGCGGAAGTATTCGTGATTGTCGCACAACCCGACACCACGTCAATGGCATACCTTTGACCGGTACTGTAAAAGAAAAACGAAGTATATTCACTTTTAATCAGATGACCCATCCGAGGTCCAACGTACTACCATTGGTAGTCCATTATTGTTCATTTATAACATTTAAAGGAAAGAAAACATAGGCCGAAAACAAGGCAAAACAGTTTTAAAATTTGAAGTTTTTGAAGAGTGTACCGGTACTGTTTTCTCACTGGTTTCGGGTGTACCGGTACGCTTTTCCAAGAGTACCGGTACGCTTTGCCTTCGGGACAACAGCGTACCGGTACACAGTACCAGTACACTCTGTCCAGTTTTGCCTATTTCACTTGCTTTCCATTTTCAATCCATTCCAAACCTTACCAAATCCACCCCAAACTTATCCCACATGCATTTATACATCAAAACATGATTTGTACAAGTTCTATTACAATCATTTACATATTTTACATGCCAAAAACCCAATTTTCATAAACATTTTACAAAAACTCTAAAATTAGGCCATATTCCAGCCTTCTTCACCCTTGATGGCCAGAATGAGTTCCGTCCATCGGCGTGTGAACCGCACCTGAAATATTTTCCTGTATTGAGTGAGCTACGCTCAATAGAGTATCTCCTAAAGAGGTTACTTCCCAACCTATATGCATATGAAATGTTCACATGCCAACAAAATCAACAATTCTCAACATTCCAATCTAGAATATGCATTCCATGTTGGAATCCACCATGCCATGCCATGAATGAGAAGAGACTCCCTCACGCATATCAACCCCGAGCCCTTCCCGGCTCCTCAACACGTGCAAGTGCCAATATGTATGAATCCGTCATTTATGTTGCACATCTAATGACAAATCAATCTAGGGTCTTTATAAGGGTGGATGTTCATGGACTCACACCAAGGGTCACCCAACCCACACGGAATTGACGGACTTCCACTGAGGGTTCTGTGTACACCCACACACTTTATAGGCCGAGCCAAGGAAGTGCGTATCCTAATCACCGGGTCTTGCACCCGAGGGATCTTCTAGCCCTTCTTGCTACCCCAACACTACAACCATGCAAACCGTGCGACTCAGCTAGGTTTTCAACCAAGTTTACACGAGCCCACCCATCATCCACCAAGTGTGGTGTTGACTTCAACCATGCACACACACACCCACATATGCGATGTTCCGTGCATAATGTAATGTAATGACTCATTGCAACAATAACACAATGTTCAATATGCTATGAATGACATATGAACATTTTTCAACACATTTCACATATTCCATGACAAAATTATATCATAAGCATATAATTCCCATAATACGACTTCCAAGCATGGTATCACATAATCATGCTATCAACACTCTAAATTTTCAAGGCACATATATAAACACATAACATGCTCAAAATTTCATGTAACACAAGAATCAAATTGAGCTATTATCACATACCCAATTCTAGAAATCACAACTAGAAATTTCTAATTATCAATCCAAGTTAGGATTTATCTTTACCCATTTCAATACCCATTTTACCCAATTTACAACAATAGGAAAGTGATACATATAATCTATCAACCTACCCATTTCACAAAACATACAAGGCTTGGAATAAACCTTAGTAGTAGGGAACTCTACCTCTTGAAGCATAAAGAACAACCGTAGGAAGCCTCCAAGACCCGATAGCCCAAAGCCCTAGCTTCCAAAAATCACGTCCTTAGAATTTTGCCCAAACCCGACCTCCTTGGTATGATTTTGTAGCCCTTGGAGAGGAGAACAACTTTCCCTCTTGGCTCGAGTTGATTTCAACTCTCAATCCCCGTAGATCGTAGAGAGAAGATGTGAAAAACCTAGCTCTTTCCCTCTCTTCTTTCTCACGTTCAATAGCTGAAGCAAAATGGGGAGAAATATTATTTTCTCCCCTATTTATATCCTTTAAATAATTGGTCCACAATGCGCCACACGACCCTTCTTTCCCGGGTCGGTTTTAGCCCTGAAACGATTAAATTTCGCTCCGGTTCGAGTTCAAAATATTTTTATTTTAACTTGCCATCATTTAATTCCCAAAATTTAAAATTTTATTTAGAAATTCGTTTTTGGGTCTCCCGAGGCCCGACCGCCTCGTAAAACGTGAAAAATTTTGACTAACTCGAAATTCAACGAAATTTGACAAGGTAACTAGATTTCGCGAGACGAATCCAATGGTGAGGTCCATTTCATTATCTGAGCTTTAGAAAAATTCAGGTTCGCAACTCGTACCATAGTGGTAAATTACCATTTCACCATTTTTCACAAAAGTTCAAATTTACCCAGGTTTTACATTTTTTCCCCTTCAAAAGAATTTCGTCCCCGAAATTCACACACTCATGCACATACAACCACATGCATATGCAACAGTTATATAATACTAAATGACTATAAGAATGTATCTCCATCCTCAAATAAGAAAGGATAATTGGCACGTATGATGTCCTCACACTCCCATGTTGCCTCCTCCACTCCTCGATGTTGCCACAGCACCTTCACAAGCCTCACGGTCTTGTCTCGCAAAACCTGATCCCAGCTATCCATGACACGCACTGGTCCCTCCTCGAATGTCCCATCCGTATCAACAACAAGCTTACCCCAATCCACAACATGCGTCGGATCTGGAGTATACTTTCGGAGCATGAAGACATGGAATACCACGTGAATGCCCGATAAATTTTGCGGTAACGCCAACCTGTAGGCCACAGTACCAACTCTCTCAAGTATCTCAAAGGGCCCAATATGCCTTAGCGATAGCTTCCCTCGCTTGCCGAACCTGACCACTCCCCTCTTAGGCATCACATTTAAAAAGACATGATCCCCCACCTTAAACTCCAGAGGTCGCCGCCGTCTATCGGCGTAGCTCTTCTACCGGCTCTGAGCCATGAAAATACGCTTTCTTATCAAATCCACCTTCTCCGAGGTGTCTTTAATCAAGTCTGCACCCGTAGAGGGTCTTTCTCTAACCTCTGTCCAACAAACCGGAGATCGAAAATACCTCCCATAAAGTGCCTCATAGGGTGCCATCTATATGTTCGTCTGATAACTGTTGTTGTAGGCGAATTTCACTAAGGGTAAGTGCTCTTTCCAGCTACCCCTGAGATCTAGGATGCATGCCCGTAGCATGTCCTCTAATTTCTGGATGTTCCTTTCCGACTGATCGTCCGTCTGGGGGTGAAAAGCAGTGCTCATCATCAACTGAGTCCCCATGACTCACTGGAAACTCTCCAAAAAATGAGCTGTAAACCTGGGATCCCGATCCGATACTATAGATACGGGCACCCCATGCAACCGGACTATCTCCCGTATGTACAACCTGCAGAATTCCTCCAGTGTGAAGGTCATCCGCACCGCCAAAAAGTGTGCCGACTTCGTAAATCGGTCCACTATCACCCACACCGCATCATGTCCCCGCGATGTCCGTGGCAAGTGGGTCACAAAATCCATCGTGACGTGCTCTCACTTCCACTCAGCCATTTCCAACGGCTGGAGCAAACCAGCTGGTATTTGGTGTTCAGTCTTAACCGGTTGACATGTGAGGCATCTACTGACAAAGTCGGTAATCTGTCTCTTCATTCCTCTCCAATAATACTGACGATGAAGATCATGATACATCTTCGTACCGCCTGGATGCAGTGCAAAACGAGAGCAATGGAACTCCCTGAGGATCTCCTCTCTCAAACCTGCAGACTGGGGAACCACTATTCTTCCCCTATACCGAAGACTGTCATCTGAGTGAATGGTCCAGCCCTCATCACCAATACCCGCCTGCACTCGGCCCCTTATAGACAATAACTCCATGTCTTACCCCTGGGACTCAATCACCCTACTCAGTAAGGAAGGCATAGCCACCAAACTCCCCAAAGTGCTCTGAGCCTGACCCCTGTAGCGTAGTCCGAACTGTCCCACAGTCTCGAGCATTCGCCATTCTCGGGAAGCCACACTAGCCAATACTCCTCGTGACTTCCGGCTGAATGCATCAGCCATCATATTTGCCTTACCGGGATGGTAATGCAAAGTGAAATCATAGTCCTCCAGATATTTCATCACCTGCGTTGCCTCATGTTGAGATCCCGCTGAATAAAGATGTACTTCAGACTTTTTGTGGTCTGAAAACACCTCAAATTGTTCACTATATAAATAGTGGCGCCAAGCCTTCAAGGCAAAGACTATGGCTGCCAACTCCATATCGTGTGTAGGATAGTTCTGCTCGTGATTCTTCAGCTGTCGAGAACCATAAGCTACCACCCTTCCGTATTGCATCAAGACACATCCAAGTCCATCTTTGGAGGCATCACAGTACACCGTGTAATTCTGTCCCCTCTCCGGAACAATCAAAATAGGAGCTGAAGTGAGCCTCCTCTTTAACTCCTGGAATGTCTTCTCACACGAATCATTCCACTCGAACTTGACCTCCTTCTAGGTCAATCTAGTCATAGGTGTGGCTAGTCAGGAGAAGTCCTCGATGAACCTCCGGTAGTACCCTGTCAATCCCAAGAAACTACGTATCTCGAAGACTGACATTGGCCTCTCCCAACTCATAACTGCCTCAACCTTCTCCGGGTCAATTGACACACCCGAAGCCGACACCACGTGTCCCAAAAATTTTACCTCCGTAAGCCAAAATTCACACTTGCTGAACTTGACGTACAATTGGTGGTCCCTCAAGGTCTGGAGAACAATCCTTAAGTGACCCTCATGCTCCTCCTCTGACTTGGAGTAGATCAGGATGTCATCAACAAACACTACGACGAACTGATCTAAATAGGGTTGGAACACCCTATACATGAGATCCATGAATGCCGTCGGGGCATTCGTCAATCCAAATGACATCATCGTGAACTCGAAATGCCCATACCGCGTTCTGAACGCCGTCTTAGGGATATCTGTCTCCCTAATCCTCAACTAATGGTAGCCCGTGCGGAGATCTATCTTGGAGTAGACCCGCGCTCCCCGTAGCTGATCAAACAGATCATCGATCCTCGGCAAAGGGTGCCTATTCTTGATGGTAACCCTATTCAACTGCCGATAGTCTATACATAGCCGAATAGGCTTATCCTTCTTCTTGGCAAACAATACCGGAGCGCCCCACGGTGAGGTGCTCGGTCTAATAAAGCCCTTGTCCAATAATTCCTATAATTGGACCTTGAGTTCTTGCAATTCAGCTGGCGCCATCCTATGCGGAGTCATAGAAATGAGCGAAGTACCCGGATGCAACTCGATGCTAAAGTCCACATCCCTATGGGGAGGTAATCCCGGTAGTTCGTCCGGAAAAATGTCCTCATACTCGCATACCACCTGAGGTAGGCCAAACTCTTGTCTCGCCTCATCCTCCAGGGTAAGGCTCGCAAGCCAACCAATCAACTGTCCATGCCATCGAGAGTTATACACGGTTTGGGGCAAGACATCGTGCTTTTTCCCTTGAAACTTGAAACAAACACCGTCCAGTGTATGGACAGTGACCCTCTTCCGATCACAATCAATGACGACCCAATGTGCCGCCAACCAGTCCATCCCACGGATGACATCGAAATCCGACATGTCCATGACCCTAAGGTCCACAGTGAGTAGAATCCCCGAGATCTCTAACTCACAACCCCGACATATCTGGTCAACACACGTCCTAGCTCCTAGGGGTGAATTCACATACAACGACTCTTCCAAGGTATCAACCTCTAAGCCCAAATCCCTCACACATGATGCAGAAATGAATGAATACGATGCACCAGAGTCAAATAACACCCTAGCCCATAAGCGAGAAAGTAGAAATGTTCCCTGAATGACCGACTGGTCCACCGGCTCAGCCTGAGGTGTGATAGTGTAGACACGCCCCTGGGTCCCCGAAGTCCCAGCCTACATGCCCTATCCTCTACCTCGACCCATGCCCTGGCCCATCTGGCCTGACTGCGAAGTCCCCGCTCGGAAAGTGGTAGGAGCCTGAGTAGCGCCCTGGAACTAATACTGGCTTCCCTGGCCCATGGTGGGGTAGGGAGGAACATAGTGTGTCTGTGGTTGCCCTACTGATGACTGGGACTGAGATGTCCCATAACTCTGGGATCCCTGCCTCTAAGGACAATCCCGTCTCACGTGTCCCGGCTGGTGACAATGGAAACATGTCTTCTGGCCTGCCTGGTAGGTAGTCCTGAAGTTTCTCCCGCCCTAGGAAAATTGACTTTGGCCTTGGCCTTGATAGCCGCGGCCTTGTCCTTGTTGTCCTTGTGGAGCAGAAGTCCTCTGTTTCTTCCCCGAACTAGAAGAAGAGGATTGACCCTTCTTCTTCTTATCCTTAGCACCTGCCTCCCGGATGCTTTGTGCGTCATTAACCTCTCTCTCAATGGCCATAGCTGTCTCGACCATAGAGTCCAAGTCTTGCAGGCGAAGGCCCACAATCTTTCCCCGGATGGATAGTTTCAACCCATCCTCAAACCTTCTTACCTTGGTCATGTCCGTGGCCACGTAATCATTGGCAAATCGGGCTAATTCGGTGAACTTAGCCACATACTCCATCACGATCATTGCCCCTTGCTTCAAGTCTAAGAATTCCCGGGTCTTCGCATGTCGAACGGCAGTTGGGAAATATTCGCCCATGAAGAGCTCCCTAAACTCTCCCCATGTCATGGCCTCTAAGTTCTTGGAGGCCGTCACCCAATCCCACCACAATTGGGCTTCTCCCTCTAGCTGGAATGCAGCTAGTCTTATCTTAGTGGCATCTGAGGTGACCTCCATTGCCCCTAAGATCTTATTGACTTGCCGGAACCAATGGTCGGCTACCATCGGATCCGCCCCTCCCATAAAGACTGGAGGTTTGTGCGCCTTAAACTGTTGGAGGTTACCCGTGCCTCCATGTCCGACATTTGCACTAGCTTGTGCAACAGTAGCCGTCATCATGCCCATGGTTACCGTAAACGCTTGTTGGTCGAAGACCGGTGGTGGTTGATTATTATTCTGCCCACTGCCTCGACGTCCTCTTCTTCCACTTGCCATCTACACACATGTCAAGTGGCAATGACACACTAACTTAGTACCCCAAGATAGGGATCAAAGTTAAAACACCTTGAATTCTCTAATTGTTTTACAAGTAGAGCATATGCCTCAACTAGTAGACATCTACACTTTGAACTACCACTTTCATTCACTTTCCCACTCCCAAGGTTATGTTTTCTAACCATAGAGTGTCCATTTCCATGCACATTTTTCCATGCATATAATTCATATATCACATATCACATAACATGTAGCAATTTAAGCACTTAACATGAAATGCACAATAAAGGCAATGGTCTAGACCCATGCCCTATCAAGCCCTAGGTAATTCGCATACCTATGCTCTAATACCAAGCTGTGACACCCCAATTTTCGGGGGTCCTTTATTCATCGTTGATAACCCATCAACCCGTAGAAGTATCCGTGATTGTCGCACAACCCGACACCACGTCAATGGCATACCCTTGACAGGTATTGTAAAAGAAAAACAAAGTATATTCACTTTTAATCAGATGACCCATCAGAGGTCCAATGTACCACCATTGGTAGTCCATTATTGTTCATTTATAACATTTAAAGGAAAGAAAATAAAGGCCGAAAACAAGGCAAAACAGTTTTAAAATTTGAAGTTTTTGAAGAGTGTACCAGTACTGAGTACCGGTACTGTTTTCTCACTAGTTTCGGGTGTACCGGTACGCTTTTTCGAGAGTATCGGTACGCTTTGCCTTCGGCACAGCAGTGTACCGGTACACTGTACCGATACACTCTGCCCAGTTTAGCCTATTTCACCTGCTTTCCATTTCCAATCTATTCCAAACCTTACCAAATCCACCCCAAACTTATGCCACATGCATTTATACATCAAAACATGATTTGTACAAGTTCTATTACAATCATTTATATATTTTACATGCCAAAAACCCAATTTTCATAAACATTTTACAAAAACTCTAAAATTAGGCCACATTCCGGCCTTCTTCACCCTTGATGGCCCGAATGAGCTCCGTCCATCGGCGTGTGACCCGCACCTGAAATATTTTCTCGTATAGAGTGAGCTACGCTCAATAGAGTATCTCCTAAAGAGGTTACTCCCCAACCTATATGCATATTAAATGTTCACATACCAACAAAATCAACAATTCTCAACATTCCAATCTAGAATATGCATTCCATGTTGGAATCCACCATGCCATGCCATGAATGAGAAGAGACTCCCTCACGCACATCAACCCCGAGCCCTTCCCAGCTCCTCAACACGTGCAAGTGTCAATGTGTATGAATCCGTCAATTATGTTGCACATCAAATGACACATCAATCTAGGGTCTGTATAGGGGTGGATGTTCATGGACTCACACCAAGGGTCACCCAACGCACACGAAATTGACGGACTTCCACCAAGGGTTCCGCGTACACCCACACACTTTATGGGCCGAGCCAAGGGGGTGCGTATCCCAATCACCAGGTCTTGCACCCGAGGGATCTTCTTTCTCTTCTTGCTACCCCAACCCTATCAACCATGCAAACCGTGCAACTCGGCTAGGTTTTCAACCAAGTTTACACGAGCCCACCTGTTATCCACCAAGTGAGGTGTTAACTTCAACCATGCACACACACACCCACATATGCAATGTTCCGTGCATAATGCAATGTAATGACTCATTGCAACAATAACACAATGTTCAATATGCTATGAATGACATATGAACATTTTTCAACACATTTCACATACTCCATGACAAAATTATATCATAAACATATAATTCCCATAATACAACTTTCAAGCATGTTATCACATAATCATGCTATCAACACTCTAAATTTTCAAGGCACATATATAAACACATAACATGCCCAAAATTTCATGTAACACAAGAATCAAATTGGGCTATTGTCACATACCCAATTCTAGAAATCACAACTAGAAATTTCTAATTATCAATCCAAGTTAGGATTTATCTTTACCCATTTTACCTAATTTACAACAATAGGCAAGTGATACATATAATCTATCAACCTAACCATTTCACAAAACATACAAGGCTTGGAATAAACCTTAATAGGAGGGAACCCTACCTCTTGAAGCGTAAAGAACAACCGTAGGAAGCCTCCAAGACCCGATTCTAGCCCAAAGTCCTAGCTTCCAAAAATCCCGTCCTTGAAATTTCGTCCAAACCCGACCTCCTTGGTATTATTTTGTAGCCCTTGGAGAGGAGAACAACTTTTCCTCTTGGCTCGAGTTGATTTAAGCTCTTAATCTCTGTAGATCGTAGAGAGAAGGTGTGAAGAACCTAGCTCTTTCCCTCTCTTCTTTCTCATGTTGAACGACTGAAGCCAAATGGGGAGAAATATGATTTTCTCCCCTATTTATATCCTTTAAATATTTGGTCCACAATGCGCCACACGACCCTTCTTTCCCAGGTCCGTTTTAGCCCCGAAACGATTAAATTTCATTCCGGTTCGAGTTCAAAATATTTTTATTTTAACTTGCCATCATTTATTTCCCAAAATTTAAAATTTTATTTAGAAATTCGTTTTTGGGTCTCCCGAGGCCCGACCGCCTCGTAAAACATGAAAATTTTGACTAACTCGGAATTCAATAAAATTTGACAGGGTAACTAGATTTCGCGAGACGAATCCAATGGTGAGGTCCATTTCGTTATCCGAACTCTAGAAAAATTCTGGTTCGCAACTTGTACCGTAGTGACAAATTATCATTTTGCCCTTTTTCACAAAAGTTCAAATTTACTCGGGTTTTACAGGAGACATTTCAAAAGGCCTGCCTCATTACACCCCCTTGCTCTCTCATGCCATACCAAGAGAAGCCCTATATATTTTCCTCTCTACCTTGTCCACTGTTGTTAGCTCCATCCTTGTCAGGGAGGATGTAGACATCCAGAAGCCTGTGCACTATGTAATCAGGGTATACCGATGGGCGGAGGTAAGATACTCAGAACTTGATAAATTTGCTCTCGCACTTGTCACCGCTGGCAGGCGCATACGCCACTACTTTCCGAGCCATACCATCGTGGTTGTTACAGATCAACCACTCAAATGAATCCTAGGAAAGCCTGACGTGTCTAGCCAACTACTCAAATGGGCCGTCGAGTTAAGTGAGTTCGACGTGCAGTACCAGTCGATGACAGCCATAAAAGCACAAGCAATTACAGACTTTGTGTTCGAGGCTACACCACCACAGCAACCCCAGGAAGAAGTACCATGCGCCCATGCCCTCGCCTGCTTAGTACATAACGCCTCCACTCATCATGAGGCAAGCCCAATCATTATCCCCAAAAAACCTGACGTCTTGGAGACAGCCTTCAGGCCCCTAAAGACCAGACCCCGAGGCCAAAAGCCTCCACCTCCCTTGTACTTGCTCCACCGAAGCCCTTAGCACCCTCACTATCCATACCTCAGTCTACTATACCATGTTGGAAACTGTATGTCGATGGGTCCTCCACTAGCGAGGGCGGCGACGCAGGACTAGTATTGATCAGCCCCCATGGCACTCCACTCAAGTACGTAGTCTCCCTCCACTTTGTAGCATCAAAAAACCAAGCTGAATATAAGGCCCTCATATTAGGCTTGAAGCTTGTAATGGAGATGGAAGCCCTCTGCCTGATAGCTTACAACGACTCACAGCTAATAGTCAATCAGGTAAAGGGAGACTTTGAAGCTAAGGGGGAAAAATGCAAAAAAATTTGTCAGTGGTCCAAGCTTTGTTGAAGAAATTTAATCATTTTCAAATCCACCATGTGCCCAAAGAGGAGAACGCCATGGCGGATGCCCTCGCCAAGTTCGCATCTGCCAACATACTCATGGGCCCAGCACTAACAGACCACCAGTTTGAGCCAAGCAGACTTAAGGCAGAGAAGGACGATGTTAATTGTGCATCCTCTGAAGCAAATTGGATGACACCTATCCGAGCCTACCTAGAGGAAGGCGCTCTCCCAGACAACCTAGTGGAAGCCAAAAAGTTGAGAATAAGAGTGTCCAGATATGTCATCTTACGCAACACCTTCTACAAGAATAGTTATTCATTGCCACTACTCCGTTGTCTTACCTCTGAGGAAGCCAATTATGCCATGAGGAAAATCCACAAGGGGATATGTGAAAATCACTCAGAGGGCGTGCACTGACCCACAAAGCAGTAAGACAAGGCTATTATTGGCCTAGCATGATCAAAGACGCCCGAGAGTGTGTCAGGAAGTGTGACAAGTGCCAGTGCTTTGTGACAGTGCCCAGACAGCCGCTAGAAAAGCTCACCACCATCCTCAGCCCGTGGCCATTCTGCATGTGGGGGATCGACATTTTGGGTTCCTTACCCATGAGTCGGGGCTAGTGCAAATTGTGGTGGTAGCCATTGACTACTTCACTAAATGGGCAGAAGCCAATGCCTTAGCTAGGATAACAGACCAGAATGTGAAATACTTTATCTGGAGGAGTATAGTCTGCCGCTTCGGAATACCTCATGCAATTGTAAGCAATAACGTCAAGCAATTTGACAATAAACTCCTTAACAGCTTCTGCGCTGACTTACAGATCAAGCAGCCCTACTCCAGCTTAGCCCATCCACAGGCGAACGGATAGGTGGAGGTCACCGTCAGAACCATCCTCAACAACCTGAAAACCAGATTGGAGAGTGCAAAAGGGCGATGGGTGGACAAACTCCCAAGAGTACTATGGGCTTACCGGACAACGCCAAGAAACCCCACAAGTAAGACCCTTTTCTCCTTAGCGTATGAGACAGAGGCGGTCATACCAGTCGAAATTGGGGTACACTCCCTTAGGGTTCAACACCATGATCCTACCACTAATGAAGAGGGCTTCCGCATCAATCTCGACTTGGTAGAGGAGGAGAGAGAGATAGTTATTCTCAGGAATGCAGAGTATAAGCGTCGCATAACTAAGTATTATAAATTGAGGGTGAAGCTTCGCTCCTTCTTACCTGGGGACCTAGTCCTCAAAAAGGTCATCCTATCTACCAAGAACTCTCGGGAAGGGAATCTAGGTCCAAATTGGGAAGGACCCTACATGGTCACAAAAGTTGTAAGACCGGGCACCTACAAAATTCAGAACTCTGAAGGAAAAGTCCTGGCCCATCCATGGAACGCAGAACACCTGAAGATGTACCACCAATAGCAAGGACAAGTCAGTGGGTGTATAAGTCAGTAGCCATCATCTAAACCATCTCTGGTTATTTTAGTCAAATTTTGTTATCATCTACTTCGAATTATGAAATAAAATTTTGCAAGATTGTCTTTTTCAAAAACTGTCTCTCATTCCATAAAAGTTCATAAACTATTTACAAAAGTAGAACATGACCTAGCAATAAAACCAAAAAGATAAAAGTGTTACCCCCCCCCCCCAGACATCACTCATTGCTCCTTGATCCACTCTCATCAAAGATCTCCTCCTCATCATCAATCCCTGGTTCCTCATAGGGGACAAAACTAGAAAAATCATAGGTAGGGAAAGCTTTTGAGATCTTCCCCTTAAGTTCCTCATAGCCATCGATAAAGGCGTCTGCCACAACTCTCTCAGCATCATCTCTTTTCTTCTCCATCTCAACAGAGTGAGCCTCTGCCCTGATAGCTCTCTCAAGAGCTACTCGAAGGTCAGCCTTTACCACAACAGCCCTCTCCCGAGCTATCCGTAGCTCGGCCTCTGCTCCAGCGGCCCTCTCACGGGATGCTCGTAGCTCTATCTCTGCTCTCATGCAGGCAGCCTCTCTGTCAGCCTCCAGTTGGGCGACCTTTTCACGGGATGCCAAAAGCTCGGTCTCAAGGGGCGCAACTCTCTCGTGTGCTAGCCTCGACTGCTCCTCGGCAGCTTCTCGCGCCTGCCTCTCAAGCCCCAGCTGTTCCTCAACAGCCTCTCGTGCCTGCTTTTCTGCTGCTAGGTCTTTGAAGGCTTCTTCAAGCTTCACCGTCCTTGAAAACAAGTAGGGAAAAACGGAAGCCACCTACAAGCATGCAAAAAGTAGGATATGAGGGAAAAGAAGATGGTACAAAATCAAAGATAAGTAAAGGGCATACCATAGCAAAGCCTTCCATAGCAGTGTCAATGATGCCCTCTGACCCTCGAGAGTCGACCTCTTGGATCTCCGTAGCAGTCACAAACCCCCAAAGTCGCTCCTTGGCCAGATTCACGTCCTGTAACATGGATACTGAACCACTACTAGAACCAAGACAACTATGTGGAGCTCCGGTCCTCGTAGGAGACCGCATTGGAGCCCTAATCTCTACAGCCGTGCTCGAACTAGCTCTGGAATGCGATGGAGTCACAACCGGGCAAGGAGTGGGGGCATCACCGGGTCCCGTCTCTCGAGAAACAACTTGACCAACGGACCTTGATCGGGAAACACTGGGGGCAACAGACTTCACCATCTCAGAGGAAGGAGGGGAAGATTCCATCCTGGAAGCATAAAGAGCCTTCACCATTGCTCTATTGACAGTAGAACCTGTAGGAATGGTGTGAGATAAAGAATCTACAGTGCTATAACCATCAAAAGTCTATTGAAGGATCAAATACCTTTCATCTTCTGCCTAGGGTAGACTTTGTGATGACTTGATGCAGACATGATGGTTGAAAACTCCTTGAAAGGATGATCTCGCACGACCTGGAGCCTACTCTCCTGCTCTGCATATAATGTGGGTGGAGCTGCAAAGAAAACAATCACACAGTAAGAATAGATACGTGACGACTAGACGTAAAAGCAAAAGTGAAATTCTTACCTAGCTTGGTCCTCGGAACAGTATCCCACCTCGAAGGCATTAAGTCACGGTCTCCCTCAACGGCCCACTCGCCTCCGACGGAGAAGAACCTAGACTTCCAGTTGTGGTAATTCGAGGGTAGTCCACTAATAAATTTGTCCGACCTCGGGGCAAAACGATACCACCCTTGATGAGGAGTAGGGTTCTCCAGAAGCACGTACGTGGTAAAAAACTCCTTGAAAGGGGGAGGAACATCAGCACTGTGAACTAGTCGCCATAAAGAGAAGAATGCAAGGATCACCTTCCAACCGTTGGGAGTCAACCTCTCTGGATTCAGTGATAGGTGTTCCAGAATCCGAAAGATGGGTCCGGGTATAGGAAACCTCAAACCTGCCTCCAGGACATCCTCGTAAAAAACAATCTCCCCAGAGGAGTCAAAACACGCCGACTCGTCTCCCTTGGCTCGACGACACATAATAGTGGGAGGGATGCGGTACAGTGATATAATGTGGACAATGTCATCATCGTAATCAATTGTGCTAAAAATGGAGGTTATCTTCGAACTATCACATGCAACAATCCCCCTGCTTCGCTGAGAGCCTTGTGTAGTAGCCTTCGTCATGTCCTTGTCAGAATGGGTGCCTGCCAACAAATATAACCAAGACAAAATCAAAGTCAATGTCAAGGGAATACCAACGTCAAAGCAAGGCGAGCTGAGTCCTCGCATAGTCGGAAATACAAAAAGTAGACACATGCAAAATCTATTTTTTTGCGATTAAAATTCAAATTCTAGGAGAAGGACGCCTCCTACGCCCTAATAGCCTAAGGCATCTCCTGCGAAATCGACGCCTCCTACAGCGACTCCTTTTGCACTTTGGGCGTCGCCCATCTGACCAGCGGCGTCATCACCGCTTTCCTGTACAACGCAAAAAGCGCCGCCATCTTTAGCACAACAAGTGTCGCCTGTGCCTACGCCACAACGAAGGGAGTCTCCGACACTGCCTGTGCCTAGCGCCACCTTGTCTAGCACCTGAGCCTGGCGCCTTAGACTCGGCTCCACCCTTGCTCAACGCCATCTGGCCTCTTCCACCAGCGCCACTAATCATGATACCTCCATAAGTTTGGCCTTGCCTCTTCCTCGTCATGGCTTCGTCCACAGAGCTACCAATGGAACTTTTCTTCAAGTAGTCACTATTGCTCTAATCTCCAAGGACTGGTGTTTGAGGTGAAAAAGTGGGATGAAAAAAAACAAAGGAAAAAAAACAAAGGATTTATGTATATCCCAATCTTTAAAACCCTAAAGACACAATCTATAAATGAAATAGGGTTTTTTGGTGGAAAGAAATAGAATTTCTCCTGACCTGACGACAGTGCTGCAATGAAACTGGGAAATGAAGAAGTGGATTTCCAAGGTAATAGCAAATCACCATGCAGAACAAGGAACCCTTAGCTATCCAGAGGCTCATTCATGCCCTCAACTCTCTTTGTTGCAATTAAGGCTTGGGGCATGGGGGCGAATGATGAGCCCAAATCTAATTGAGTCAGACCTGATCAATTAAATAAGCCCAAATTAGTTACAAAGTGAGTTAAGCTCAATTCATGGATTCAGCCCAATCTAAAGATCAAAGAGTCCAAGAAGATTAACACACGTGCGGAACAATCATCGAGATAACCACTCTCTAAGATCAAGACTATCTCTAATTGTACCTATCCTATAAGTTAGTAACCTACCCATCAAATCACCGCCTCAACTAAGGCACTGTGCCTAAAAATTGTAAGTTCTTTCTACATGAGAGGGACATCTCTCTACACACCCTCCCCACACAGCTATTTCTCTCACCTAGCTAGCCAACTTTTTTCAGAGCTCACCTTTGCTCTCTCTCCCTCACACCTTACTTTATTAATAAAAGTCTTCGGCCACCGTTGTCGCCATAAGAAGTGGAATAGGTCACCTTAACCGAACCATTACACATGTGTGTATCGATACAATCTCTGTCTCCTTCATTAATTACTCAGCATCACACACTCGACTGTTAGTTGTGCATAAGCCTATTTTGTGCATCATCAAAACACAAAAAAATTAACTCCCAAAACAAAAATAAAAAAAACAAGTTCATGTTTTCAACATCACCATCATCATCATACAGAAGGTTAAATGTTTCGGCAATTTCTTCACTGCTGACAGAACGAGATAGACTAGCGTCTGATGCCTCTTCCCGTGACGTGCTCCCTGCAGACTGAGTGGATTGAGAGCGAACAAGTATGCCCTTGCCCATTTTCAAATTACTTTTAAGTGTTTTTATATCACTGTTTCCTTCGAGGATTTTCACAACTTCAGACATCTTGGGCCTGAGTGACTTTGATGGGTTACTGCACATCAATGCTAAATCCAAAATTGCCACTGCTTCTTTCTGACAGTAGTTGGATCCCAAGGTTGGATCAACTAGTGCTACAAGATTTCCTTCCTCTTGTAACATGCAAGCCTGCAATGTTTCGTTGAATCTAATAATTTAATCACAAGGCATTTTACAAATTCAGAACATTTCAAAAATTTCCAAAAATCATTCACCACCACTTACTACAACCATGGTTTAGGGCAGCTTATGTCTTTGTGTGTGTGTGTGAGAGAGGGAGAGAGATTTTTGATATAATATCTTTATTTTTGTTCGATAAACATATGACACATATAAAAGTTCCACATTTTATCATTTTACATTCTATTTTATTATTTGTATAATCAACAACTACAAATATACCAAACTAAGCTCAAGGGCTATTAATCACTTTCAAGATGGTATCAATTTTTTTAGGTAGAATTACGCCCAGACTCCTTGAGATTTATCATTTAATCATTCATACCCCTGACATTTGAAATATTACACATAGACCCGTCAAAATTTGTAGGCGTGTATCACTTAAACTCCTGTCGTCAGTGTCCGTTAGTAAATTATACTCAGACTCCCTGAAATTTGTAGGCATCTAATATTTAAACCCCTCAAATTAAAATGCTATACTTAGACAAAAAATATTTCAATCAAAGATAGAATATCAAATATTTTAAATTTTACAACTAAAATTCATGTTCTATTGTATCATTTATTGAAATAAAATTAAAAATAAAAATCTAATTTTTTCTTAAAAATTGTAATCTGTATACAATTATACTATCAATTAGAATTTGTAAAATTAAAAATATTTTTTTCTTCTGGGTTGAGTTTCAGTCACTCTAGGTATGGGTTTGAGTATGAATTTGCGTTAGGATTTGTCTATTAATTGAATTTTGATACGCTAAATTAAAGATGAAACAGTTTTATGTTGAAATTGCTAAAATTGTCTAACGATTGAGGTTATCATGTCATTATTCAAATATCAAGTGGTATCTGTAAAATATCAACACAACTCAAAAGAACCCATTTGATATTTACCCTCCGTTTGAAAAAAAACCACACAATACAACAACAAAAAAAAAACATAAAAAAACATAAACAAAAATTAATTAATAAAGTGTTTTTCAGAATTACTTACAAGGTCTAGAAGAAAGTATGCCTCGCGGTCTCTTTCTCCAGCAAACAACTTCTGTCCACTGACAATTTGAAGTGTGACGGCTCCAAAACTGTAAACGTCCACTTTTTTTGACAAGCAACCATATATGAAATATTCAGGTGCCATATATCCACTGCAAAAGACCTCAACAATTATGATGTTGCATTTATAATCTTGAGGAAAAGTATCAATTTTATTTTTTTAATAAGAGTGTGAGAGGAGTTGTTTCATTACAAGGTTCCTACCAAAAGGGCGCATGGATCCGATAAAAAAATGGGGGCAAGGAAAAACTGTCATATACCGAATAATGCATGCTCAAGGGAGTTATTTTCCATGTACTCGTAGACAAGTAGGAGCTGGTTGTGTTGTGCACAATATCCGAGTAGTCTTACAATATGTGGATGTTGCAGGTCTGAAATAGTAGCTATTACACTTTCAAACTCACGGATTGCTTGCTCTGATTTTGCTGAAAATTGTTTAACTGCTATGGAAGTGCCATTGGGAAGTACACCCTGCATTCATGTGCAAAATTTCTCAAGACAAGGCAACATAAAAGGTAAGGTTCCAAACCAAACACAGGTTCTGAATTTAGAGAAGTTTTTAACTAGTTAAACACATCATTTGGTTGGGTCGGGTGGGCTGTCTGCTCACTCAATGAGAAATTGTCTGATTTTTTTGAAAAAAATGATTTTGACAGACTGATGATCTATGACAACAATTCTTGGGAAGACCATATGGTGTGTTTAACTCGAAAAAAGTTAGATTCCGTTTAACATATCACATGGCAGTGCTATGTGGTATTCACAACTAATGAAAAATTGTCATGTCAAGCACACGAGTTGGTTTTTTTTTTTAAAAAAAAAAAATTATGACAGTTTTTTTTTTAGAATGTATAATTTTAATTGACCAGGTACACTACCCACCACTACCAAGTAGTGTGTTAAACCTTCAAAAAAGATTTTCGTTTAACTCACAGAAAAATTTTATTTGGAAATCAAATTTGGACTTAATTCAATGCAACCAAGCAAGAGGTCTTCAAAGAACTTTTGTGTAATAAAGCTTTTCGGTCGCATTTCATTGGTCTCTAAGGCAAAGTCTCGCTTAATCGTTCATCGATCTTCTCTTCTGGGAGGCCTCAGGCCATCCCTCCACAAATTCCGACCTCTGTGTTTGTATTAAAGTGGTGGTAGCTTCTAGCCTCTTTGATTGATTGCTTGCAACAGCTTATCGATGCTCGTTAGCGGTGCAGTCCCTAAAACCAAAAATTTCAAAAGCTTTTGACTGGGCCTACGAGAGATATGAACTTTACATACTGATATTGCATACCAAAGGGAAGGCCTAATTGCACCACTCCTCCTCACCTTCATTAAAGGTGGACGCTATCTATTGATTGCATAAGTCTCTGATTATGTAGCATTTCACCCAAGAATGAACACAATCCAAAAATGGAAAGGTTAGAATTGAATGCTGGATTTACAATTCTAGGATTTCACTTTGGTACGGAAGGTACCGTATCCAAGTTTATAATTTTTGATTGATCCTAACAGTTTCAGGATCAATCAACTCCAAAATTATAAATAATCCAATAAATTGTACAAAAACTCCTAAATAGTAATATAAGAGAGTATGGTATTGCTTTGTTTTGGGTACCTTAGCATTCTCCACAATTCTAATGCAAGAGTTAAAACAGAACCAACCTTATAGACTGATCGAAAACCTCCCATACCAAGCTTGTTTGCATCGCTGAAATTGTGCGTGGCAGCTTTTATTTTGTTGAAGTCGATAACTCCTGTTGAAATATCAATACTTATATTACACTCTCTATAGTAACTTAAACTTTTAGATGACTTGGTAGTTTA
Source organism: Ilex aquifolium (assembly GCA_951799425.1). Classification (NCBI taxonomy): domain Eukaryota; kingdom Viridiplantae; phylum Streptophyta; class Magnoliopsida; order Aquifoliales; family Aquifoliaceae; genus Ilex; species Ilex aquifolium. The sequence goes on along the minus strand of OX637392.1, from coordinate 51,932,809 downwards.
ACATGATATCAGAATAAGAAGTTATGTGTTCAAATCTCAATGCCACCATGATTATTAAAAGATCTCAAATTCAACGTGTTAGACCCAAAATACAACCAGTTGCAAGTTTTCATTAGCAATCAAATGAGTTGGTGGTTTAACAACTTGAGTCTTTATTATTACTTTTTGGGTTGATTAATTAAATGATTTGGATTATACACTAGACACCAATGTTAGCTAAAAGAAAGGAAGCAAAATGTTTAGAGTATAGCTGGTGGAGTTATGGAAATGGAGGTTATAAGAGGAACACATGTAATATATATTTTGTTGGGAGATTTATTGAGCGCCTTTGAAAATCAGTTTCTTCTCATCTCATAGCAATTATATAAATCAATAAATGCACATAGTTCAGGAGCTTAATTGACAAAAAAAAAAATTTCAGAGACTTAATTAACACAAATATTATAATTTGTCGGTTATATGTGTAGTTTACTCTAAAATTTAATATCCTAGCATAAGGGCCGGCCAGTGTCTTCGAGGATGTGGATCTTGTCATTGTCACCTATAGCTTATTGGTGTGAGAAAAAGCACTGCACTTAAAGTAAAAGCTTATTCGAGGGAGAAAAAATGTGCACTTAAAAGTAGAGCTAGTTTTTTTTTTTTTTTTTTTACAATTCTGAAAAAAAGGTGAGGGTAAAGGAAAGTGCTCAAAGACCATCCTGATACGCTTTCACTTTCACTGGGAGGATCATGACCACACCCATTACTCCTCTCGAAAACGAATCTAGTTAGGTAAGTATAGCGGTCAACCACCGAGCCTCAATGTGAACTTCATAAAAGTAGAGATAATTGGATCAAAAGATGATAGCTAAAGAGAAAAGATAATATTCTTTTGTATCTAAAAATTTAATCAAATTTATTAAAATAATAATGTGTGAAGTAATGTAATTCCAATCTGAGTCTGTCTTACCTAATGCTCCAGAGCAAAAATATTTACCCATTGCATTTGGAAACTTAGGGCTTCCTTGCTTTTGTTTTTTCCAACCTCTTCTAACTGCTATGTTGGGAAGCACACACTGCATTCATGTGCAAAATTTCCAATTAAAGTAAGGGACCGAACAATTATCTGCTAACTGATTATACATCAAGCTCTTAAGATTCAAGACAAGAAGACAACATAAGTAGTACAAGGTCCCAATCACATAGAAATGTAGTACTATGATCTGTTTTAAAAGGGTTAATTACATTAGATGTACCCAAAGTATGAGATTTGTCTCATTTTGGTCTCTAATGTTTCAATTGCATTATTCTGGTTCCTGAAGTATTGAATATGTTTCTATATGGTCCTTCAAGCAGACAACGTCCAGATTGCTAACGATTTTTATCATAAACTTATCGCATAATAGCTAAATATGGACAAAAAATAATTTTGATAGCTCGTAAACAAAATTTGGGTAGCTCTTGACAAAAAAATGTATAATATGGGTAGCTTTTGACCAAAATTTAGATAGCTCATGATTAAAACTGTGTAATTTAGGTAGGTATTTAACCAAAATTTGAGTAGAAATTTGGTCAAGAGTTATCCAAATTATTTTTTTGTCCATATTTAAGCATCATGTCACAAGTTTATGATAAAAAATCATTAGCAATCTAGACACTGTCTGCTTGAAGGACATATAGAAACATATTCAATACTTCAGAGATGCAATTGAAATATTGGAAACCAAAATGAGACAAACTACGTACTTTAGGGACCTCCAGTGCAATTAACCCGTTTTAAAATTTAGTAATATGGAAATAATAAAGCATATAAAGAGAAAAATATAAAGATTACAACCCAGAAAACTATCGGACAAAGCTACAGATTTGTTGTTTTGATCACCTTATTATCTTTTTTGTATGAGTGAGGGTACAATTTAAAGATTTTCAAGGTGTAAATTAAAAAAAATGAAGATTCTTCAAAATCCGAGTAGATATGCACGTTTTTAACGCTTCAATAAATATGTCCCTAAATCCCAAGTTCTAAAAACTCAGAACCAGATGGATCGAATGCTAGCTAGAATCCAAAACTGGAAGGTTTACCTAAGCCCAATGCAAGAATTGAAGGGTTTAAAAGTAACTAAATATGCTGAATTTACCTTATGGAATGTTCCAAAACATCCTGCACCTAGCTTTTTCTCAGTGCTGGAATTATGTGTGCCATCAACTCCTCCCGGAACTGACTCCTCCGGCTCCGATTCTTTGAGGTTATGTTTCAATTCATTAGCAATTAAATGGGTAAGAAACAGTAAAGCAAAGTCATAACTGTTAGGTCTGACAATGTCAAAGTTGTTAGAGTTGTTGTTTACTTCAGCTAATAAAGCTCCTGTTTACTAGGAGTCACTAGTTAGAATCTGGTTTGAATTAGTCTGTAACAAACATCACGATTTGTACGTGATTGTTACTGTTGCTTTCAGTATCTCATCATGTAAAGGCTATATAAAGCCTGAAGTTGTTTAATAAACTTATATAAAGTATTTCCAGAACTTTGTGTGTGATTAAGAGTCTTTCATATTCTGGTATCAGAGCTTCGAAAGAGGCCTGATTGTGAGCAAGTTTCAAGTGAGTGAAACACGAGAGATTGGGAGTGAAACACTGCGAGTGTAGGTGAGTGTGACGATGGCTGAGGGTAACAGCTTTTCACAAGCGTGCATCCCCAAGTTTGATGGGGATTATGATCATTGGAGTTTGATCATGGAAAATCTCCTTAGATCAAAGGAGTATTGGAGTGTCGTCCAGGGAGGCTATACAGAACCAGAACCAGCCGGTGAAGAAGCATTGACATCAGCTCAGAGGAAGACTCTAGAAGAAGCAAGGCTGAAGGATTTGAAGGCCAAGAATTATCTCTTCAATTCCATTGACAAGGCCATCTTGAAGACAATTACTCAGAAGGCGACGGCCAAACAGTTGTGGGACTCAATGAAGGTTAAGTATCAAGGAAATGCATGGGTGCAGCGTGCTCAACTTCAAACTCTTCGCAGAGATTTTGAGCTACTGGAGATGAGATCGGGAGAGACGGTCAATGATTATTTCGGGAGAGTGATGGTGGTAGCCAATGACATGAGAAACTGTGGTGAAGACATGCCGGATGTCAAGATCGTTGAGAAGATTCTCCGTACTCTTACCGAGAATTTCAATTACATTGTGTGCTCGATTGAAGAGTCGAAAGACATTGATAGTCTTTCAGTTGATGCCTTACAAAGCTCGTTGCTGGTCCATGAGCAGAAGTTTCGAAAGAGTGATGGAGATGAGCAAGCACTGAAGGTTAGTTATGATGAAAGAGGAAGCAGAGGCAGAGGAGCTTCGACTAGAGGCCGAGGGAGAGGCAGAGGGAGGCAATTTGACAAGGCCACTGTGGAATGTTATAAATGTCATCAACTAGGGCATTTTCAATACGAATGTCCTAGTTGGAACAAGAAAGCCAACTATGCTGAGATTGATGAGGAAGAAGAGATGCTTCTGATGGCTTTTGTGGAAACTAACAATGCAAAAAGGGAAGAGGTGTGGTTCTTAGATTCTGGATGCAGCAACCACATGTGTGGGAAGAGACAGTGCTTCTCGGATTTTGATGGTACATACAGACATTCGGTGAAGCTGGGCAACAATACAAGAATGGAAGTGATGGGGAAAGGAAATATACGGCTGAAACTCGAGGGCGCAACTCAGGTGATTACAGACGTTTATTATGTGCCGGATTTGAAAAATAATTTGCTCAGTATAGGCCAACTTCAAGAACGGGGATTAGCTATTCTTATAAAGCATGGAGTATGCAAGCTTTATCATCCAAGAAGGGGTTTGATTATGCAGACATGGATGACTGCGAATAGGATGTTTGTGTTGTTGGCTAGTATGGTACCAGAAAGTTCTACTTGCTTACAAACAATGACAGAAGATGAATCGCAGTTATGGCATCGGAGATATGGACATCTGAGCTATAAGGGGCTGCGGACATTAAGATACAGAGAAATGGTAAAAGGCATTCCACCATTAAAAGCTACAACTAAGTCATGTACCGATTGCTTGGTAGGCAAGCAACACAGAGAGGCGATTCCAAAAAGGAGTCAGTGGCGTGCTTCCAAGAAATTGCAGCTCGTACATGCTGATATCTGCGGCCCAATCACACCATCTTCTAACAGTGATAGAAGGTACATTTTAACATTCATTGACGATTATAGTAGAAAGGTGTGGATATATTTTCTGATCGAAAAGTCTGAGGCATTCACAACTTTCAAACATTATAAGAGTCTTGTCGAAAAGGAGTCTGGAGTACCTATATGTTCTTTACGCACTGACAGAGGTGGAGAATTCACCTCCACAGAGTTTAATACTTTCTGTAAAGATAATGGTATAAGCAGGCAACTCACAGCAGCTTACACCCCACAACAGAATGGGGTAGCCGAACGCAAGAACCGAACTATCATGAATATGGTTCGGTGTATGTTGTCTGACTTGGAAGTACCAAAGAGATTCTGGCCAGAAGCTGCGAGATGGACAACACATGTTCTCAATAGAAGTCCGACGTCGGTAGTGAAAGAGAAAACACCGGAGGAGATGTGGAGTGGAATTAAACCTAAAGTGGATTACTTTAGGGTTTTTGGATGCTTAGCCCATGTTCACGTGCCAGACCAGAAAAGAAAGAAGTTGGATGATAAAAGCTTCCCTTGTGTGTTACTGGGAGTAAGTGACGAGTCGAAAGCATATCGGTTGTTTGATCCAGCAACCAAGAAGATAGTGACAAGTCGAGATGTGAGTTTTGAAGAAGATAAGGGCTGGAATTGGGGAAGAACAGCAGAAGAAGTGAAACAAGATGTATTGGTTTGGGAAGGTTGTGATGAAGATAAAGCTGAAGAGTCCGAGGATGAAGACCAAGAAGCTACTGTACCAGTGGTCAGTCAAGAGGCACCAAGTGAAGTTCCTCCGGCAGCAAATAGATCAAGGAGAGCTCCTCCATACTTGCAAGATTATGTATCAGGAGAAGGCCTTTCAGAAGGAGAAGATGAGTCAAACAATCTTGTAATGTTTGCTTCCTACGAAGATCCTTGTTCCTTTGAAGAAGCAGCAGTAGAAGAAAAATGGAGAAAGGCTATGGACTGTGAGATGGAGTCCATTGAGAAGAATGAGACCTGGCAGCTTACACCACTACCAACCGGAGCAAAGAAAATTGGTGTAAAGTGGGTTTTCAAGACCAAATTGAACGAGAATGGTGAGGTAGACAAGTACAAGGCCCGATTGGTAGCTAAAGGTTATGCTCAACAGCATGGGATCGATTACAATGAGGTCTTTGCTCCAGTAGCAAGATGGGATACAATTCGGACGGTTCTAGCACTAGCAGCACAAAAAGGTTGGAGTGTGTACCAACTTGATGTTAAAAGTGCGTTTCTTCACGGTGATCTGGATGAGGATGTGTATGTGGAGCAGCCGTTGGGATATGTTCGTAAGGGTGAAGAGCAGAAGGTTTACAAGCTTCGGAAGGCACTTTATGGCTTGAAGCAAGCACCGCGCGCTTGGTACAGTAAAATTGAGGCTTATTTTCTCAAAGAAGGCTTTACACGGTGCAATTATGAGCATACTCTCTTTGTCAAGTCCGAAGAAGGAGGTAAGAGACTATTAATTATAAGTCTGTATGTTGATGACTTGATCTTTACTGGTAATGATGCTTGCATGTTTGAGAAGTTTAAGAGCTCCATGAAAGATGAGTTTGAGATGACAGATTTAGGGAAGATGAAATACTTCCTTGGTGTTGAGATTATGCAGAAACCAGAAGGCATCTATTTGAGTCAGAAGAGATATGCAGGTGAGTTGTTGGAGAGGTTTCACTTACAGAATGGAAATTCAGTCAAGAATCCGATTGTACCAGGTTCTAGATTCTCAAAGGAAGGAGGATGAGCTAAGGTGGATGCAACCTTGTACAAACAATTAATCGGGAGTCTCATGTATATTACTGCTACAAGGCCAGATTTGATGTATGTGGCATGTTTGTTAAGTAGATATATGGCTAGTCCCACAGAGATGCATATGCAAGCAGCAAAGAGGGTGCTACGTTATTTGAAGGGTACTGTGTCTTTAGGTTTGTTTTACAAGAGAGGTGATGTAACAGAGCTAGCTGCCTATACAGATAGTGATTATGCCGGGGACATCGATGATAGAAGGAGTACGAGTGGTTATGTGTTTCTGTTGAATGGTGGGGCAGTTTCTTGGGCTTCGAAGAAGCAGCCGGTGGTGACGCTGTCAACTACTGAGGCTGAATTTGTTGCAGCAGCAGCTTGTGCCTGTCAATGTGTCTGGATGCGAAGAATTCTGGAGCAGCTTGGTTGTTTACAGTTACAGCCTACAACTATTCTATGTGATAATTCTTCAACAATTAAACTATCCAAGAATCCAGTTCTACATGGCAGGAGTAAGCATATTGATGTTAGATTCCATTTCTTAAGGGATCTTACAAAGGAGGAAGTTGTAAGGCTTATTCATTGTGGCACAAAGGAGCAAGTAGCTGATATAATGACCAAGCCTCTGAAGCTTGATGTGTTTATAAAGATGCGAGAAGAGCTTGGAGTGTGTGAGGTACCACTGAGCTTAAACTGAAACTGAATGTTACTGTGTTCAGTTTAGGGGAGGCATTGTTAGGTCTGACAATGTCAAAGTTGTTAGAGTTGTTGTTTACTTCAGCTAATAAAGCTCCTGTTTACTAGGAGTCACTAGTTAGAATCTGGTTTGAATTAGTCTGTAACAAACATCACGATTTGTACGTGATTGTTACTGTTGCTTTCAGTATCTCATCATGTAAAGGCTATATAAAGCCTGAAGTTGTTTAATAAACTTATATAAAGTATTTCCAGAACTTTGTGTGTGATTAAGAGTCTTTCATATTCATCGATCGAGAATGTTAAAAAGGCTTATTGATGCCGTGATGATCCTAATCCAAGTAGTTAAGCTGTTCTTACCTTCATTATGCAGGTTGGTACCAAATCCACCCATCTTCGAGAAAAGAAGATCGATATGAACAGAAGTAATGGGTTTTGGAATTGATGTGAGAAAATGATTTGGGCTACGCAGCCAGAAACCAATACTAGGTTAAAGAAAGGAAGCAAAATGGATAAGATTATCCATACCTGCAGGAGTTGGGGAAATAGAGGATATTAGAAGACCACACATATAAAATATAGAGAGAATTACGCTCAGCGCCGTCACTTAATCACTCAAATTTTTTTACGTTCGAAATATTACATGGAGATTCCTTGTACGCGTGTAACGATTAGAAGATTCCCTGTATGCGTGTAACGATTAGAGTTAGACCCCTGCCGTCAAATGTCCGTTAGAATATCTATTAGTAAATTATATTCAAGCTCTTTAAAATTTACAGACGTATAATACTTAGATATCTCAAGTTTAAAATGTTATATTAAGACCAAAAATATTCTAATTAAAGATAAAATATCAAATATTTTAAACCAAAATTCATGTTCTATTATATCATTTATTGAAATAAAATCAAAAATAAAAAGTCAATTTTTTCTTAAAAAATCGTAATTAGTATACAATCATACTATATATTGTAATAAAACTAAAAAATCAAATAAGGTGTCTAAATTATTCATAATAGAACATGGATTTTACAACTAAAATTCAGTTATACTATGTCATTTAATGAAATAAAATAAAAAATAAAAAATTATTTTTTCTTAAAAAATCATATTTAATATATAATTATACTATCTATTGAAATAAAACTAAAAAATTAAACTAGGGATCAAGAAGCAATATATTATAGCTTTAATTGGGGTAATTTTGTACTTTAATTTGGTCATTTAGATGACCAAATTAAATTATTCTAATAGATAGTATAATTATATATTAATTATAATTTTTAAGAAAAAATTAAATTTTTAATTTTAATTTTATTTCAATAAATATTATAATAGAACATGAATTTTAGTTGTAACATTTAAAATATTTAATGTTCTATCTTTAAGTAGAATATTTTTAATCTAAGTATAACATTTTAAATTTGAGAGGCGTAAATATTATATGCCTATAAACTTTAAGGGGTCTAGATATAATTTACTAATGAATATATTAACAGACATTGATAACAGGAGTCTAAGTGTTACATGCGTACAAACCTCAAGAGGTCTGTGTGTAATATTTAAAACATCAAGAGATCTGACTGATTAAGTGACAAACTTCAAAAGATCTGAATGTAATTCTCTCTAAAATATATTTTGCTGGGAGGGCCTTCGAAATTTCTAATCAATTTCTTCTTACCCCCATCCACCGATAGTATCTATCTAATATTAAAATTAATAATTTGAATTCCCAATTTAGAAAAAATACAAATGTACAATAATGATTAACATTGACATAATTTTTAACTATTTTGATCAAATAATATAAAATTCATCTCAAATTTTTTTTCCACATATAAATATTATCTTTTCTGCACACCCCTAATATTAGACAACTAAATTAACATATTCTCTAATATCAAACAACCTCGTTAATCCACAGTCTACACATACTTCTCTCTTCCCTTTCTCCTACATCTCATTTGCTTTCTCTGTTCAGTTTATTTTTAAATTATGCAATTTAAAAAAATTACTATTTAAAATGTAATATTATACAATTAATTTTTGGTATTACAAAGTATCTTCAGACACGAATTATTGATAAACCAATGGTAAAAAAAAACAATAGTAGTACATCAAAATTTATTATTTTTAAAAATAAAATTATATCTTATAACAAAAAAAAAAGTTACAACTGGTTGAGTTAATTCGTGATCAATCATAAAATATTGTTATCGATGATAAATTACCATAATTGATTTTAACTTCTCCTTTGCAATAAGTTAACTTGACATTTAAAATTTGTACCATTCATATTTGACTATAATATTCTAGAATTGATTATAACTTCTAAAATTGTAACTTAGATTATCTTTCGTTGTAACTTCTCGTTCGATTTTGATGTTAAATTTCCACGCACACGTAAAGCTTATTGGTGAGAGGAAAAAGGCGATTGCTAAAGATGTGTCAGTCCATGACGCGTGACGAGTTACTGTATAGCCATTGACCGTCATAACATGAGGCTACGACCCAAGGAGAGGAGAGAGACAGAGTCTATAACTGCCAAATATTCTAATAGATTGAGAGGACTACACCATCATTATTGTGAGATTGGGACTACCATCAAGCATAAAAGACAAGCATGTATACTGTCTTAGATAAGAGAGCAATACCTCTAGGACATGTTTGGTTGGGGTATAAACAAAGGATGAGATAAGATAATTGATTTCCATACAATCCCTACAAATGGTATTCTTATAGCACAATTTTATCCTATCCTTTGTATATCAAATTGGGATCTAGGTTAGGATAAGACATACATCTATACTTATAATACCAAATCATGTTTGGATTATGTCGTAGCGTATGATATTAAATTAAAAATGACAAAACTACCCATGTATCCAATCCAATTTAAAATCACATTTGACAAAATTATTAAAAATCAACAACTCTCCCTATGTTTTTGACGGAATGATCAAGTGTTGAGCATGTGATACAGTCTAAAAAATGACACGTGGTTATGTAAGGACCAAAGTGACACGAATTGAATACTTTAGAGACTAAATTAATAAAATTGATACAATGAGGACTAAACGGACCAAAAAAAAAAAAAAATTAGTGACTAAAAGTGCTATTAACCTAATATATTTTGTTGGGTAACCTATCGAGGGCATTGGAAATTTCTCAATTTTTTCTTACCCCACCCAGCGACTATATGTGTCAATATTTGATTAAGGCCATGGTATCAAAAAATTTATTTTAGTAGTACACTAAAATTTATTATTTTCAAAAATCAAATTATATCTTATTAAAAAAAAAGTTACAACTAGTTAAGTTAATTCGTGATCGATCATAAGGTACCTTAATCAGTTGTGACTTCTCATTTATAATAAGTAATTAGTATGTATACATTTAATCAAAATATATTGAGATTACAAGTTGTTGATCCATCAAATTTGTTAATAGTTAAGTAGACATGAACCCAATTAAACATCCTTCTAATTAGCAAAATTCATTTACGGCATAAACTCGATCATAAATAGGATGGATGCATTTAACAAACAACTTAATAGCAAAGACTCAACCCCGATCCGATCCAGTCCAGTCCATTGACAACCCTATATACAAGCAATTAGTATAGCTATCACATAGAGAAACTGGGTTAACGTTTTTAGTAGGGCAGGTAATTCTTAAAATGATTGTCTATCAAACACAAAATTATTGAATATTTGGTTTAATCTTGACAGTAAGAATCAATCATAAGAAGGTTGACTCGTCAAACCAACTTAATACGGGATGAACCTGATTGGACATTACTTGTAGACAATATAATTTTTTTTTTTAATGGTCAAGGGTGTCTGTATCAGTTTACACGCATTTCAACTAATCTCCTTTCTGATTCGGTCAAAATTAAAATATTCATAATGGATAAATCATGAGCTGATCTGACCTCAAAGAGTTGCCAAGATTCAAATTCAGAGCGTTTGAATTTACAGATCGTCCCTATTACTACTTGAACTACGCTTTAGATTGTAAATAAATATAAATAAGAATAGAATTTGGTGGGTATTTCTTGAATCCTAAAGTGAGACCTTAATAGGATAAGGTCTTTTACTGGAAAGAGATCCGAATGGAAAAATGGGGTGAGCCGGATTTATCGCAACTGTCCATGAATTTCAATTTTGAATCGAGAATTGATACTATATAACTTATGTGATCTTATTAATTGTTAGATTTTTTTTTTCTTAAATAAATCATGACTTTTCTACGATAGTATTAAAAATTTCATCGAAAACTCTCTTCATTCATTGCTAAGTCAAGGTCCCAAGTCTGCGAGTCAGCCCTTGCTTTTTCGAAGAATCCTGCATTCATGGGCACACCACCTAGCAGTTAGTTTCACATGTAAAATTTCTCTATTTGGGACCATTCAATTCATTAAACCGTGTGTTGGAGTTTGACAAATGGACAGAGGTGGTGGCGGTGCAAAGGTTCTGGAGATTTCAGCGTTTTCTATGTCTGAATAAGCCAAAAGTGTATCTGTCCTCTTAACATTTCCGTGTTCCGCTGAGTGGCCAATAGATACTTTCTACGCGTAGAGTCTCTCGGGGTGCAGAAAATGACTTCGTGACATGATGTAACAGTTCAAGGAGAGCACTGTACCCTTAATACTTAATGGAAAATACTACCCAAATTTGTAACCCAAATTTTCATCCCAAATGAAGGGTTACTATTGGATGAATGAGTCTCATCAACTTTTTTAAATGGGACCTACTGATCCAGTGATTCTCTTTCATTTGAGATGCAACTTTGGGTTATAAATTTGAGTTATATAGCATTACTCATACTTAATACTCCGTTTAGTGAGAATGATAGAAAGTAAGTTCGATAGAAAATAGGAGGGATATATTTTCTATACTTCAAGGAAGAAAAGTAGAAATAATACACTTTCCTTTATTTGTATTTGTTGGATGGATAGAAAATAAAAATGACTATTTTTTTTTTGTGTTGGCTAAAATTAGAGGTACAATCGAGTCGAGTCGTGTCAGATTCGTGTTGAGTCATTACGGGTTTGTATCGAACATTAGTCAAACATAACTCAACTCATTTAATTAATTGCGTCGTATCGAGTTACAAGTTGACCTGTTTATTTTTGTATCATGTTCGTATTCATGTTGACCCAGATAAATTTTAAATAAAAAATTTAACACTAATATTCTATTTTTACTTAATTGAATCCATGTTAATATTTTTTCTAGAAATTAAAAATTAACTTAAATAAATATAATAATAATAATAAGTAAAAATATTTTTTATATAATATTTATGTCAGTGCTTAATAAATAGTTATAAATAATTAACATTTTATGTCTATAATATTAGTTAAATATGTTAGTTTCGTGTTACCATACAAATAAGAAAATAGAGAGAATGTTTATTTTTAAATAAACGGGTTGATGGTGTCATTTTGAGTTTAACTGATTGAACTGAATATGAGTCTTTTATATTTCTTGTTCGCGTGTCAGGTTATTTTCAAGTTCGTGTCGAGTTATAATCAAGTTCGTGTCATAAAATTCGTGTCGAATTTGAATCGTATCATCGTGTTGAGTCAAAAATTTTCACCCTTAGTTAAGATGGAAAAAATATATATATTTTTTAATTTAAAATTTTTATTTTTATTTTTATTTTTTTTAAAAAATATATATATAAATACATATTTTATCATTGTATTTTTGTATGAAATTAATGTATACATAATATATGTATATATAAAAAAATATATTGACAAATAAGATATATTTCAACACAAATAATTAACTTTCTATCCACTTTTCTTCCGATTTTGAAGGGGTTGATTTTGGTGAGTTAAAAAAAAAGTTAATCCATTTACTTTTTTATCCTTCATATTTTCCTTCCTTACTAAACATGATGTTTTATTCATCCTTCCAACTTTCCATCCTTCCATTTTTTCATCATATCAAATAGAGTATAAGACATTGATATTTGATATTCTAACATTCAAACTTTAAATCCTTCTACGAAGTTTTCTCTTGTTTTTCTCTTTGAAGGAAGAGACCCCTTTCAAGAAGATTATCAAAGGGATTATCAAGATCTATTTCCATCTCCTCAACCTTGTTATTTTCCCTCACATAGGGAGTGTCAAGCAAAGAACATTAAAAGAGTTTAAGGAGGATTCTCCTCCATTAATATTTCTAGTTCTTTCCATTAGAGACACCTCTATCTTATTTTTTCTTTTGCTTTTAAGAGCTTCACGCCATTCATCAATGCAAGGCTCTCCAATGTTGGCTTCCTTTTTTCTCCAAACTTGAGGAGTATTTTGTTTAGGAGCTAATGGGCATCCAACATTTGAATGACCAAACAATTTGCATGTTCAGCATTTTTGAGGTATCCAAGGGATTTCAACTAAGATTTAATGCATAACCTCACCCAACTTAATTTTATAAGACTTTGGAATGTCCTTAGTCCTTAGAAGATCATCTCAATACACATCCTTGCAAAATTAAGCCTGCTCTTATAGAGAGTGGGGGAATCGAGATACAAAGGTTTCCCAATAATGCTACCTAAGTACCTAAAGCCTTCCTTAGTCCATAACTAGAGAGGAACATTAAAAAGCTTGACCCATATTGAAATGTTAGAAAATTCAATTGTCGTTAGCTTAATGTCTGGATGTCATTTCTTCAAAACCATGAGTTTACCCCCACAAAAATAAGGACCACCTTTAAGAATTCTACTAATAGCTTCCACATGTTTAATCTTAAAGAAAAAAAAAATACATTTTCCAAATTTAAAACTTGCCATTTTTCTTGAAAATAATCAATTGTATCATTCTCTTAATAAAAAATATATTTGCTTGGAAATTTCAAATGGGACTTCATAAACCTCACCATTAACAAGTCCAATATCATGTCATATATAACAAAAATATATATTTTCTTAAGTAGACCTTGTAGGATCGACTTGATAGACAAACCATGGGCCATAGAAAATTTAGTTGGACTAGACCAACATTCAATCCACCATGGACGAGGTGAATAGGCCCGACCCGCTGCCAAGCCTTTTGCCCAGCTCTAATAAAAATAACACAAGAAAAGTAGAGCAAATCAAAGTCTTTTCCCAAACGCAAAAAATAGAAAGTGATGATAAAAAAAAATCAGTTAAAAAGAAAAAGCTTGGAAAAAGAGTTGGGTACGTAGTCGGAACTGAGGAGAATCAAGCTCGGTAAGTAGAAGCTTTGCCCCATATGACGAAACCTCTATATTCAGATAACCAAAGATCCGATATGATTGAGATAAAGCCCCAGTTAATTAGGATAGTAAAGTTCATCCCCTTGAAATGATAAGGGAGACTTAGAGTCCACTTCTTAGAGAAACCTCATTCTTTTAACCAACAAATAAGGGAGATTAGAGTTCACTTTCAGAAGGAATCAAATCTCACACGCCTATAAATGGAGCTCTACCGGAATATAATGAGGTACGTTACTACTCGGCCCAAAAAGATATTCAATATCCTTGAGTCAATTATTGACTTAGGCATTGGAGGGTTGACCCCTAAAACTCCCCCTCTTTTATCTGACTTCTTTTTCATGTGATCAAAAGTCCAATGAGCTGATATGGATGTCGTCTCAAATTTCTAGAATCTGATTTTATAGTTGATATTTTACTGATTTTGGGAGATCTTGACTACTAAGTTTGCAAAAAGAAAAAAAAAAAGATTTAGGGTTTAATTTTTGAAAATTTTTACTAAGAAATTGAGCTTGGTTCGGCTCAAATGTTCAAAAAATTTTTGTTGAGCTAACGACAACAGATCTAAATCTGATCATACTCAAGTTCAACAAACTCGACTCAATTAACACACTCTTGAATATATGATAACTAGGGATAACCCGTGCCTGAAGGCACGGTGCAACTAAAAAAAATTGAACATTGAATTTGAACGTGAAATAATCAAATACTGAACTCGGACACGTACTAAACTGAAAGCCTAAACTCACCCTATATCACGTGTCTGAAGGCATTGTATATAGTTCTTAAACACGAAATAATCAAACAATGAATATAAACATGCATTAAGCTAAAAATTGTTTGATCATTTTTAATGTCATGAATTTAGTGAAATAAAAAGGATCAAAAGTTGTCAAACAATGAATATAAACATGAAATGTGGCTTCTGGGTCTCTTACTGCAGTCCAACAAGAAATAAACCATCAAACATAACAATTTAGATTGATCTCAACCGTTCTTGTGGTACCCTAAATTTGTTATTTCAAAAACAATTATATCTTATTAAGATAGATTATCGTGCCTAAAGGCACTTTATAACAACAACAAAAAAAAGATAATTAGAAAAATATGCATCCATCGGAAAAAATTGAACCTCCCTCGAGGCTCAAATTCTTACAATTTACAATTCCTCTAAAAATAGGACCTCAAAAAATTTTAAACTTGTATATACAATTCATTACCATACCCTAAAAAACTATCAAATTAGAGTCTTGTTCGAAATTCATAATAGCAAACGAATGAATCCCACAATTCATATCACTGTGTCCCTCAGAATTCAGGATGTGCCACTCACAAATAACTAAGAGAAACCATGCTGGCAATGGAATGAGGAAAATTCCCGCTTAAATTGTTGGTTGCCAGATTTCTGCATCAGACAAATGGATAAGTAATGTACATCAAGCCTTGAATTAAATGGTTTTTTCAAACAAAACATCATTTAATGCTTTTAAATATTACAGGCTTGTAAGATTTGGTGGTACCTGGTATGGAATTGAATCATGGATGTTGTTGCCACTCAAATCCCTAAAACAAACAATAGATCACAATAACAATAATAACATATCAGCCAAAATTTTGAGGGAAAAAAAATACAATTACAATGTCTTGGAAAGTTAAAGACTCTTACATTGTTCTCAAGGATGTAAGGCTGTTCAGCAAGTATCCCATTGTCCCGTTGAGTCCTAACCCGGAAATATGACTGTTAAACAATAAAAAATGCATCTCATGACTCACCAAGTCATTCTTAGAACACAGAATACAATCTACAAAAAGGCTATTCTTGTATGATATAATCCTGCTTTGAGATTATATACACTCACATAGAAATAACAGCAGAACCCTGGCATGTGATCCCCTTCCATGACTCTCCACACGGATCACCACCACTTGATTTCCAACCAGCTAGCTGTGAGGGACTATTCAATGAAGTGTACATCACCTGCAGTGCCTGCACTGCAATTCAAATCACCTCATTCAAAACCCAAAAATTATTAGGCATTCACATCAATTCAGAAATACTAACACACCCCCATAAATTCACTAAATAAAAAAAATCAGAAATATTAATTAAATCCACATATTCATTCAATCCTAAGAATACTACAATCCAAAAGCATGGTTCTGGACTAATTTCACAAATGTTATGTAGACAGAATGTTATAAATGCTTCAACTTTTTAGCATAATCATTAGAAAATCGATATCACTTATTAAAGCTTACCTCGTATGCCTACAAACATAATGCTAAAAACCTTTGTTAGGGATATACGATACAAAATCCCAGTCACATTACCCACAAAGCAATCTATCCAATACAAAATTGAACTTATCAAGTAGTAATAAACATCAATATAAAACTGACCTAAATAGCACTAAACATCAATATAAATACAACCAAGCAACTCTATAAAAGAATGATTTAGCTTAGAAGAGGCAACCCAATTTTCGAATACACTGAACAATTCATATAAAAGAATGATTTCCAAATTTCAAATACCAAGAAGTGTACCTCAATCTTAGCTTCTTGTATTCACAAATTAATGTGGAGAATTAACGTCCTCTACTGCAACCTTCGTCGCCCAGTCATCGACCAATGCTCCGACCATCTGTAGATTAACAATTCTCATATATTATCAAAATCAAGAAAATTCTCATATATGTTAATTATTTTGGTTGGAATCAACAAATGTAAGTAGCATAGGTTTTTGCTCATCGAGTATTGATGCATTCAGACAAAGTAGGAGGTTATATGTCCTGGCATCCAGTGATTCCATGGCAGAATAAGAAAATAGCCTAATTCGTTTGAGTATAACTTCTCTTTCAACAGGCACTTCCTTTCACTGCCTTCCAGCCACAAGCATTGGAACTCTGTGCGAGGGTGCGTCCATTATTGTCTATATTATTCTGTATTTTTCGGCTTTTTTGATTCTCTTCATGTTTCATGATGCTTATTGGCAACTAATAAATATTTGCTTGACATTAAAGACACAAAAGCATCATGTGTAAAGTCAGCCATGAATATCTAGCAGCTGAACAAAATTTTCTTTTTCGTTTCCGAAAAACATTATTTATCTATCATACTCTTTTTTAGTATCTTGGTGTGAGACTGACAATATTCGTATAATGGCAGAAAGTTGCCGCTGCATCTAAGTGAGAGAAAGGGTCTTGTTCACAACAAAATTGACATCAATCAATTCTGCCATTTTTTTCAATGTCCAAGGCAGAGCTCTTCAATTCTAACATGTTAATCTCTATGCCCATGTTCCTCACTTTTTACATCTAATTCTCTCTACACCCACACGTCTAAATTGGGAAAAGAAGAAAAAATAATTTCCTTCCCCAATGCCGCCATATCTAGTATCACCCCTAACTTCTCGTATCCGAATCCATACATTATATATCATGGAACTCAACGCCTGATTTGGAAACGGATGAAATATTCAGAACTTCAATGTCAATACACAATCAAGTTCATCAAACTTTACGAAGACATAGTAACAACATAATATTAAGACAAAATCAGGCATAAATTTCACAATAAATAACATTTTAACTAACTAAAATGAATCGAAACATAAATTTAATTCCTCTCGTCACAATTTTAAAGAACAATCAACACACATGTAGAGAACCGTCAAATTCAAACAAATGACAAACGAACTAAAATCAAACAAATAGCAAACCACCTATGGTCAAAATGTAATCTTTGCAACTTAAAACTTAAAACAAATTAGGCTCAACAAATTCTTTGCAACTTAAGTCTGGTGAGGATTCTTTGCAACTTAAAACAAAAGAAAACAAAGCATTAATTCTGAACACATTAGGCTCAACTTACATCCTGAAGTCACTGTGCAATACAAAAGAAAAAAAAATTGATCGTGGACACATTAAATTTCAATTGACTCATGAAAATTAACTTCTTTTAAGAAAAAAATCACATCTGAAATATTAATTCGAAGGTAACGAATGATCATTCATGCAAAGATTATGGGCCCACAAATTTATATAGTATCTCAGTTGGTTACTAAATAATAGACAACAACATAATTGACAAATTCTTTGTGAAATAACATATTATTACCCTGTTAAGAAATAAATAAGAGAGATAGGGAAAAGAAAAGGAATTAACAAAATCATTAACCTCACCATGTTTCAACGGCTGGAATAGTTTGAGATTCACATTTGCTGTATATGTTGAGTTTCATATGGAGCCTACAGAGAAAAACCATAATTTTTACAATTCAAAACTCAATCAAAACAGCATGAAATTAAATTAAATAAAATACAAAAATTACAAACTATTGTTATAACTCCACGCAACCAAGAATAGATTATCGATTCCACAATGGGAAATTAAAAACTGGATCAATTCCATCAAGCTTGCCCTAATCGAAACAATAAAACCATAGGTTTTGTACAATTAAAATCAGAGAAGTGGTTAGGTGAATCAACAAAGCAGCTGAGCCAGAGAGGAAAAGGAGATGAATAGAGAGAGGAGACATATCTGGGTAGCGTCGAAGGCGGTGAGTCAAAGTTATCGTGGTTGTTGGTGGCATCGTGGTTGTTGTTGGCGGCTTGGCCGTGATGATGCAGATAGGGTGTAGAGAGTGATGAGGGATAAGTATGAGGAAGAAGAGAGGGATATATAAGAAATAGGGACGTGAGATTAGGGCAGAGAAGGGGGAAAGATTTGTGATGGATTCCATGTGATAGAGGCGTGATACATTGGGAGAGAGAGAAGCGTGAGAGCGAGAGAGGCGTGAGAGAGAGGCAGAAGTGAGAGAAAGAGGCATGAGAGAGAGAGACGCATGAGAGATAGGCTTCTTCATGGGCGGGAAAAAAAAATTTAGGACTAATCGTAGACCATTGGATCAAAATTTTTGAGATGATTTGAACCGTCTTTTGTTTCAAAACGATCTGGACCTCTCTTTATCTTTTGGATTTTGTCTCAAAACGATCTGGATCTCTCTTTGTCTTTTGGATTCAAACTTCGATCTACTTTATTATATAGATATTCAAACTCGACTCAATTAACAACCTCGACTCAATTATGCACTTGTTCGAGCCATTCAACATTGGGAGCATTATCTAGCATATAGAGAGTTTGTTGTTTATTCTGATCATTAAGCTTTGAGGTACTTGAATTCCTAGATGCAAAATTCAAAGCATGTCAAATGGAGTTCTTATCTACAAGGTTTTACCTTTTCTCTTAAATACAATGCTGGCGAGTCTAATAAGTTGCGGATGCATTGAGTATGCGAACTCTATTGTTGACAGTGATGAGTACACAAGTAATAGGGTTTGAAGAACTAAAAAATCAATATGAAAATACCTGTTTTTCAACTCTATTGTAGTTGAACTACAAGGTTCAACAGAAAGAAACAAGCTGTCATACATGGTATACGATGGGTATTATTCAAGGGAAATCAGTTGTGCATTCCAAAGGGATCCCTACATTTGTAGATTATGAGGGAACTTCATGGCAATGGTTTAGAAGGTCATTTTGGAAGGGACAAAACAATGGCGATGGTGGTTGATCGCTATTATTGGCTAAAGATGTATAAGGATTTGGAGAAGTTGGTTAGAAGGTGTTCAATATGGCAATTTGGCAAGGGGATTTCGCAAAACAACGGTTTGTACACTCCATTACCCACACCAAAAGCTCCTTGGGTACATATTAGCATGGATTTTGTTTTAGGACTTCCAACTACAGCGAAGAGATACGATTCTATTTTTGTTATAGTGGACTATGTTTCTAAAATGGCCCATTTTTGAAACTTATTCAAGTAACTGTTGATACCACACATGTTGCTTATATATTCTTAAGAGAAATGGTGAGACTACATGGAATTCCAACTTCAATTGTCTCTGATAGGATGTCAAGTATATGGAACACTTTTGGAGGACACTATGGAGAAAACATGGGACTGAACTCAAGCATTCTAGCACTTGTCATCCACAAACGGTCAATCGAAGCTTGGGTAACTTGTTGAGAATTATGTGACGACATGGGATTCTATTGTCACACCCCCACCCCGGATCACATAGGGTGGGCGGCGGACCGGCCACCAAGGCCTTAACCAACCAACCAACCAACTTTGTGCATAATAAATGCAAAATACAGCGGAAGACAAATAATAAAGTGATCCTCCACCGACCTAATGAATACCAGAGGAATAAACTAAACATCACCAACATCATTATTAAACTCATGTAAATAATAATTAAACCATAAGGTTCTCTACTCTAAACATAAGCAATATTGCTCCCAAAATTATTGAATATTTGTCTCAAAACTATAAAAGACATTTATTCCTGAAGACCTACAATACAATAAATCTTCGAGTCCTCTAATCCCTTGTATATCAGCAGACTTACTCCTCACCCTGATCCTCTTTTAAAAAATGTTATATGTTTGGGTGAGCACAATGGCCCGTGAATAGCAACCACCTCTAATGAGGTGTGAAATTAAATCCCACAGTTTATGTACAAAAATAAACCTTGATACATACATAAGTACACCAAATTGTACCCCAATCCTTCCCACATAATCATGCAAACAAAATGATCTCATTGTCACAAATAATTTTATAAATGAAAAGACATTTATAACCCAAAACACCCACTCATTTTCACAAATAACTTTATAAATGAAAAGACATTTATAATCCAAAACACTCACACAAATTCAGTCTCAAATACATTTGTCAAATCATGTTTGTTACCACTAGTCTGGTAACTGGCCTCGTCTCTTGTCATCACTAGCCTGATGACTGGGTCCGTCTCTTGTTACCATTAGTCTGGTAACTAGCTCCTATGTGCACATCCCTATACCGACCACGACAGTATACAATCTCGTTACCATTTAGACCTGGTAACCCAGTCCCCGTCTCATAAACATGATTTTCACACACACCAAAACTGTAGTTTTAGTCCCAACGCACACAAAATTTTCCTTTCATCACCAAAGCAATGACATAAAATTATCTCATAAGTTTTCCAAAATTCACATATATAACAGTTCACAATTTTAAAACATTTAATTGCAACCTCAAACATCAATACATATATCATATATATGAAAAATCCACACACACGCACCCACACATTTAATATAGAAAATTCTCCCAAAAGAAGTAGTAAACTACTCATCTTGATTCCAAAATCCAATTCAAAGCACTTTTTCTCAATCTCAATGCAATCACCACCTAATCCAAAATAACATATAACAATCAAGCTCTATTCCTAACTTAATCGTTTCGCAATTCTATATTTAATTTTTATACTTCGTACCCATTGATATATACTTAATATATATTTTACATTTAAATATCCTTTATAATACGAGGTAATATGGTGTAGAAGTATTCTGGACTGTTTAGAAAAAAGTTTCTAAAATTTTGGGGTCAAATCATAATTTTTGAAACTTTTGGGGTCAAAGTGTAATTTCCTTAAAAACGAATTTTCTGTTTTATGGCCTGCCATAAATTTTTCAGAATATTATTTAAGGTTCTAGATACCTATTTTTCTAAAATACAACCTCAATTTGATTTATTAGAATAACCATTGATTTTTAAACACTTAATCAAAACTTTTAGGGGTCGTTTCAAAATTTCAGAAATTTTTCAAGACTCGGGAGCTGTTTTGAAATGACCATATTTGTTTCAAACATATTGGGTCAGTTTTATAAATTACCAAGTTCCATGGTGATCAAAAATTGAATTTATAAAAGTAAAAGGGGTCAAAACAAAGCTATTTAAAACTAAAGGGTATATTTTTGTAATTAAAAGTAATCCATCTTCTTCACCCACCGAAAGTTGCAGGTTCTGCAACTTTTCTTCCTTCTTCTCTTTTGTTTTCTTTTTGCTTTGTAAGACATTAAATAAATTTTTTAAAGGCCTCAAAAATAATAAATCTATACTAGATTTCAAAACACTTAAATTAACAACTTCCAATAAAACCCATTTGTACATTCATCACTATTCTTCACCATGAACATATATATATATATATATATATATATATATATATATATATATATATATATATATATATATATATATATGTATTCCTTATCACTATTTATGATAACCTTAATACTCTGTATTTGAATAACTTACAACCTACCAATAATTAATGAATTCATACCTTTAATGAGTCCAAATCCCTTCTTTTTTTTTCCTTCCCTCTCTCGATCGATCGAGCGGCAGAATCCTTCTTTCTTTCTTTTTTTTTTTTTTTTTTTTGTTTTGCCCTATTTTGACTGCCTATATATATATATATACAAAATAAAAAAAACCCTACAGTTCCTTATTCATTAATTACACTAACATCCCTTTTAAAAAATAATATCACAAATTGACCTAAACTAAGTTATATATATCTATTTCAAAAATTTGGGGTATTACATCTATTATACCACAAGCTGAATTTGCCTACAATAATTCGATGGACAGAACTACGAAGAAAACTCCATTTGAGGCAGCTTATGGGCTCAAACCTCAACTTGTTCTTGACCTAGTACCACCACCACAAGAGACTAGAGTGGGTGAAGATGGAGAGGCTTGTGCATATTATATTAGAAGAGTTCAAGAGGAAGTGAAGGCAGCCAATACGTTTAGTAATGAATCCTATGCAATAACAGCTAATCAACATCGGCGAGCTAAGGATTTTGAAGAAGGTGACATGGTGTTAGTGCATTTGAGATGAGATAGATTTCCTAAGGGCACTTACCAAAAGCTTAGGTCAAGAAAGTTTGGACCATGCAAGGTGCTGGAGAAAATTAGCTCCAACACATATATGTTGGAATTACCACCAGATTTGTAAATTAGCTCTCTCTTTAATGTGTCTTGTATGTGTTTGAGGGATTTGATGGAAAAGAAATTTCAAGAAAGGTTTAAGTTAAACAACTTCCAAAGGCTCAATCGGATGTTGTCAAAGATGTGTTGGACGTCAAAGAGTTGAATCAAGGAGAGGGAATCAATATAGACGATCCTTGGTGACACGGTTGAGCAAACCAGCTAGTGAAAGTACATGGATTGCCAAGAAGGAGTTGAAAGGAATTGATCTAAAGGTTTACAATGAAGTTGTGGAGACTTTCTCGTTGGAGTCGAGTTTCTTCCAACTAGGAGGGGTTGATGTGGGAGCATCCAAGAAGTTTTTCAAGACCAAGCGAACCCACTAATAGGCTTAGCTTAAACCTTAGTTAGCAGATTTTTTAATTATCTTTTTATTTTCTACAACATTTTATATTTTATATGAATCTTATAGATTGTATTTATGGTCCTAATCTTTTTATAAAGTCAAGTGACTGTCATGTGAGTTTTTAATTATTTTGGAGGGTTAGGATTAAAGAGTCATTAAGGTGATCAAGGGCTAGGATGTTAGGGCCAAGGATAAAAAATGCAAAATGCGTTACGATGTATCGTTTCGGTCAGCCTGGAAACAGAAATATTTCGGAAACAGTAAAAATTGGGAAAAAATCTGGACACTTGTGAAAACAGATGGAAACATAATTTAAAATATTTATATTTGCCTAAATAAGCTTAATAAGTAACTATTTGAGCATATTTATTGTCTTAACACTCACTTATCACAAATAACATTAAGTTGGGGAGGAAAAAAGATTATAATATATAGTTAAGAAAAAATTATTATGTGCATAGTTTTAATATTTGATAGCAAATTCTAATTAAATGGATAATGGGCTAATATTGTTACCACTTAAAGTCAATCGAAGATTGTAAATAAATATGGAAAGTAGGCTATTATGATAATTTGACCATCAATAACAAATTAAGCAGTGGGCTAATTTTATAGTTTGACAAATAATAAAATACAAGGCATTGGGCTAATATGTTAAGAGGACATATAATAACTAATTTTAATAGTTTTTTTGTTTGCAAATACAATTTTTAACAATTTTTATTGAAGAGTAAAGAAAAAGAAAAAAAAATATTTAATAATTAATAGACACACGTCTGTCACCTTCCGAAAAAATCGACACATGTTTGTCTCTGAGTGAGAGAGAGAGAGAGCGAGAGAAAGAGAGAGAGACGAGGGGGTGTTAAGGTCACCGGTCACTGACTATTCAAAATAAAAAGAAAAAAGAGATTAGGGCTGTGTGTGTGACAAAGATCGATTGATCGAGAGAGAGAGAACGCTGGATCTGTAGGCAAGAAGGGGAGATGGAAGAGGAAAGAACGAAGAAAAAGAGGAGATTTGAAGAAGAAGAAGTTACCTACCAATGGCTGAGAGCTCAAATCTAAATAGGTCCATGGCAGTGTGTGGCTGGCTTCTTCCACCTCCGCTTGCACGATTCTGGTGGTACTATTTGTTATTTTCCTCCTCCTCCTCTTTCTTCACTATGTTAGTTTGTTCCTTTTCTTTGTCTCTTTCTTCTATTTGTTTTTTTTTTGTTTTCTGTCAAATCAATTGCCTATTTCAATTGCTTGAAATGACACGAAACAATGTTGTTTCGATCGAAGCAAAAAAATTCCCATTTTCTACCCCCTTTTTGTTTTGGTTACTCAGGAAACCAAAATGTCACTTGCGTTTCATGTGTTTCGACATGCCTTTTTTATCCTTGGTTAGGGTTGTTATAACCAAAGATCAAAATTTCGATTTCATCACTTATTCGTTTCGGTCTCCTTGGAAACGGAAATGTTTCGGATGTTTCGATCGTTTCGAAACGATATTTTGATCCTTAGTTATAACTATAGTATAAATACCTCTTTATGAGTCTTTGTAGCAGTTTTTTCTTATCCTTAATCTAGAAAACCTGATTTTCTGTCTTTGTTGGGTCTTTTTGCCCTAGAAATTATTATGTTCTTGTTTCATCTAGTGCTTTTTCTTGTTATTTATTGCTTAAGATTAATTAAAATATGTTGATTCTTACTCTAAATAGCAATTTGTAGCAGATCTACAAATTTTGTTGCATCCCCACGGTGTAGCCATAGATACCGGGATCATAGATACCCCTAGCATCTCATGAACTGGGTCGCACAACCCGAAATGAGATGGGTTCGTGATCCAAATCGCTGAAAGTCTCGACTCCAAATTATAACTAAAACTACAAATTGATTCATGATCTAAGTAATCTCACATCATAATCCCAACCCCAAATCTAAACTCTATCCATTTTTTTATTTTGGTATTTTTTTTCAATTCATATTTTGACAATATTTATCAGAAAATATAAAATAAATATTTTTAATTACGTGTATACGGATATATTATTCTACAGAAGTTACAAAACGAATCACAAACCAAAATAGCGAACCAACTAAATCTACCCCCATTATACTGTGTATTAAAAGAAGTACCATTCCAAATCGATCCATGATCTAGATAACATTGGGTGTATCCTTTGCAAGAAGGATGTAGAGCGCATGGAGCCATGGACCACTTGTTCTTACATTGTTCCTTTGTCTCTAAATTGTGGAATAGACTTCTGACGAATGTTGCAATACCTTGGGTGTTTCCAAGAACCTGTGACTTGGTATTTGTCAATAAATTCAAGGGTTTTGGTTCTAGTAGTAAAGGCAAGGTCTTATAGATTGTGCAATATCGGCTTTGTTTTCGGGCGATAGGGTTGGAAAGGAATGGGAGGATCTTTGATGATAGAGAATCCCCTTGGGAAGATGTGTGGGATAAAATAACTTTATTGGTTTCTCTTTGGGCTTCAACATCGAAGGGTTTTGAAGGAATGTCGCTATTCTTGATTAAAGACCATCAGGCCCAAGTATGTGAGCCGTATTAATGAAATGCTTTGTACTTAGTAGGACTATTTTCTTTTTCCTTTACCTTGACTGAGTTTTAGTTTCTATTTTCCATTTGTTCCATTTGTTCTTTGTATCAGATTAGTGAGATATCCGATTTCTGCAGGTATTCGACCCCTCAAATCATGACTTGGGGAATAACTGTAAATCAAAAGTAACAATATAATCAATAAAAGTTCCGCTAATTATAAATAAAAAATGATGGTAACAGTAGTATGATAACGAGCATTAATTCACCTTGTTTTCTTTTTTGTGCAAGATAATAAGGGTTCCGATTTTTAGGTACTGAACATCTGTAAGTTTTTAACGATGATTATTATAAAAATGCCTCCGAATTGAATCAATACAAAGTAGAGCTAAACTTACTGAAAGGTGATGGGGAAAAAACAATAGACAGAAAATGATTGCCTTAATATTTCCAAACTCCCTTCCTTAGTAGCAAAGGTGATGGAGATGGATAAATATTATAGATTTGTTTATAAATTTATTTAATTATTTAAAAACTAGTTAGTACTTAACTTTTTAGTAGTAGAGTTCTGTTTGGAGTCAATTTTCAATCACTTCAAATTTGAATAAAACCCTTCCATCAATCTGTTTATATGGGGAAATCAAACCCTAGAAGTAAGACTCCTAACATATCTTTAATACTAAAAAGATAAGTACTAACTAATATTCTAATAATTAGATAAATTTTAAAACAAACCTAACACAATCCTCATCATTCTCTCTCGGAAAAACTTTCCTCGAGAGAGTTATCAAAGCAAAAGTACTCCAATAGAGCAAAATCAAGATGGCAAAACTCCTCCATAATCCAAGAAGTAACAATAGCAAGACAATTCTTCCATCAAATTAGATGACACTCACAACTTTAAAATTAGGAGGAGAAAAGCAATTCTTAGTACTCAATTAATAATTCAAGTCTGAAAAAAAAAAACCCTTTATATACGAAAATCAAACCCTGAAATTAAGACTCTTAACATAACCCTATCTCACTGGGCACTTCCTCTTTTAAGAGGTTGTGTCTAGTGTGTGTTCAAAAAAAAAAAAACATAACCCTATTACCAAAAAGATAAATACAAACTTATATTCAAATAAGTAAATAAATCATTAAGCAAAACTACAATATTTATCCAACTCCAAAATGATGCTTGTCATTTTTCCAGGTTTACATCATAAAGTGATCTGACTGGTCTCATATTTGAGGAATGTCAACCTTTAGGGGTGGAGGGGGAGCCTCGTGAGTTAGATAAAGTAAGATTTTTTTGGTTATTTTATTGTTTGTTTATTATTCCTGATTATTGTAACACATGTATATTGTGCTAGTTTTTAAAAACAATTATAACCTGTATCCCTCTCTTTCTTCAAAGTATAATGAGGGTGTGAGGCGTGGAGGTACTTCCAATTTCACGAAATCATGTAAATCTCGGAGTTGTTATTGTTTTGTTTTGTTTTTTATTTATTGTTTATTGTTCCGTGTGTGCCTAAGCCCAACAAAAAAGACTTCATAAGGGATCACTTAGGGACGTCAAATCAAAGCCGTTATAAAATGATTAGTACCCAACAACCAAAGATAATGAAGCCGAAAATTTTTCTTTGTGGGGGCCAAAAATCCATATTTACAAGCATGTCTCTCTACAGGTATGTTGGTAGGGAAATGATAGAATTCACAAATTTAGGAAACAATGCAAGTTTTCAAAGGCATGTGCCCTTCCATGCTATTGAATAATGCATTGATTGTGACCGAACAATTCAAAATATCACAATATAAATAATACATGTATTTTAGGTACGAATTCCAATTCCTAGATGTTGTTAGACCTGAACAAAAGAAAACCTCAAATACACTTAAGAGGGAGTACATGAGAAAAAAGGTCGGAGAGGACGATATTTATTGCAGAGTGAATTAAATTTTCGTATTATTATTATTTTTTTGTTTGCCATAATTTTAAATTAAAATACCGCTAAACACACTTCTTAACCATCTAAGTCGAAGCCAAGAAAAAGTTATACATTTTATCATTATCCGACTTAAAATTTTCTGTCTTCGCCATGAGATGAGGGCATGATTACTAGTAAGTAGAGAGAGAGATATAAAGAGAGAGAGGGAGAGAGAGAGAAGAAGAAGGTTGTTGTACCCTATAGGGTGGATGAGTTACTTCTTAGTAAATTGCATATTAAAGCAAGCAAAACCTATTTTCTAACAAATGTCATCATGCATTAGTAGTTAAGCGATAATAGTTAGACTTAATTTACTGATCTAATTTGTTGAACTAATCAATAATTGTCATTGGATTGGTAGTGAGACCAATACTGGCTAGGACCCATTACTAATCCATGTGATGGACTAAGTCAATGAATTAAGTTAACACTAAAGAGTATTATGTTAGTAGTTTCATATATTACTTTGGATATAGACAGGGGCGGAGCCCGAAATTTATTTCTGAGTGGGCTAATGGAAATTCATTAAAGACACAAGGCCAAAAAATGATAAGTGTGGCGTTGGCATATATAATAAGAAATTGACAAATTGTTACTTTTTATGAAAATTAGGGTAATTTAAAATTGAGCACTCAAAATAAAGTATCAAATAGTATTCACAATTGATCAAGGATTTGAAATAAGACAGAAGGAAGAAATTGTCGAAATGGAGTGTTGATGATCGAAAAAAGAATTCATGGTGGGCTAGTACTCTGGCTCTAGCCTTGGATATAGATCCTCTTTGTTTCAAATTTTGTTACTTCATCTGACATTAAGTCTCGGTGGGTGTTAATGGAACTTGATGGGCCTGGCCCAAATGGCCTAATCCATGTTGAAAGTCCAACCATAATCAAGAGTTTAAACTTATAAAGACCCAACAGACTCAATATGGTCCAAGTCTAGTCAGGTTCATCAGGGAGCTACATCAGCTTGGCTATGACATCAAGGGAGCACTCAAGACCCTCACCTCCACCACCTTGGAAGCGGTCAATCTTCCTCATCCTTTGACCGAGTCTCATGGAGAGCACATCAACGGTCTCACCCGTTGAGGAGAAGTCGCAAGTCCAACCAGAATAGTTAGATAGTTGCTATTAAGTCGCCCAAATATGTTAGGGGACGACTATAAAATGTAAGCCCCACCAACACTTGGGGGGCATGACACTTAACTGAGCACATATCTCCTCTTCCTCTCTAAGTTTGTACTCTCTACTCTTCCTACACCCTTGAGCTAATAAAGTATCCCGGCAGTCCTAGTCATTTAAAAGTGGACGCAGGTCACATTAACCGAACTACTATAATTCTCGTCTTCTCTCTCAACTTTAATTACTGTTTTTACTTCCAATCACTTGACAGGTGATGTACAAAGCCAATTTGTGCATCATCAGTTTGACGCTATCTGTGGGAATCGACAAACTTCTCACTTCTAATCACTTTCTCTGTTGAACCTATGGCGATCACCACCATATCGATGAATCAACCTGAGGATAATCCACCATGAGAGGAAGAGGTTGCCCCTCCACCAACCAATCATGTCCCAATTGTTCCTGTCCCAAATATGCAACAAATGTTGGAGACCATGCAACAACTTGTGGCCCAAAATCAGCAGATCCTGCAACTAATGCTAGCTGGGCAAGGAGGAGCACAACCTGGACCTCAAGTGAGAGGAGCTCCACGCCTTGGGTGTCAAGGAGCTCCCAACAAGGGTGCTCCGCATCTGGGCACCCCCTTGGGAGTCCCCTTGGGTGCCCCACACAGGGGAGCTCCCCATGAGGGACCTCCACCTCCTCCTCCAGCTCCAGCTTCTCATGATGGAAACTCTCTTTTCCAAGAGGATGAGGGTCAAAACCAAAGCATGGAGCACGAAAACCATTTCCATGATAATTCCAAAAGGAGCTCCCAACCACTGGGACAAAAAAATAAAAGAGGTGCAAAATCAACTGGGTGACGTCTTCAACGCCATGAAGGCACAAGGACCCGAGACGGTGGACTACCTCATTAGGCGAACCGACACGCCCTTCGTACCTGACGTGATGAACTACCCACTTCCCCAGAAATTCAAGATGCCCTCCATCGAAACTTTTGACGGTACGAATGATCCATTGGATCACCTTGAAACTTATAAGACCTTGATGCAGTTGCACAATGTCCCCGACGAAATCATGTGCAGAGCGTTCCCAACCACTTTGAAGGGATCAGCACGGCAATGGTTCGCCAAGCTCTCCCCAGCCTCCATTGGCTCATTTGCTGAGCTGAGCAGGTCCTTCGTGTCCCACTTCATTGGAGGACGTCGACACCAGAAGCCTGCCACCCACCTGCTCAACATAAAGCAGGATCGAGACGAGAGTGTGAGAAGTTACCTCACTCGTTTTAACGAGGAGGTCCTCCAAATCGAGGACCTCCATGACAAAGTCACCATGACCGTCTTTTTGGGAGACCTCCGCTCATTTAGTTTCCTCTTTTCAGTAATGAAGCGACCACCAAAGAGCATGCCAGAACTAATGGCAAAAGCTCAAAAATATATGAATGCTGAGGAAATCAACAAGTCCAGGCGAGGTGAATCATCTCACAGATCGCCAAAAGCTTGACCTGCCTCTACACTGCTCTCAAACAAACAGCCTATATGTCCAGCTTGGCGGCTCTCTCGCGGGTCGCCAAAAGCTTGGCCTTTGCACTGTTCTCAAACAGGCAGCCTATATATCCAGCTTAGCGGCTCTCTCGCGGGTCGCCAAAAGCTTTGCCTTTGCACTGTTCTCAAACAGGCAGTCTATATCTCAAGCTTAAAGACTCTCTCATGGGTCGCCAAAAGCTCGGTCTCAAAAGGTGTAGCTCTCTCACGAGCAATCCTCAGACTCTGTCTTTGCTCTCACGCAAGCAGCTTACCTCTCTCCAGGTAACCATGTTAAATATTTTAATGTTTAGAATAACATTGTTTTTGCCACCTTTAGACAGGATCTTGAAACTCAGTTCGTCAGCAACCCTTGAGACTACATTAAATTGAATGTCAACAATCGGGCCTCATCCATCTGGCACCTGCTCCTGGGTACTAGCGCAAGACAGCCCCAGGCTTGCCCAAGGAGCCCAAGGCAGCCCCGGCTCGCCCAAGCAACCTCAGGCTCGCCCAAGGTGCTCCAAATGGGGCTTATAATATATCAAATCGTAGCTATCAACGATCCCTACAAGACTCACAACTAAAGATGTGACTGATGCTGTTAAAAGTCCAAAAAAGTCCCCAAAACAGATGTTTTGGCTTCTCGAAGTAAAAAAAAATATAAAAATCAGCTGCTCGCCCGGGTCAGCATGCCTCACCTCCTGCTTACTCAAGTTCCACAAGTCAGTGCCCAAAGAGGCGCCCAAGGCTTCTTGCTCGCCCATATTGCTCAAAACAGAGCCTAGATGAGCGCTTAGAACCCCCTTTTCGTGCACAACAAGCGCTCGCCCAGCGCAGCACACGGCTCAGCACCATGCACGCCCAAAGGGGCACCCAGGCACTCTCTCTCCTATCTCGCGTTAGCCTCAAGGGCGCCCAACGCTGTCTCTCCACAAACATCGGACATCCTTAGTGTGCGAAGGGCTGGCTCACCCAGCAGCTTGGTCCCCGCCTGGGATGCCACCTCACCTACAATAGGTCCTCTCCTCATTCAGCACCGAGAGCTCGCCTATCACTAAGGACGCGCCTATTTGTGTCCTGCCACGCTCAACCAAAGTTTGCCTATCGGGAGACCTCTTCTCGGCAACGCCCATGGCAAGGAGCCCATGGCGCGCTCGCCCTCCATCGAACTAAATAGCCGCGCCAGGCAGCGCCCAAGGCGCCTTGTGCTTGCCTTCTTGGCCCCCCACTCAATTGCCTTGGCTCACCTCACCAATATCGTCTATTTCCTCTTCAACAGCAATGGGTGTTGTCTCTTCAGTCGACATTGATCGAAATGCTCAGTGCTCAAACTCAAGAATCCCCAACCTTGGGTCTCCAAAGATTTCAAGAAGGAATCTCCACCACCCAGAGCTCAAGATTCAAACAAATGCCCCCTTCTCCAAGTTTCCTTAGACACGGGACATTGGGGGGCAAATGATGGGGCAGGCCCAAATGGCCAAATCCATGTTGAAAGCCCAACCATAATCAAGAGTTCAAACTTATAAAGACCCAGCAGACTCAATATGGTCCAAGTCCAGTCAGATTCATCAGGGAGCTACATCAGCTTGGCTACGACATCAAGAGAGCACTCAAGACCCTCACCTCCACCACCTTGGAAGCGGTCAACCTTCCTCTTCCTTTGACCGAGTCTCATGGAGAGCACTTCAACGGTCTCACCCGTTGAGGAGAAATTGCAAGCCCCACCAGAATAATTAGATAATTGCTATTAAATCGCCTCAATCTGTTAGGGGACGACTATAAAATACAAGCCCCACCAACACTTGGGGGGCATGACACTTAACTGAGCACATATCTCCTCTTCCTCTCTAAGCTTGTACTCTCGACTCTCCCTACACCCTTGAGCTAATAAAGCATCCCGACAATCCTAGTCATTTAAAAGTGGACGTAGGTCACATTGATCGAACTACTATAATTCTTGTCTTCACTCTCAACTTTAATTACTGCTTTTATTTCTAATCACTTGACAGGTGGTGTACAAAACTAATTTGTGCATCATCAGAACTCATGGAAACCTTATTTTCCCCATAAGGAGGGGAAGTACTTTTTTACTATTTAATAAAAGTTGTTTCCTATGAAATAATATTTAAAAAAAAAAAAAGATGGAATGTATGAAATCTCACTAATGCAGTGAAATGAATCTAAGCTACAGCTATTATACAGGGAGAAGGAGGGGTTTGGTGCCCACATAAAAATTACCTATATTTCCCTTATTTTCGAAGCCTAAATTGCAAAAGAAACATAGTCAATTTCTTACTTTTAGCACACTAATTCACTGACAATCACTCACCGTGGTAATTTTGGCACAAATTTCGGTGCAAATTGGTTCACTCGCCGTTGTAATTTCAGAGCAAACTTCATTGTACGCAAGTTGGTTTATCCACCATACTGAATTTAAAGTTTGTGTTATTCAAGTAGGGGGTTTTGTGTTGGCGAATTCTTTGGTTTAAGTTTGATTGAGGTGGCTGGTATTGAGTGTGAGCGACAGACTGGTTGGAGAATACTAAAGAGGAAGAACATAAGAGGATAGCGGTGTCTGCCGTCGGTGAACTGGTAGGAGAGGAGGAGAGAGGAAGAAGTGGTGGTGACTGTCGACATTGGGCTGATCGGAGAATAGCAAAGAGAAAGAATGGCGACGTACCGGTTGTAGGAGCATCTTGAGAGTGAGTAAGAGAGAGAGGATTATTTCTCGTGAGGCTATGGAACAGGAAAAATTATTGAGCCGTTAGAACAACTCCAACAATGTTATCAAAAATAGTTATTCAAAATATATTTAAATATTATACTATCTACTTTAGTTAATCACTTTTTCAAATTCATTCCAACAATGCTATTTATTTTAGCTAACAACTTCAACTAACTTTAACTAACTTTCAATAATAAAATTTAAAAAATAACAATTCAACTATACATAGTATAAATTTAATCAATTATGGGCTATAAGAGTAAATATCATAAAAGATGGGCTACAAGAGTAAATATCATAAAAGAATATTAGCCACCATCTCCACCGAAGAAGAGGAAGAATGGTCGAAGGCTCAAACGGTGTTTGGGGCAGACTGGAGCGATTCGAACGCCATGGAAGGAAGAATTGAAGGTCGTTGAGAAGGTTGATTTGGGAGAGAAGGTAATAGTCGAAGGTGGGATTGAGATGGGTGGGGTTGCATCTACTTCTAATTTCACAAATGCAGTCGGTGGGGTTTTTTGTGGGGTTTCAGTGGGATTTTTTGTGGGAGCTTTGGGTTTTGCGGTGGGTTTTTGGTTGGTTTACCGATGGGTTTTTCAGTGGAGTTGAGACAGAGAAAACCAGAGAGAGTTCCTTTGAGACAGAGAAAACAAGTTGAGATAGAGAAAACCAGTGGGAGCTGAGACAAAGAAAACCAGTTGAGACAGAAAACCAGTGAGAGCAAAAACACAATAGCGAGCTCCTTTGTCTCGCCAGGAATAGGCAGCCAAATGAAGGTTATGGGAAATAGCTAGTGTGATAGCTAGTCTGTTGGAGACAAGATTTAAGGACTGCCTATGTAAAATATCTAAGAAGGGCATTTTATTGAGGCTCTTGGAGTTGCTCTTACACCATCTCAATGATGCAGTATTACGTGGCGTAATCGTCTAAAAATTATTGAATTAATTGTAAGTTATAATATTATATGGTATTTACTATCAATCTAATGATTGTATTGAATTAGATCTCTAATCGGAGGACCTAATAATATAGTTTCAATGTAATCTTAACATTAGTTTTTGAGTTTTAATGTTAGATAGAGTTCACTACTGATTTAATTGTTATATATTTATATGTTTGCGTACAATGATATCGAATCACAATCGAATCCGATTTTAGTATATCAATATTTTATATAGGGTTAATTGTATTGGGGGTCTTCAAAGTATGGAGTTTATCTCATTTTGATCCCCAATGTTTCAATTTCATCATTTTGGTCCCTCAAATATTGAATATGTTTTTATATGGTCCCTCAAGCAAATAGCGTTCAGATTGCTAACAATTTTTTATCATAAATTTGTCACGTGATACTTAAATATGGACAAAAAAATAATTTAGATAACTCTTGACAAAATTTTTACTCAAAATTTGGTTAAATAGCCATCTAAATTACACAATTTTGATCATGAAATATCCAAATTTTAGTCAAAAAATACTCATATTACACATTTTTTTTGTCAAGAACTATCCAAATTTTGTTTAAAAGCTATCAAATTTTTTTTTTGTCTATATTATGTGACAAGTTTATGATAAAAATTGTTAGTAATCTGGATGTTGTCTTCTTGAAGAACTATATAAAAACATATTTAATACTTTAGAGACAAAAATGGTGCAATTAAAATATTGAGGACCAAAATAAGACAAATCTCATACTTTAGGGACCTATAGTATAATTTACCCTTTTATATATAAATTTGCATCTAAATTTTTTGTATGTGTTTAATATTCTATGTTTCTTAGAGAAATCACCAATAAGTCCTATTGTTCCTCCAAAAAATCATTAAGTCTTATAATGTTTATTATGTGGCAATTCAGTCCTAATTTTCATAATTTATTCTCAAGAAGTCCTACACTTCATCAAGAGTATGTTTTCTTCAAATTTTATCATTCTCATCAACAAACCAATTACATTTTTGATGGGCCAAGTCCAAGGGCCCAACTCATGTTACAAGTCTAAGGGCCCAACTTCAAGAGGTCCAGCTAGCCAAGCCCAAAGAATGCTACACCCAGTCAAGCTCATTAGGGAGCTACATCAGCTTGGCGACGTCATTAGGAGAGCATCCAGGAGCTTCACCTCCACCACCTTGGAAGCAGTCAACCTTCACCTCATCTTTTGACCGAGTCTCATGGAGAACACCTCAACTGTCTCGCCCATTGAGGAGAAGTCGTGAACTCCACCAGAATAGTTGCTATTAAGTCGCCCTAATCTGTTAAAGGGCGACTATAAATTGCAAACCCCACCAACACTTGGGGAACATCACACTCAACAAAGCACATATTTTCTCTCATTCTCTAAACTTGTACTCTCTGCTCTCCCTACATCCCTGAGCTAATAAAGTACCCGACGACTCTAGCCATTTAGAAGTGGACGTAGGTCACATTGACTGAACCACTATTAATCTCTCTCTCTCTCGATTTATTATTGCATTTATTACTGTTACTTGACAGGTGGTGTGCAAACCAATTTGTGTAGCCGTCTGTGGGAATCGACAAGAATTCTCATTTCCAAACACTTTCTCTGTTGAATCAATGACGATCACTACCCGATCGATGAACCAGCCTGAGGATAACCAACCAAGAGAAGAGGAGGTTGCTCCTCCCCCAACTAATCCTGTCCTAAGTACGCAGCAGATGCTGGAGACCATGCAGGAGCTTGTGGCCCAGAACCAGTAGATCCTTCAACTAATGCTCACTGCGCAAGGAAGAGCACAACCTGGACCTCAAGTGAGAGGAGCTCTACGCCTTGGGCATGAAGGAGCTCCCCATCTGGGCGCCACCTTTAGAGCCCACTTGGGCGTCCCACCCATGGGAGCACGCTTAGGCGCCCATCATGGGGGAGCTCCCCATGAGGGACCTCCACCTCCTCCTCCTCCAGCTCCTGCTCCCCACGGTGGAGACTCTTTTTCTCCAAGAGGATAAGGGTGAAAACCACAGCATGGAGCACGGGAGCCATTTTCATGACAATTCAAAAGGAGCTCTCAATCACTGGGACAAGAAAATTAAAGAGGTGCAAAATCAACTGGGTGACGTCTTCAATGCCATGAAGGCGCAAGGACCTGAGACTGTAGACTACCTTGTTAGGTGAACTGACACGTCTTTCAAACCTGACGTGGCAAACTACCCACTCCCTCAAAAGTTTAAAATGCCATATGTGGGGAGACCATTGACGGAACGAAGGACCCACTAGATCACCTCGAAACCTACAAAACACTAATGCAGCTGCATAGCATCCCTGACGAAATCATGTGCAGAGCGTTTCCAACCACCTTGAAGGGATCTGCTCGACAATGGTTTGCCAAGCTCGCCCCAGCCTCTATTGCCTCCTTTACTGAGTTGAGCAGGTCCTTCGTGTCGCACTTTATTGGAAGACGCCACCACCAGAAGCCAGTCACTCACCTGCTCAGCATAAAGCAGGACAAAGATGAGAGCCTGAAGAGCTACCTCACTCGTTTTAACGAGGAAGTCCTTCAGGTCGAAGAGCCCGATGACAAGGTAACTATGACCGCCTTCTTGGGAGGCCTCCGCTCATCGAGTTTCCTCTTTTCAGTAATGAAGAGACCACCAAAGAACATGCCAGAACTATTGGCTAAAACTCAAAAATATATAAATGCTGAGGAAATCAACAGGTCTAGGCGAGGTGAATCATCTCGCGGATCGTCAAAAGATTGACCTGCCTCTGCACTGTTTTCAAACAGGCAGCTTAACTCCAACTTAGCGGCTCTCTCGTAGGTCGCCAAAAAAGCTTGGCCTCTGCACTGTTCTCAAACAGGCAGCCTAACTCCAGTTTTGCGGCTCCTTCGCGGGTCGCCAAAAAGCTTGGCCTCTGCACTGTTCTCAAATAGGCAGCCTATCTCCAGCTTAGTG
This sequence comes from Ilex aquifolium, assembly GCA_951799425.1. Taxonomy (NCBI): domain Eukaryota; kingdom Viridiplantae; phylum Streptophyta; class Magnoliopsida; order Aquifoliales; family Aquifoliaceae; genus Ilex; species Ilex aquifolium. Next base: position 51,895,935 of record OX637392.1, on the reverse strand, counting down.
GCTCTCTCGCGGGTCGCCAAAAAAAGCTTGGTCTCTACACTGTTCTCAAATAGGAAGCATATACATTAAGCTTAAAGACTCTCTCATGGGTTGCCAAAAGCTCGGTCTCAAGAGGCACAACTCTCTCACGAGTAACTTCAAACTCTGTCTTTGCTCTCGCGCAAGCAGACTATCTCTCTTCAGGTAATCATGTTAAATATTTTAATGTTTGGAATAACATTGTTTTTGCCACATCTAGACAGGATCTTGAAACTCAGGTCATCTGCAACCCCTGAGACTACATTAAATTGAATGTCAACAATCGGGCCTCATCCATCTGGCACCTGCTCCTGGGTACTAGCGCCCCTCCTGGCGCACAACCTGCTCTTCTGAGACTGTCAAGGCACATAGCTTGCTCGCCAAAAACTTCCTGGACCGCCTTGCCTGCATGGTCGCCCAACCCTGGGCGCAAATTGACTTGCCTGGATGTTGCTTGCCCAAGGCACTACAGCCTACACGCCCGATCATAGTTAGCGCAGACGAACTCGCCCAAGCAGCGCCCTGCTTGCCCAAGCGGCGCCTTGCTCACCCAAGCGGTGCCCTACTGCTCGTCTCCTGAGATCTCGCCTCTCCAACAAAAACAGTGGCGCCCCCATCTCGGCGCCTAGAGCCTCTACTCCGGCACTGACTGCCTCCTCCTCTCCGAGAGCAGCATTAGTTCCTACGGGCTCTCCACCAAGACCCACAAGCTCTCCTCCAGGGCCCCTATAAATCGAGTCGCCCTCGACACACGAGGAGCATCCAAGCTCGCCCCTTGTAGCCGGCGCCCAACCTTGGCGTGCTCGCCTTGACCAGAGGCGCCTCACCATCACCATCAGTCACCTAAGGCAGCCCTGGCTCGCCCAAGGTAGCCCCAGGCTCGCCCAAGGTGCCCAAGGCAGCCCCGGCTCACCCAAGGCTGCCTCGGCTCTCCCAAGGCAGCCCCAGGCTGGCCCAAGGTGCTCCAAACGGGGCTTATAATATATCAAATCGAAACTCTCGGCAAGCCCTATGAAACGCATTGCCAATGGCAATGATTGATGCTGTTAAAAGTCCAAAAAACGTCCAGAAATAGCTGTTTTGGCCTCCCGAAGTTTAAAAAAAAAAAAAAATTCTGCTCGCCCAGAACAATGCCCTGCTCGCCCAAACCGCTTGCCCAATTATCTGATCGAAGTTTTGACCTTAATTTTTGTTTCGTTACTCGAAATGAGGCATATAATATATCAAATCGAAGCTCTCGGCTAGCCCTACAAGACACATAACTTTTGGCTATGACTGATGCTGTAAAAAGTCCAAAAAGACCCAAAAACAGCTGTTTTGGCCTCCCAAGGTTTTTTCAAAAAAAAAAAAAAAAAATCTGCTCGCCCAGGACCCTGTCTGCTCGCCCAAGACACAGTGTGCTCGCCCAAAAGCTGCCTAGTCACCCAAAACCATACACCCAGCTCCCTACTCACTATTATGACCATAAGATTCACTCCGTTTCTCCAAATGGGATCCATAATATATCAAATCGAAGCTCTCGGTGAGCCCTACAAAATGCACTGCCTATGGCTATGACTGATGCTGTTGAAAGCTCAAAAAATGCCTAAAAGCACAGGTTTTGGTCTCCTGAAGTTTTTCCAGTTATGCCGGTCAGCCAAAAATTCAAATTCAACCGAATGCCCTCCTCTCCAAGTTCCATTGGACACAGGGCATTGAGGAGCAAATGATGGGCCAAGCCCAATGGCCTAACTCATGTTACAAGCCCAAGGGCCAAACTTCAAGAGGTCCAACTAGCCAAGCCCAAAGAAATCTACATCCAGTCAAGCTCATCAGGGAGCTACATCAGCTTGACTACGTCATCAGGAGAGCATCCAAGAGTCTCACCTCCACCACCTTGAAAGCGGTCAACCTTCACCTTATCCTTTAACCGAGTCTCATGGAGAGCACCTCAACTGTCTCGCCCGTTGAGGAGAAGTCGTGAGCTCCACCAGAATAGTTGCTTAGTTGCTATTAAGTCGCCCCAATCTGTTAAGAGGCGACTATAAATTGTAAGCCCCACCAACACTTGGGGGGCATCACACTCAACATAGCACATATTTTCTCTCCTTCTCTAAACTACTCTCTGCTCTCCCTACATCCCTGAGCTAATAAAGTACCCGGCAACTCTAACCATTCAAAAGTGGACGTAGGTCACGTTGACCGAACCACTATAAATCTCTGTGTCGTTCTCTCTCTCTCTCTCTCTCTCTCTCTCTCTCTCTCTCTCTCGATTTATTACTGTATTTATTATTGTTACTTGACAGGTGGTGTGCAAACCAATTTGTGCATCATCAATTTTCACCAATAATATTTATTATTATGACCCAAAGTTAATTATTTTTTCTTAATTAGTGCATAACATCCAAACCACGTACTTAACAATAAAAACTTATAGAAATGATAAATTACACAACTCTATTTTTTCTTATTTTTGACTTTTTGAAGCATATAAAATTTTGACTCACTTGACTATTCATGAATTAACAAACAATGTAAAAACTAATCTATGAATACAATCATGGAGAAAAGCTCATCTAATTATACTTTTTTTTTACCTCTCCTTCCATATTTTGGATTAATAAAAAAATTATTATTTTAAGGCATAAAAAAAAAAGAATTTAAGCGTTCAAAGCTACAATGTTGTATTTAAGAAATAAAATAAAAATATTTATTTATGTAATGACTTTAATTTTTTATAAGATTCACTCGCAAATGAATTCCTGCGTGACTCAAAACTAAAGAGTAGTGATTTACCTTCTTGTTGGGGAAGAGGTGGCGCGGAGCCCAAAACACCGGTTGCTCCGCATTGCAGTGCCACAAGCAGCAACGGAGTAACTAAGAATTTGTACAACAACATATGCATCTCTCTCTCTCTCAAAAGAGCTTCTTGCCTCTAAGCTTGGCTCAAAGTCGTGCTCTTATAAAAGCAACTTATCTTTGGACCATTGTATTTGCCAAGAAAGGGTCACAAACGAAAATTGTGACTACTAGTTTCTCCATTGCAAATAAGAGTGATAGTTTTCTACACGCTCTATGTATATATAGACCTTTCATTCTTGTCAAGTAACGTGGATTCGTATCGGGTCTTATCAAGTTCATGTTAAAAAGTATTCTACTTATATTGGATTCGTTTATTAATTTGTGTTTAACGAATCGTAGTATATTAGTTACGTGTCGTGTATAACCGGTATATAAACCAGTCGATTCGTTTATTAATTTTACTTATACTCGATTCGTTTATTAATCGTATAGTATCGATTCCACTTGTTTACGAAATAAGTGACTTAAGAAAGACCGAAACTCTCAAAATTTCATGTCGTATTAACAAATCGTGTTATATTTAGAAACTCTTAGTAATATAACTCGAATTCAACACGAGATAGAAAATTAAAAATGCCGCTGGCCACTAATGATATAAATGAATCGGATTAATACCAAACATGAATAGCTCCATATTAATTAGCATCATAAAAATCGCTTGATTGGTAGCGTGTATATCATAACTTCCGGTCTTCACGCATTTAGAATTAAACAAAGTTTATTAGTGGGAGACAAAGGCAAAACGCAGAAGATTATTTTAATAAAAAGTGGGTTATATTATTTTCATGACGCCAGTCATTCTGAGAAGTTAAGAGTATCGTCATTGGTTCCTTGAAATTATGATATTAAGCTGGAAGAGAAAGAGAGAGAGAGAGTATGTGTGTCAAACATAGTCTACCACATGTGATACACGAGAGAGAGAGAGAGAGAGAGAGAGAGAGAGAGAGAGAGAGAGGAACCAGGTTGTATAAACAGAGTTTGAAATGGGTCATATCATCATGTCATGGTAAAGTTTATTCTATCTTCATTTAATGTGCTTATATTGGTGATCGAGTTGTTTGTAAGTCATATTTAAGAAGATCGAGTTCGATCTATTTACCAAATTTAGTGACAAGTCAACCTATTTATGACCGAAAGAAACCCTTAACTAACTTGTTGTGAATTTTATGATCATTTTGTGACAGAGTTGTTGAATTGGGCTAGAAATTATTAATTGTGGCAAAATTAAGAGTAAATATTCAATATAATGCTGTTACCACATCAGTACTGACTTATAGAGGTGTCATTTTGTAGAAAAAACAAAAAGTTAGGTCTATTAATTTAACTTATCTTTTGTCTTTTATTTGGAATAAGGGGAAAATTTCTTCTATGCGTGATAAAGACTAATTTCACTTATATGTTAGGGTTTAAAAACACCTTAATTTATAATTCGGGTAAATTACACTTTAACCTCATCAACTATAATTTTTTATTTTATTTTATGCAATCAACTATTATATTTTTTACATTTTACTTTTAATAATGTGATTAATTTCATATTATCCAAATTATTAACGTCTGCTACATATTTAATAAAAATTTATTTAATTTTATCCTCTGAACTATGTAATTTTTTTTTTCACTTTGTCCCGAGAAGTCAGCAATTTTCGTCTAGAAAGATAACGAACGTCTATGGTTAGGGCAATGTGAAATAATCAAAGTAGTTGAAGGGACAGCGTAAAAGATTTAGTAGTTTAAAGGGTAAAATGAAATTGAACCCATTGTTTAGGGGGTCAAAGTGTAACTTACCCTTATAATTCCAAAAACAAATTCCTAACGTTAATGGTTGGTTGTACTTTTTAAATGTGAAGTTGAAACTATTCATGATTGATCATAAAACATTATGATTGATCATAAATAACATCAATCAGTAAGAACTTCACATTTAAATGAGATAACTTAACTTTTAAAAGTCATATTTTTTATGATCGATTATATCTTTTAGAATTATTAATAACACTCTCAAAATATTATAACTTTACTATAAAGCGTTATAACTTTCGGTACAATACCTCTTTCGGTAGTGTGATCATCCTCTAGCCAAATAAGATGTTGCATCAATGTTACAATCAATTTTTTAAATATGTACCGTTTTTATAAGTAAATAGACGACTCCACTTCAACCGTAAATTACATGACTCCCATCGCACTTCAGCATACGATACTCAAAAGTATTTTTTTTTTGTTATTGTATATCTTTTTTTGGTCTAATAAGAATGTGGTACATAATTTTATTTTCCTTTTTGTTTTTACAATCAACAATCATAATTCAATGAGTTTAGGACTTCATGAAAATAATTTTTTAAAAATAGAATTTAATTGCTCTAATGTATACTCGATACTATAATCCTATCTATGACTTAAATAATACAGACAGAGAAAATGATATAGGGGTGTCAATTTAATCTATTACAAGGCACACAAAAGGAGAATCTTTTAATATAGGGGTGTCAATTTTTGACACGACAAGAACCGAACACGAAATTAATGGATCAAACACGAAATTAAACAAGTCAATGGATAAAAACGGGTCAACACGTTTAAACACGAAAAAAATCATGTTGGGTTCACGTCAAAATCAAGTCAACCTGATTTTGACCTAATTGACCTGTATATTTTAAACGGGTTGACATGATTTAGACACGAACCCGACCTAACACATTGTAGATCCGTTTATAGCAGTATAATTTGTTTATTATGTATGATTGATGTGATCTTAACATTACTACTTATTAATTATTACTTCTACTATAGTAATTGACAATATGGTTCTTAACATTATTATGACATTACAATAATATAATTCTTGCTTTAATTTTTGGGTTGAAACTTGAATGCATTTTAGTTAATTTCATTGATGAGATGTGATATGTTATTAGTTAAAAAATTATTTGAAAATTTGGATGAATGTTTGAATGATGTATTAATAGTAATGAATAGGTGTGAAAACATGTGTGTTAAACAGGTTAAACATGTCATGTTATGTGTGTTAACCTGAAAACAACCTGTTTATTAAACATGTCAAACACGTCGGGTTCGGGTAACCCATTTAATAGCCAGGTCAGGTTAGTGTTTACACATCTCGACACGATTATTAAACATGTCAGATTTGTGTTTTGAGATTTTCGACACAAATTCAAAATTAACCCGATACGAAATGACCCAACCCGACACATTTGACACCCCTCTTTTTATATAATACTTTTCATTGTGAGTGGGAGAAAAGTTGTGCACATGAAATAAAGCTTTTAGGGAGAATTACACCAAGACTCTCTGAGATTTATCACTTAATCACTCAGATCTCCTGACATTTGAAATATTACACACAGACTCCCTGAGGTTTGTACGCGCGTAACACTTAGACCCCAACTGTAAATATATCGGTTAATAAATTATACTTAGACCTCCTGAAGTTTATAAGTATATAATATTTAGACCCCTTAAGTTAGACCAAAAATACTCTAATGAAAGATAAAATATCAAATATTTTAAATTTTAAATTTTACAACCAAAATTCATGTTTTATTGTATCATTTTTTTGAAATAAAATCAAAAATAAAAATTCAATTTTTTTCTTAAAAAATCGTAATTAGTATACAATTATATTGTCTATTGGAATTTAATTTGGTCGTTTAAACGACCAAATTAAAATACCAAACTACCTCAATTAAAGCTAAAATATATTGTGCCTATTATAATTTGACCCATTGTTTAATTTTTTAGTTTTATTCTAATAATTTTTTTTTTTTGTTCAGATTTATTCTAATAGTTGAACATGAATTTTTGATGAAAAATTCATGTTCTTTTATGAATGACTTAGACCCCTTGTTTGATTTTTTAGTTTTATTCCAATAGATAGTATAATGGTATACTAATTATGATTTTTTAAGAAAAAATTAAATTTTTATTTTTAATTTTATTTCAATAAATGATGCAATAAAACATGAATTTTGATTGTAAAATTTAAAATCTTTGATATTCTATATTTGATTGGAGTATTTTTTGTCGAAGTATAATATTTTAAACTTAAAGGGTCTAAGTATTATATACTTACAAACTTTATGAGATTTAAGTATAATTTATTAATGAATATATTTACAGAAGTGTCTAAGTGTTACATGCGTACAAACTTCAGGGGGCTTGTGTGTAATATTTTAAATATCAAAGGATCTGAGTGATTAAGTGACAAACTTCAAATGATCTAGATGTAATTCTCCCAAACTTTTATTAGTGGGAGAAAAAGGCTATTGTTAAAGAGAGATTATATCCATGACGCAAAGTCATTTGCTGACAAATTAAACTATCGTCATTGGTGGTGATGAGGACAACCTTGATAACATTACACTACGATCGAAAGGAGAGAGCATGGTTCAAACTTACGGTAGGGGTGTTCAACCGACTGTTAGGGTCGGAAGTGGCTACTTCCGCTAGTTGACCCAATTATAGTCGGAAGTAGAAAACATAAAACCGAGCCGAACCGAAAACCGACCTTGAATATCGGTCGGTTTACGGGTCGGCTAACGGGTTGAACAAATTAATCATGCAAGCTTATAAAAAAAATCCAGAGATAGAGCGCAAACAAATTAATCATGCAAGCTTAACTTGATCGTTGCACAGAGATAGAGTGAAGCAGTGAGTTTCAAGACAAAAAAAAAATGTATTCAAAAAATGTGTATAAGAAATTAGAGAGAAAGGAAAAAAATAAAAAAAATGAAAAAAAAAATGATGGCAGTGATTGAGTTTCAACACCAAATAGTCAGTTTCAAGTAAAAAAGGAAAAACTCACTGTTTTCAAGCAGTGAGTTTCAAGACCAAAAAAAAATGTATTCAAAAAATTTGTATAAGAAATTAGAGAGCAAGGAAAAATGCAAAAAAAAAAAAAAAAAAATCAACTTTCAAGTAGAAAAGGACAAAACTCACTGAGTGAGTTTCAAGACCAAAAACAAAAAAAAAACGTATTCAAAAAATATGTGAAAGAAATTAGAGAGCAAGGAAAAAAAAGAAAAAAAAATTGATGGCATCATGGCAGTGAGTTTAAGACCAACGAAAATCAGAGAACTGCTCGATAATTAGAGATAATGGATAATCAGAGATAATGAAAGAGAAATTTACTAGTCAAAGAAAAAAGGGTTGAGATCTGCTCGATTGGGTTGAGATTTACTTCTACTCAATAGTTGATGGCACAATTCGACCTTGAGTCTTCAAATCTGCTCGATAGGGCTGAAATATACTTCTACTGGATCATTGATGCCATTCTATGGTCGATGGTGGATCCATAGATGAAGAATAGTATAATAAAAATAGGGGTTTTTTCGTTTGTGAGAGAGAGAAGAGAGAAGCGGCGGATCTGAAGACTCAAGGTTAGTGGAAGTAGGGTTACTTTGCTTTTATATTTTTGTTTTTTTTTTATTTTTTTAAAGGATAAATTCAGACCAGACTCCAGAGTGTGTGTATATATATATATATATATATATATATATATTATTAAATACTATTCGGGCGGGTTTGTTATTTCGGGTTTGGACTTGAAGGTATCCGAAGACGAACCGATTTTATCTGTTAATCAATATTTTCTTCGGAAACCGACTCGTAATAAAAATTACCGGTCCGTTTTCTGTTCGAAAGGGTGGGTTTCGGATCGGTTGTCGGGTTATTGGGTATTTTGCACAACCCTAACCTGCAGTATCGTTCGTTGGCTTGGAGAGTTCTAAGATAAATTAATCGCGGAGTCATGGTGTGGTATTGATCCATACGACCTAAGAAAAAATGTTGAACATTACAAGAGATTTAAGTTATATTATGGTGTCGTGAAACTGTATCGGCCGATTCGATGATGACAATCCGGCGACTTGAGATTGACTCAAATACAACTCAAATGATTCTGCCGAGTTGTCCGAGACTCTGAGTTTGTATGTATCGTGTAACGGTATCGTCTCGATAGGTGCCAAGTCGAATACAACTCGACCGACTCGTATCGATATCAGTCGATTCTTTGAACCTTGAGAGAGAGAACCGAGGATAATTTACCCACATTAGACGTAGGAAAGAAAGTGGACTTTATTTAACATTTAAAGTCACAACTAATTCAATAGTTGTATTGAATTAAGTCTCCAATTAAGGTAGTGTTTGATAAAATTGAAAACTGAAGTTTGAAAGCTGAATGCTGAATTTGTGTACTGTTTGGTATTAACTGAAATTTAAGTACTGAATTGAACTAAACTGTTTGATAACTACATAGAGCTAACGTCTGAAAATAAATTAATTTTCAGTTTTTTCCTTCCACTCTTTAATTTGAAAATATTTATAAAATATGTCATAACATAAATCATAATCACTATTATTATATTGTAGTCTACATTTAACAAATATTTGATCAAAATATAAATAAATAACATCTGAATAACACAATAAGTGAACAATAACAAATTGAATAACATAATAAGTGAACAATAATATCTGATAAAAAAAAGAACAGTAACTAATAAATAATCAAATAATATTAAAAAAATACAATAAATTAGATTTCATTAACAATATGTGTGCGCCGTGTGTGTGTGTGTAAGTATGTGTGTGTGCAGTGCATATGTCTGTGTAATTGTGTGTGTGCATTGTGTGCAATGCGTGCGTTTGTGTGTGTATATTTCAGGGTATAATTGTCATATTGTAAATATTATTAAAGATGGTTTTGCTGAGCGCTTTCAACTTTCAAAATTAAGTAAGGGATCTCCTACTTAATATTGTAGCCTATTTTTAAGGAGCACTTAACATATTAAGAGAGTTTAAATTTTGGTTATCAAACATGCTTAATTAATAAGTGCTTAATTTGGGTTAACAAACACACCCTAAGTCATTAAATTAAGTCCTTTAGGGTGTGTTTGGTTTAGGTATTAGCAAAGAGAGATTGGAGAAAATAACGCCGGACCCACCTTATCCCTCTTATACCAATGCTTGGATACACATTTTGGGTCCAGTATTATCACCTAAAAATAATACCGGGCCGGATGAATAATGTATTTAATACCACATATAACCTCTTAATAAACTCACCTTTTTGATGAGTTTAAATAATCCAATTGGGATATATTTGACCAAAATATATTTTTATCCTCAAGTGTCTGTAAAATATAAATATCACTCTTTATCTTGAGGGTTCTTTAGTAAATTAATGTTTATATCATCATTCAATACTCTATCCAAACAAAGTATTGTATGAGATAAATATGGGGCCCACTACTTCTTAATACTTGAATCAAACATGGAATAAGGAAGAATTATCACTATAATTAGTCAAATGGACGAATGGATGAGTAAGGGATGGACCACATTATCTAATCCGATCCTTCCTAATACTTAAACTAAACACACCCTAAGAGGCTGTTTGGTAAGGGGATATGGGGGATTGGTAAGATGGGTTTGGAGAAAATAGGCCAAAGGATCCCCAAACCCCATGTTTGGATTGAAAATTCAATCATGGGTTCCCAAACCTGGCCCGTAGTTGGCCCGAATATTAAACTCATGATCATGAGTTTCATCAAACCTAAGGGGATGGTAGGTTTGGGAAGATGGGTTAAAGGTTTAAGGATGCAAAACACAATTGTATCCTTTAACATGAGTATGAATTGAATTGATCAAGGGTAAAATAGTCATTTATAGGATAAATAGTTGTTAATAATTATGATATATCTGTAAGTCCTACATGTGTACGTGTTACATACCAAACATGAGTATGAATGAGATTCAATGTTGAATCCCATGTTTGTAAAGAGGGGTTTGCGTTTGAAAGGGTTTGAGGAAACCAATCCTCTGTGTGTGTGTGTGTGTGTGTGTGTGTGTGTGTGTGTGTGTGTGTGTTGTGTTGTGTTGTGTTGAGTTGAGTCTTTGTGTGTGTGTGTGTGTGAGTGATGAGTCTGTGTGTGTGTGTGCGCGCGCGCGCGTTGTGTTGAGTCTGTGTGTGTGTGTGTGTTTATTGTGTTCATTCCATGTGTGTGTGTGTGTGTGTGTGTCTGTCTGTTGTGTTTGGGATTGATTGCCATTTGGTATTAGTTGAATTGTTATTTGGAATTGTTGAATTGTCATTTTAGGATTGATTGAATTGCCATTTGGGATTAAATTCTCATTTGGAATTGATTGAATTGCCATTTAGGATTGATTGAATTGCCTTTTGGGATTGTTGAATTGCATTTTTTGGCTAACAAGCTAATGAGTAGATTGAATGAGTTTGATGATATCTGATGGATTAATATGGATTAATACTATTAAAAATTGTATCAAACATTAAAAAATAAATGTTGCATCGTATTGAAAATCATCGTGTATGTATGAAAGTCGTTAGAGGCTCGAAAGCTCATGTGTGATTGGATTACAAATGGGTTTTGGACTTGGGGTTTTGGACCTACTTCTACATAAGCAAGGGCCCTGAAGATGGGAATCAACTCTTTTGGGTTGTGAAACCCAACTGTTTATATTTAGGATAAAACTTGGAGTAGTTATTAAACATATTTTTTATTTTTATTCTCATAATTTGATAAACACAAATGACTCCCAAACATGTTTTCTGTTTCAGTGTTTATCACAAAATAGAGACAAAAATTGTCTCTATTTTTGATTTTTTGACGACGCGAAAACAAAAACGTTACCAAACGTTACCAAACGACCCCTAAGTACCACAACAGTAATAAAAATACTTACAACAGTGATAAAAATACCAACAAAAGTGATAAATCACCCATAAAAGTGATAAATTTTTTTTTTTATAAAATGACTCATAAAAATTACAAAAACTCCCACTAAAATAACAAGTTTTGGAGGTACCATACCAATTTTTTTTTTTGTACCGTAGTGAAGTCCAAGAAGGTAAGGTTATATATATGTTTAAAGAAGTGACAGATTCAGACCTAAATGAAATTGTCAGATATCATTATATTCGTGACTTGGTTATTGATAATGATATTGAGATCTTGTATTATCGGCACGAGGATCAAATTACATATATTTTTACCAAACCACTTAAATCCGATGCATTGGTGATGCAAATAACACATTCTAAATAAACTTGTAAATAACTAATGAGAGTTTTGGTTAAACTATAATAGTCTCCCTTGAACCAAACTCTTTAGAAATGATGTGCTCGCCTCCAATATGCTCTCTATCTCAAGACTGGCCCTAAGCTTAGGCCATTTAGGTGGCTACAAAGCGCCCCCATAATTTACCAAATTTTAATTGTGTGTTTGGTTTGATGAAAAGTTGGATAGATGAAAAATAGAGTGGAAAGAAAGAGTTACCATTATTTGGTTCCAATGGAAAATAGGAGGGAAGGAAAATTGGAGGGACCGTATTTTCCTCCAGCCTTCTATTTTTTTTTTTCCTTTCAAAAGTGGGAGGAAAGTGAGAGAAAAGTTGAAAATAATCTACATTTTAGATAAATTGACTTTTTTGCCCTTGATATATACTTTAGTCTCTGTAGCACATTGCTCATATCAAGAAAGGATAGATTACAATTATTCTTGTTTTTGCTTATGAACTTATCTTGGGGTAACCCCTGCCTGAAGATACGGTGCAATGTGAATGGTTTTGAGAGAGATGTTGACAGTCGTTGGATGAGTCTATTTGAAACTGTCGGATAGAATTATATTATAGACATTGAGCACACACACAAGAACTCTTTTGTTCAGTCATAACAAATTGAATAATGTGCATAACATAAAATATAAAAATAAAATTTAACCGATATTCTTACATTAATACACCACTGTAAAAACAAGACTTGTAAACAAATAAAATTTTTATCGCCCACTTATCGACCATCTGAAAAGTTACAACATCGCTAACAAACATTTTTGGCATGCATGAACAAAACATGATAAGGCCAAACCTAATTGTGTCAGACCAGATAAATTAAGTAAGCCCTAATTAGTTACAAAGTGAGTCAAGCCCAATTCATGGATTTAGCCCAGTCTAAAGATCAAAGAGTCCAAGAAGATTAGCGTACGTGAGGAGCAATCATCGGAATAGCCACTCTCCAAGATCAAGACTATCTCCAATTATACATGTCCTAGTGTTAGCTAGGGGTGGCAATTCTTGCCCACAACCCACTAACCCGCCCAATCTGCCCATAAATTAATGGGTTGGGTACCTATTTTATTAATGTGAAAATTGGAAGTGAGTCCCCCTAGATGTACTTATTTGGAGATGAGTCCAGCAAGGAAACTTATAAGGGGCTAAGTCCATGTTTAAAATTATATGTAATGACTTAAGTCCACTTTTTTTTTTTATCTCAAAAATACCCTTTCTTGAAAGGAAGTTAAATTAATTTCCTATTTTGGAAATTGTTATCCCTTAATTCAAGGTCAATTAAAATATGCCAATAAAATCTCTATCATAAATTTAAAATTCAAATTCAAAGATCTCTCTCTCTCTCTCTCTCTCTCTCTCTATATATATATATATATATATATATATATATATATATATATATATATATATCAAATTCAAATATATATATATATCAAATTCAAAACGCTCTCTCTCTCTCTCTATATATATATATAAAATTTCTATCATAAATTTAAAATTCAAATTCAAAACTCTCTCTTTCTCTCTCTCTCTCTCTCTCTCTATATATATATATATATATCAAATTCAAAACTCTCTCTCTCTCTCTATATATATATATATATATCAAATTCATGTTACTATTTTTTTTATTATGTTACTGTTCATGTACTACTTTTGTTGAGTATGTTACTGTTCATGTTCCTATTATTTTGAGCATGTTACTGTTTTTGTTGAGCATGTTACTACTATTATTTTACTAAATATTAATATTCAATGTTACTATTTGTTTTGTTTTTTAATATTACTATTTTTTGTGTTTGAATGGTACTATTTTTTGCGTTTGAATTTGAGAGAAATAATTATTGTTAAGTATGTTACAATTTTTGTTGAACATGTTACTGTTGTTATTTTTTAAAAATATTAATATTGAATGTTTCAATTTTTTTTTATGTTTAAATGTATTATTTTTTGTATCCAAATCATAACTTTTTTTGTATTTGAATGTTACTATTTTTTATTTTTAATGTTACTATATATATATATATATGCACCTAACCTATATATGGATATAGATAGATAAGAGAGAGACAAAATTTTAATGTTAGTCAAACTCTTAACCTATATATGGATATAGATAGATATGAGAGAGAAAAAATTTTAATGTTAGTCAAACTCCTAATATTTAGGAGTTTTTAATTTTTAGTTTTATTTCACTTCTAAAGGGAAGGGATAGTATGGTAAAATTGACAAAAAACGGACTTCATAACAAATAAGTTTCATTCATGGACTTAAGTCCAAACAAGTCCATATAGGGGGACCGGCCTCCAAATTTCCCTATATTAATCTGGGTTAAAAATGGGTTGGGTACTGTTATTTAATTTAAATTTATGGGTTAAATCGGGTTTAAAATAGGTACCCATTGGGTTTCCTTTTTAAAAATTAATGAATCATAAATAGTTAAATACACATACCAGCTGCTCCAGCCGTTAGACTCCATGGAGTCTCCTTCACGTTAAAAGCCAAAAAAAATGTTCTTCTCTCTCCTCAATCCAATTCAATGTGACAGAAAATTCTTGCGAAACGCCGGGATCTGCAAATTTGTTGATGACTGGAACAACTAATTCATCAATTTCACCATTCGTCTTCGGCTCGATTACCAATTAAATTTTTTCGTACGTTTTCCTTTCCTTTTTTCTGTTATTTTTCTTGCATTCTTTTCGTTCTTCTTGTCTTGATCTCCAGTTCCCTCTTGAGTGCATGTAATTATACAGCAGTCTAACGTTTTTGTCCTCTTGCATTGCTTGAAACTCGTTGTTTTGGGTTGTTTTGATCATTTGTTTTTTGACCAGTTGTGACATGCCTACAACGTGTTTGATGAAATGCCCAAAAGCTAGAGATATTGGGAATGGACCGACTTATTAGCAATAACTGATTTGTTTTCTATATATATATATATATATATATCTTGCTTGTGTTATACTGATACATATGGTGCACAAAAAAATTGAATTACCTTAGAAATGGAGGGATGGCATAAAGAGGCATGAGAAGTGGCTTCACAGTCCCCAATACCTCTCTCGCCCCTGACCTCCTTTCATTGAACAAAAAAATTACCCATTTGATCCAAACAGGTCGAGTTGAAGATGCAAGGTTGTTGTTCGATAAATTGAGGCATTGAAACACAGTAAACTGGAATTCGATGATAAGTGGGTACGTTAAACGCAGAGAGATAAACCAAGGCTCGAAGACTATTCAACGAAATGTCCCATAGAGACGTATTGTCGTGGAATTTGATGATCTCTTGTTATATGTCGTGTCGTCGGAACGGATATATGCTAATGTTTTTATTTTTGGACATTGTTTTGCTTTCCTAATTATATCATAATTTTTTTTTTCATTTTAGTCTTATTGTTTGATCAATCGTTTTGTTCATTCTACTTTTTAAATAGGAACCGATGAGCCTTGCATTGCATGTGATTTTGGATGAATGTGCCAAATTAATTGGATTAAATTAAATCGTGTTTCTTCTTACTTTACTCCTAAAATTTTTAGCTACTTCATTACCTACCTATAGTACTCTGGATTTGGTGGCTCTTCAAATGATGTGGAATGAATCCTGGGAAGTTGGTGTGGAGTCTAATAATGATGCTGAAAATGGATATGCAAGGTTTTTTTTTTTTTATTATTGTGAACTTGGTTCAACTTTTCGTTTAGTTTTTGTTTTTTGGGACTTATAGTATATTCAATTTTTTTGTTTTTGTTTCGGATGAAGAAGGTTCGTCAAAGAAGGAAGTGAAGCTTTGACACAGTATTTGACAATGAATAGCATGTCTTATAGTAGATTTCGTATTAAATGATATGGAGACATGGTGCTATGGTTATGTGTATCTTTTTTTGGATTATTTCTTGTTATGATGAAGGATTGTTGTGAATTATTAGTATGAAATATGCTATGCAATGGAACAGTAATTGTGTTTGTGTTTTTATTTTGTCAATGTATAAGTGTTTGTATGTCCCATTGTATCAAGATTGTGTGTTTGCGAGCGGCACTGTGTGTGCGACACTGTGTATATATTTTTGTTGATTAGTGTGTGTTTATTTTGGTGTAAATGTGTGTGTATTTTGGTGTAATAGTAGGTGTGTGTGTATTTTGGTGTAATAGTATGTATGTGCATGTATGCGTGTATTTCTGTGTAGTAGTGTGTGTATTTTGGTGTAATACTGTGTGTGTGTGTGTGTGTGTATTTTGGTGTAATAGCATATGTGTATGTATGTATTTTGATGTGGTAGTGTGTATGTTTATTTTGGTGTAATTGTGTGTGTGTGTGTGTGATTTATGGGTTAATGACTTTAACCCAACCCGTTATAAACCCAATCCATTATAACCCACTTACTACGTGAGTGAAAATGGATTGGATTTATTTTAGCCCAACCCAATTTAATTCAACCCATAACCAACTCAATCCACCCATTTGCCACGTCTAGTGTTAGCTATCATCTCATATATGCTAGTAACCTACCCATCAAGTCACCGCCTCAACTAAGGCTCTGTGCCTATAAATTGTAACATCTTTCTATATGAGAGGGGTATTTCTCTACACACCCCGCATACAACTATTTCTCTCTCCTAGCTAGCCAACCTTTTCCAGAGCTTACCTTTGCTCTCTCTCTCTTCCTCACACCTTACTTTATTAATAAAAGTTTCGGCCATCGTTGCTGCTTTCGGAAGTGGAGTTGGTCACCTTAACCATACCACTATACATCTGTGTGTTGATACAATCTCTGTTTCCTTCATTAATTACTTAACATCACACACTCGACTGTTGATTGTGCATAAGCCTTTTTTGTGCATCATCAGTTTGACGCCGTTTGTGGGAAACGACTGAGTTTTCTACTACCTTGTTAGTCTCTTTCAAATTCATGGCAATCACAACCAGGTCGATGAATCAACAACTGGAGGACAACAACGCTGCGCGCCAGGAAGAGGCTCCGCCTCTGCTTGTACCATTGGAACCATCCACTACGACAATTCCCGTGGTCGGGCAACAACTTTTGGAGACCATGCAATTGTTGGTAAGCTAGAACCAACAAATTATCTAGTTTATGCTCGCCTTAGGAGGTGTCGCCCCTCACCTCATGGGAACAGTACTCCCTCCCAATTGGAGAGGTGCCACAGCGTCCCTACTCTGGGCCCCAGGGCGCCCCCCACCGTGGCACCCAACGCCAGGGCGTCCCCATGCAGCGCTAGGGAGTCCCCCTCATCGCGCAGGCGCCTCACATGTTCCACCTCCTCATGTACCTACTTCACAAACTGACGATCATCTTGGGCAAGAGGAGAAGGGGGAAAACCAGTATGCGGATCATGAAAGCTACTACAATGATCCACAGAGGATGTCCTTAACCAATGAGACGTGAAGGTCAAGGAGGTGCAAAACCAGCTTGGCGATGCCCTCAACACCATCAAAGCATAGGCGCCGGAGACGGTGGATTATTTGGTAAGGCGTACTGACACTCCGTTTGTTGTGGATGTTGTCAACTACCCCCTACCCTTAAAGTTCAAGATGTCTTCCATCGTGATCTTTGATCATCTCGACACATATAAATCTCGCATATAACTCCACAACGTGCCTGATGAGATTATGTGTAGAGCATTCTCTACCACCTTGAAAGGATCTGCTCGACAATGGTTTGCAAAGCTCAAACCCTCTTCTATTCACTCGTTCGCAGAGTTGAGCAAATCCTTCGTCTCCCACTTCATTGGGGAACGTCACCACCAAAAGTCAGTTACCCACATGCTCACCATCAAGCACGATTGGGATGAAAGTCTTAGGAGCTACCTCACTCGTTCTAATGAGGAGGCTCTCCAATCGAGGAGCCAAACGATAAGGTAATCATGACCGTCTTTATTACAGGTCTGCGCTCCTCTAGTTTTATGTTCTCTATCCTAAAGAAGCCGCCAGCAGAATGCCCGAGCTTCTGTCAAGGGCACAAAAGCACATGAATGCCGAGGACGTCACCAAAGCCCGACGAGGTAAGTCCTCCCGAGGAGGGGAGAAAAAGAAGGACACCAGCGAGAACAAGCAGGAGGCAGAGAACAAGAGAAAGAGGACAGAGAGAGTCTTTGTCAAGGACCGCCTCAGTCCCGTACCTCAGAGAGAACAGCTGGCCTTCACGCCACTCAATGCCTCAGTGGAGCACATCCTATTCCAGATACAAGATGACCCCACGCTCTGCTGGACAGGGAAGAAGAAGTCTGCCCCAAAACCGCAGGAATCCAAACAAATACTGTCGCTTCCACGACGACCATGGCCACGACACTGACAACTGCTTTGAATTAAAGAGATAGATTGAGGAGCTTATTTAGCGTGGTCAATTATGGCAGTATATTGCGGGCCGAGGATAGGCCCCACCCCTTGATAGGAATCAGGAGGACTAAGAGTGTCAGAAACCCCTCGGAGAAATTCAGACGATCTCCGGAGGGTTTGAAGGAGGAGGTGACTCCAACTCCACCAGGAAAGCACACACCAGGAAAACCAGGCAGACACCTTGGCACGGGGAAGAAGGGGTCATCACCTTCTCGAGCAAGGACCTCGAGGGAATCCAAGTCCCTCATGATGATCCCCTAGTCTTAACCATGATGATGGCCAACTACCAGGTTAAGAGAGTTTTGGTCGACATCGGCAGTTCAACCGATATCTTGTTCGCACCAGTCTTTGACAGCCTCCACCTTAGCAGGGAAAGATTGCAACCCGCTAAGACTCCCCTTGTTGGCTTCTCAGGGGAGAGGGTTTATCCCTTGGGTTCCATCACCCTGCCAGTCACATCAGGGACAACGCTAAGAAGTTCCACCATCATGGTGAACTTCCTTGTACTAGATTGTCCCTCTGCCTACAACATTATCCTTGGACGCCTTGCACTCAACACCCTAAGGGCAGTGCCGTCCACCTACCACCTACTTCTCAGTTTCCCAACTCCTAGTGGAATCAGCGAAGTCAGAGAACACCAGATCTCCGCCATGGAATGCTACGTGGCCTCTATGAGGGCTAGGAGGCCACAAGAGACCCTCCGAGTCGAAGTATTAGACCCTCGGGATGACAACACCTTGGAGAGAGGGGAACCAGCAGAAGAACTTCAGACAGTAGAACTGGATGAGGGCCTTCCAGAGAAGAAATTCTATATATGCTCCTCACTTTTCCAGGAGCAAGCATCCTATCTAGTAGATTTGCTTAGGCAGAACATGAATGTCTTCGCCTGGTCCCACGAAGACTTGGAGGGTATCAAATCCGAAGTGGCCTCCCACCGACTCAATGTCGATCCTAAGAATAAACCTGTCCGCCAGAAGCCGAGGAATATAAGTATTGAGAGAGGCCAAGCCATGGAAAAAGAAGCGGAAAAGCTACTGGAATATGGGTCAGTAAAGGAGGTAGCCTACCCATACTGGTTATCAAACATAGTGATAGTTACGAAGGCCAACGGGAAATGACGCCTCTGCGTGGATTTCACGGAGCTCAATAAAGCTTGTCCCAAAGACAGTTATCCTCTCCCACCCATCGATCTCTTAATTAATGCCACTGCAGAACACGAGCTCTTGAGCTTTCTGGATGTTTACTCTAGATACAACTAGATTAGTATGTTCCCTCCAGACCAAGAAAAAATCTCCTTCATCACCCCAGAAGGCACCTACTGCTACAAGGTGATGCCTTTCGGACTTAAGAACACCGGAGCCATATACTAGCGCCTCGTGAACAAAATATTCGAGGCTCAGATTGGGAAGACCGTGGAAGTCTACGTGGACAACATGTTAGTGAAAAGCATGGTTGCGCCAGACCATGTGACACATCTCCAGGAGACCTTTGACATCTTAAGAGCCTACAGGATGAAGCTGAATCTTGAAAAGTGTACATTCGGCGTTAGTTCAAGAAAATTCTTAGGCTTCATGGTCAACGAAGAGGCATTGAAGCCAACCCAGACAAGATCAGAGTTATCTTAGAGATGAAGTCCCTAGCCTCTGTGAAGGAGGTTCAACACCTTAATGGGAGGATAGCAGCCCTCAGTAGGTTTGTCTCAAAATAAGTAGACTAGTGTCTGCCTTTCTTTAGAATCCTCTGCAAATATTTCCAGTGGGGAGCAGATGCAGAGGAGGCCTTCCAAAAGTTAAAGGCCTACCTTGTTACACCCCCTTGCTCTCTCATACCATACCAGGAGAAACCCTATATATTTACCTCTCTACCTTGTCCAATGATGTGAGCTCTGTCCTTGTTAGGGAGGATGGAGGTATCTAGAAGTCTGTGTACTATATAAGCAAGGCATACCGATGGGCGAAGGTAAGATACTCAGAACTTGAGAAATTGGCTCTTGCACTTGTCACTGCCACCAGACGCCTAGGCCACTACTTTTAGAGCCATACCATTGTAGTTGTTACAGATCAACCACTCAAGAGAATCCTGAGAAAGCCTGACACGCCTATCCGACTACTCAAATGGGCTGTCGAGTTGAGTGAGTTCAACGTGCAGTACCAGCCAAGGGCAGCCATAAAAGTACAAGCAATTACAGACTTTGTGGCCGAGTCTACACCACCACAAGAACCCCAGGAAGAAGTATCATGCGCCCCTGCCCTTTCATGTTCAGTAAATAATGTCTCCACTCATCATAAGGCAAGCCCAGTCATTATCCCTAGAAAACCTGACGTCCTGGAGACAGCCCCTCAGGCCCCTGAAGACCAGACCCTAAGGCCAGAAGCCCCCACCTCCCTTGTACCTGCTCCACCGGAGCCCTCAGCACCCTCGCTGCCCACACCTCAGTCTACTATAGCATGTTGGAGACAGTATGTTGATGGTTCCTCCACTAGCAAGGGCTGCGCCGCAAGACTGGTACTGATCAGCCCCCATGACACTCCACTCAAGTACGCTGTCTCCCTCCATTTTGTGACATTAAACAACCAAGTTAAATATGAGACCCTTATATTAGGCTTAAAGCTTGCAATGTAGATGGAAGCCTTTTGCCTGACAGCTTACAGCGACTCACAGCTGATAATCAATCAGGTAAAAGGAGACTTTGAAGCGAATGAGGAAAAAAATGCAAGAATACATGTCAGTGGTCCAATCTTTGTTGAAGAAATTTAATCACTTTCAAATCCACCATGCGCCCAGAGTGGAGAACGTCGTGGCAGATGCCCTCGCCAAGTTCGCAACTGCCAACATACTTATGGACCCATCACTGACAGGCCACCAATTTTTGCCAAGCAGACTTAAGGTAGAGGAGGACGATATTAATTGTGCATTCTTCGAAGCCAATTGGTTGACACCTATCCGAGCCCCATTTGAGGAAGGCGTTCTCCCAAACAACCCAGTGGAAGCCAAAAAATTGAGAATGAGAGCGTCCAAATATGTCATCTTATGCAACACCCTCTACAAGAAGAGTTATTCACTGCCACTACTTTGTTGTCTTACCCCCGAGGAAGCCAATTATGCCATGAGAGAAATACACGAGGGAATATGTGAAAATCACTTAGGAAGGCGTGCACTAGCCCACAAATGAGTAAGGCAAGACTATTACTGGCCTAGTATGATCAGGGACGCCCAAGAGTTTGTCAAGAAGTGTGACAAGTGTCAACGCTTTGTGACAGTGCCCAGACAACTGCCAGAAGAGCTCACCACAATCCTAAGCCCGTGGTCTTTCTCCATGTGGGAGATCGACATTCTGGATCCCTTACCCATTAGTTGGGGGTAGTGAAAATTTGTGGTGGTAGCCATCGACTACTTCACTAAACGAGCAGAAGCCGAGGCCTTAGCTAGCATGACAAAGCAGAAGGTGAAAGACTTCATCTGGAGGAGCATAGTCTGCCGCTTCGAAATACCTCATGCAATTGTAAGCGATAACGCCAAACAATTTGACAATAAACTTCATAATAGCTTTTGTGCTGACCTACAGATCAAGCATCCCCAACCCAGCCCAGCCCAGCCCATCCACAGGCGAACGGACAGGCGGAGGTCACCATCAGAACTATCCTACACAACCTGAAAACCAGATTGGAGAGTGCGAATGAGCGATGGGTGGACGAACTCCCAAGAGTACTATGGGCTTACCGAACGACGCCAATAAGCCCCACGGGTGAGACCCCTTTCTCCTTAGCCTATGGGACAGAGGCAGTCATACCGGTAGATGGGTGCACTTCCTTAGGGTCCAACACCATGATCCTACCACTAATGAAGAAGGTCTCCGTAGGAGGAGAGGGAGATAGTCATGCTCAGGAATGTAGGATACAATCATCGCATGACCAAGTACTACAACTCGAGGGTGAAGCCTCACTCCTTCTTGCCCTGGGACCTAGTCCGCAAAAAGGTCATCCTATCTACCAAGGACTCTCGAGAAGGGAAGTTAGGTCCAAATTGGGAAGAACCCTACATGGTCACAGAAGTTGTAAGACCGGACACCTACAAAATTCAGAACTCTGAAGGAAAAGTCCTGGCCCACCCATGGAACACAGAACACCTAAAGAGGTATTACCAATAGTAGGGGCAAGTCAGTGGTTGTATAAGTCAGTAGTCATCATCTAAACTATCTCTAGTTATTTTAGTCAATTTTTGTTGTTATCTACTTCGAATTATGAAATAAAATTTTGCAAGATTGTCTTTTTCAAAAACTGTCTCTCATTCCATAAAAGTTCATAAACTATTTACAAAAATAGAACATGACCTAGCAATAAAACCAAAATGATAAAAGTGTTACCCCCCAGACATCACTCACTGCTCCCTGATCCACTTTTATCAAAGCTCTCCTCCTCGTCATCAGTCTCTGGTGCCTCATAGGGGACGAAGCTAGAAAAGTCATAGGCAGGAAAAGCTATTGAGATCTTTCCCTTAAGTTCCTCATAGCCATCGATAAAGGCACCTACCATGGCCCTCTCAGCAGCATCTATCTTCTTCTTCATCTCAACGGAGTGAGCCTCTACCCTGGTAGCTCTCTCCAGAGCTGCTCGAAGGTCAGCCTCTACCACCGTAGCCCTCTCTCGAGCTATCCGTAGCTCGGCCTCTGCTCTAGCGGCCCTCTCATGGGACGCTCGCAGCTCTGTCTCTGCTCTCATGTAGACAGCCTCCCTCTCAACCTCTAGCTGGGCGGCCTTCTTATGGGACGCCAACAGCTCGGTCTCAAGGGGCGCAACCCTCTTGTGTGCTAGCCTCAATTGCTTCTCGGCAGCCTCTCGTGCCTGCCTCTCAAGCCCCAGCTGCTCCTCAGCAACCCCTCGTGCCTGCCTCTCTACTGCCAGGTCTCTGATGGCCTCTTCAAGCTTCATCGTCCTTGATAACAAACATGGAAAAGCGGCAACCACCTACAATCATGCAAAAAGTAGGACATGAGAAAAAAGAAGCGGGTACAAAATCAAAGATGAGTAAAAGGCATACCATAGCATAGCCTTCTATAGCAGTGTCAATGATGCCCTCTGGACCTCGAAAGCCGACCTCTTGGATCTCCGTAGCAGTCACAAACCCCCAAAGTCGCTCCTTGGCCAGATTCACATCCTGCAACATGGATACTGAACCACTACTAAAAACAGGGCAGCTATGTGGAGCTCCGGTCCTTGTAGGAGACTGCATTGGAGCCTCAATCCCTACAGCTATGCTCGGACTAGCTCTGGAATGTGATGGAGTCACTGTTGGGCAAGGAGTAGGGGCATCACCGGGTCCCGCCTCCTGAGAAGCAACTTGACCAACGGACCTCGGTTGGGAAGCACTAGGGGCATCAGACTTTGCCCTGTTAGAGTAAGGAGGGGAAGATGCCATCCTAGAAGCATAAAGAGCCTTCACCATTGCTCTATTCATATTAGAACCTGTAGGAATGGTGTAAGACAAAGAATCTACAGTGCTACAACCATCAAAAGTCTATTAAAGGATCATATACCTTTCCTCTTCTGTCTGGGGGAGACTTTGGGATGACCAGATGAAGACATGATGGCTGAAAACTCCTTGAAAGGATGATCCCGCACGACCTGGAGCCTACTCTCCTGCTCTACAGATAATGTGGGTGGAGCTGCAAAGAAACCAATCACACATTAAGAATAGATATGTGACGACTAGAGGTAAAAACAAAAGTGAAATTGTTACCTAGCTTGGTCCTCGGAATAGTGTCCCACCTCGAAGGCACTAAGTTACGGTCTCCCTCAACGGCCCACTCGCCTCTGACGAAGAAGAACCTAGACTTCCAACTGTGGCAATTCGAGGGTAGTCCAGTAATAAATTTGCCCGACCTCGGGACAAAATAATACCACCCTTGATGAGGAGTAGGGTTCTCTAGAAGCACGTACATGGTCAAAAACTCCTCGAAAGGGGGAGGAACATCAGCACTGTGAACTAGTCGCCATAAAGAAAAGAATGCAAGGATCACCCTCCAACCGTTGGGAGTTAACCTCCCTGGAGTCAATGATAGGTGTCCCAAGATCCGACAGATGGGTCCGGGTATGGGAAACCTCAACCCCGCCTCCAGGACATCCTCGTAAAAAATAATCTCCCCATAGGATTCAAAACATGCCGGCTCATCTCCCTTGGCTCGACGACATATAATAGTGGGAGGGATGCGGTACAATGATATAATGTGGACAATGTCATCATCACAATCAATTGAGCTAAAAATAGAGGTTATCTTCGAACTATCACATGCAACAATCCCCCTGCTTCGCTGAGAGTCTTGTGTAGTAACCTTTGTCATGTCCTTGTCAGAATGGGTGCCTGCCAACAAAGCAAGGGAATACCAGCGTCAAAGCAAGGCGAGCTGAGTTCTCGCATAGTCGGAAATACAAAAAGTAGACACATGCAAAATCTATTTTTTTTGCTGTTAAAGTTCAAATTCTGGGAGAAGGGAGCGTTTTTTGGAGAAATTTGATGCCCAAACCTCCTTTGGTTGATTGGACGTTGTAGATCTTGAACAAATACCCAGATTCAAAAACAAATTCGCCTCAAATGAACAACCGAACACAAAGTTATGGCCATTAGAATTTTTTCCGTTTTTTATTTATGCTCCGCCCTTATTGCCCGTTCCAACCGACTCCCATCGCTCAACGCGCCACGTGGATCGACACCTACCTGTCCCACCTTACCTTCAGCACCGCCTGAGTCCCTAGAGTAAACATGGGCGCCACCCAAGCCACGGCTACTGTCACTCATCACTTTTCTGCTCTTCATTACTGATCTAGCCCAAAAGGGCGCCAGCCCTAGCCCCACTAGCGTCACCAGTTGACTGACACCTACCAATGGCGTTGCCATCCTTCACGAAATCCAGGCCACTGCCGGCACCACCTAGGTCCCTATCTACTGCGCCTCCTATGCCCTAACAGCTTGAGGCATCGCCTGTGAAACTGGCGCCTCCTATAGTGATTCCTTTTGCACTATGGGCGCCGCCCGTCTGACCAGCAGCGTCATCACCGCTTTCTTGTACAACGCAAAAGGTGCCGCCATCTCCAGCGTAGCAGGCGTCGCATGTGCCTGCGCCATAGCCAAGGGAGTCTTCGACACTGCCTGTGCTTGACGCTGCCTTGTCCAGCTTCCAATTGGATGCGCCTGAGCCTAGCTCCTCAGACTCGACTCCACCCTTGCTCAATGCCATCTAGCCTCTTCCACCAACGCCACCAATCACGATACCTCCAAAAGTCTAGCCTTGCCTCTTCGTCGTTGTGGCTTCGTCCACAGAGCCATCCATGGAACTTTTCTTGAAGGATTTTCCCCTGGCCTCCATAATCCTTGTCCTCAACCCTATCCAAGTTTCTACGGAATGGAGGTAAGCCAAGAAGTCACTATTGCTCTAATCTCCAAGGATTGGTGTTTGAGGTGAAAAAGTGGGATGAAAAAAAAACAAAGGGTTTATGTATATCCCAATATTTAAAACCCTAAAGACACAACCTGGATATGAAAGAGGGTTTTTTGGTGGAAATAGAATTTCTCCTAACTTGACGACAGTGCTACAATGAAACTGGAAAATGAAGAAGTGGGTTTCCAAGGTAATAGTAAATCACTGTACAGAACAAGGAACCCTTCGTTATCCAGAGGCTCACTCATGCCCTTAACCCCCTTCGTTACAAAGTGAGTCAAACCCAATTCATGGATTCAGCCCAATCTAAAGATCAAAGAGTCTAAGAAGGTTAGCGCACATGAAGAGTAATCATTAGGATAATCACTTTCAAAGATCAAGACTATCTCTAATTGTACCTATCCTAGTTGTAACTATCCTCTCCTATAAGCTAGTAACCTACTCATCAAGTCACCGCCTCAACTAAGGCTCTCTGCCTATAAATTATAAACTCTCTGTACATGAGAGGAGCATATTTCTACACACCCCCCACACAACTATTTCTCTCACCTAGCTAGCCAAACTTTCTCAGAGCTTACATTTGCTCTCTCCCTCACACCTTACTTTATTAATAAAAGTCTCCGGCCACCGTTGCCGCCTTCGGAAGTGGAGTAGGTCATCTTGACCGAACCACTGTACATCTATGTGTTGATACAATCTTTGTCTCCTTCATTAATTACTCAGCAGCACACACTCAACTGTTGATTGTGCATAAGTCTATTTTGTGCATCATCAAAACAGAAAAAAATTAAATCCAAAAAAAAAAATAAAAAAAATAAGTTCATGTTTTCAACATCACCATCATCATCATCCAGAAGGTTAGATGTTTCGGCAATTTCTTCAGTGCTGACAGAACAAGATAGAATAGCGTTTGATGCTTGTTCCTGTGGAGTGCTCCCTACAGCCTGAGTGGATTGAGAGAGAACAAGTATGCCATTGTCCATTTCCAAATTACTTTCAAGTGTTCTTGTATCACTGTTTGATTCGAGGATTTTCACGACTTCAGACATCTTGGGCCTGAGTGTAGGTGCTGGGTTAATGCACATCAATGCTAAATCCAAAATTGCCACTGCTTCTTTCTGACAGTAGTCAGATCCCAAGGTTGGATCAACTAGTGCTACAAGATTTCCTTCTTCTTGTAACATGCAAGCCTGCAATGTTTCGTTGCATCCAATAATTTAATCACAAGGCATTTTACAAATTCAGAACAATTCAAAAATTTCCAAAAATCATTCACCACCAATTACTACAACCATGGTTTAGGGCAGCTTATGTCTTTGTGTTTGTGTGTGAGAGAGAGAGAGAGATAGTTTTTTGATATAATATCTTTATTTTTGTTCGATAAACATGCGACACATGTAAAAGTTTCATATTTTATCATTTCATATTCTATTTTATTATTTGTATAATCAACAACTACAAATATATCAAACTAAGATCGAGGGCTATTAATCACTTTCAAGATGGTGTCAATTTTTTTTAGGGAGAATTACATCCAGATTTCTTAAAATTTATCGGTTAATCACTCAGACCCTTGACATTTGAAATATTACATATAGACCCTTCAAAGTTTGTAAGCGCGTATCACTTAGATCTCTGTCGTCAATGTCCGTTAATAAATTATAAAAATCTATTTTTTTCTAAAAAAATCATAATTAGTATACAATTATACTATTTATTGGAATAAAACTAAAAAAATAAATAATGATTAAAATTGTAATAGACACAATATCTTCTATCGTTAAATTAGGATAATTTGGTAGTTTAATTTGGTCGTTTAAATGACCAAATTAAATTTTAATAAATAGTATAATCATATACTAATTATGATTTTTTAAGAAAAAAATTAGATTTTTATTTTTGATTTTATTTCAATAAATGACATAATAGAACATGAATTTTGGTTGTAAATTTTAAAATATTTGATATTTTATTTTTGATTGGAATATTTTTAGTTCAAGTATAACATTTTAAACTTGAGAAGTCTAAATATTACACGCTTAGAAACTTTAGGAAGTCTGAATAAAATTTACTAATAGATATACTAACAAACATTGACGGCAGTAGTCTGAGTGCTACTCGCGTACAATCTTCAAGTTTCTTGTATGTAATATTTCAAATATCAAGGGATCTGAGTGATTAAATGACAAACTTCAGGAGGTCTGAGTGTAATTTTTTTTTTTTTTTAATTGTGGGTCCCTAGCCTTAACCATCATGCCCTTTCTTGTGTGGTATGTCAACTATGACCCGTTAACCCGAACCCGACACAACACAATTCTAAAATTAACATAATTATTAAATAAATATGATAAATGGTTTCGATTAATATTTGACCCTTGAACAAACTAAATGTATTTTATATGATAAATAGTTTAGATTAATATTTGACACTTGAACACACTAAATGTATTTTTTTGTGGGAATTGACAAGAATATAATTCAAATAACAATGACACGACATGAATTAACACACTCTTTTGTGGGTATCGAAATTTAACTGATTGATGAATTAAATCTTAATCCCTCATATTATATCTTAACTGTCAGACCCTTTCCTCTGGGTTGAGATTCAGTCTAGGTATGGGTTTGTGTTATGAATTTGCGCTAGGATTTGTCTGTTAACTGAATTTTGATACGCTAAATTAAAGATGAAACAGTCTTATGTTGAAATTGCTAACATTGTCTAACGATTGAGGTTATCATGTCATTATTCAAATATCAAGTGGTATATGTAAAATATCAACACAACTCAAAAGAGCCCATTTGATATTTACCCTCCATTTGAAAAAAACCACACAATTCAAAAAAAAAAACATAAAAAAACATAAACAAAAATTAATTAATAAAGTGTTTTTCAGTGTAACTTACACGGTCTAGAAGATTGTCTGTCTCGCTATCTTCGAATGTAAAAATCTTTTGTCCACTGACAATTTGAAGTGTGACGGCTCCAAAACTGTAAATGTCCACTTTTTCTGTCAAGTGACCATACATCGCATACTCAGGTGCCATATACCCACTGCAAAAAACCTCAACAATGACGATGTTGCATTTATAATCTTGATAAAAAGTATCAATTATATTTTTGTAATAAGAGTGTGGGTGGAGTTGTTTCATTACATGGTTCCTGCAATGGTACCTTCCTTATCAGGAGGAGCAGGAGTAGCAATTCCGAAATCAGAAATTTTTGGATTCAGATTCTTGTCTAGAAGAATGTTTGATGGCTTGATATCTCTATGTATAATTTTCTTTTGTGATTCTTCATGGAGAAAAGCCAAACCTTTTGCTATGCCCACACAAATTTTAACCCTGGTTGGCCAATTCAACCTCATTCGGAGCTTCTCTGAACCTACAAATTAACCAATCTTCAGCAATTTTACACTCTAATTAATAATAGCAGACAAACCTATCTATCAAAGAAGAAAATATTCAATGTAAAGGTGGGGGCACTTCCCCCCTCCCTCCCTCCCAACACCCACTATAAGGTGGTTCCACCCTTGTTGATGTCCGCATCATCATTGTTACATTGAATATTTACTCCTACCAAAAGGGAGCATGGATCCGATAAAAAAAAGGGGGCAAGGAAAAACTGTCATATACCGAATAATGCATGTTGAAGGGAGTTATTTTCCATGTACTCGTAGACAAGTAGGAGCTGGTTGTGTTGCGCACAATATCCTAGTAGTCTTACAATATGTGGATGTTGCAGGTCTGAAATAGTAACTATTTCACTTTCAAACTGATGGATTCCTTGCTTTGATTTTTTTCCTGAAAATTGTTTAACTGCTATGGAAGTGCCATTGGGAAGTACACCCTGCATTCATGTGCAAAATTTCTCAAGACAAGGCAACATAAAAGGTAAGGTTCCAAACTAAACACAGGTTCTGAATTTAGAGAAATTTTTAACTAGTTAAACACATCATTTGGTTGGGTCGGGTGGGCTGTCTGCTCACTCAATGAGAAATTGTCTGATTTTTTTGAAAAAAATCATTTGGACAGACTGATGATCTATGACAACAATTCTTGGGAAGACCATATGGTGTGTTTAACTCGAAAAAAGTTAGATTTCGTTTAACATATCACATGGCAGTGCTATGTGGTATTCACAACTAATGAAAAATTGTCATGTCAAGCACACGAGTTGGTTTTTTTTTTTTTTTAATTATGACAAAGTCATGAATGACAGTTTTTTTTAGAATGTATAATTTTAAACCTACAAAAAAAAATTCTCTTCTGGAAGGCTTCGGGCCATCCCTCCACAAATTCCGATCTATGTGTTTGTATTAAAGTGTTGGTAGCTTCTAGCCTCTTTGATTGATTGCTTGCAACAGCTTATCGATGCTCGTTAGTGGTGAAGTCCCTAAAACCAGAAATTTCAAAAGCTTTTGAATGGGCCTACGAGATAAATGAACTTTACATATTGATATCGCATACCGAAGGAAAGGCCTAATTGCACCACTCCTCCTTACCTTCATTAAAGGTGGACGCTATCTAATTATTGCATTGAATTAAGTATCTGATTAGGTAGCATTTCACCTAAGAATGAACACAATCCAAAAATGGAAAGGTTAGAATTGAATGCTGGATTTACAATTCTAGGATTTCACTTTGGTACGAAAGGCACCGTGTCCAAGTTTATAATTTTTGATTGATCCTAACAGTTTTAGGATCAATCGAAAACCCCTAGAAAATTATAAATAATCCAAAAAATTATATAAAAACTCCTAAATAGTAATATAAGAGAGTACGGTATTGATTTGTTTTGGGTACCGTAGCATTCTCCACAATTCTAATGCAAGAATTAAAACAGAACCAACCTTATAGACTGTTCCAAAACTTCCCCTACCAAGCTCGTTTGCATGACTGAACTTGTGTGTGGCAGCTTTTATTTTGTTGAAATCGATAACTCCTGTTGAAGTATCAATACTTATGTTACACTCTCTATAGTAACTTAAACTTTTAGATGACTTGGTAGTTTAACATGATATCAGAATAAAAAGTTTTGTGTTCGAATCTCAATACCACCATGATTATTAAAAGATCTCAAATTCAAACATGCTAAACCCAAAATATAACCAATTGTAAGTTTTCATTAGCAATCAAATGAGTTATGGAAGCAAAATGGATAGAGTATAGCTGGTGTAGTTATGGAAATGGAGGTTATAAGAGGAACACATGTAATATATATTTTGTAGGGAGATTTATTGAGCGCCTTTGAAAATCAGTTTCTTCTCACCCCAGAGCGATTATATAAATCAATAAATGCAGCGAGTTCAGGGGCTTAATTGACATAAAAAAAATTTAGAGACTTAATTGACACAAATATCATAATTTGTGGTCATATGTGTAGTTTACTCTAAAATTTAAGCTTTATTGGTGTGAGAAAAAACACTGCACTTAAAGTAAAATCTTATTGGAGGGAGAAAAAATGTGCACTTAAAAGTAGAGTTAGGCTCTCTTTTTTTCGCTATTCTGAAAAAATAGTGAATATAAAGGAGAGCGTTCAGAGACCACCCCGATAGACCTTCATCGGTGGAATCATGAGGCCCCTGACTGTACCCATTACTCATCTCAAAAACGAATCTAGTTAGGTAAGGATAGCGGCCAACCACTAAACTTCAATGTGAACTTCATAAAAATAGAGATAATTGGATAAAAAGATGATAGCTAAAGAGAAAAGATAATACTCTTTTGTATCTAAAAATTTTAAAAAATTCAGTAAAATAATAATGTGTCAGATAATGAAATTCCAATCTGAGTCTGTCTTACCTAATGCTCCAGAGCTAAAATATTTACCCATTGCATTTGGTTTTTTCCAACCTCTTGTAACTGCTATGTTGGGAAACACACACTGCATTCATGTGCAAAATTTCCAATTAAAATAATGGATAACTGATTATCTCAAGCTCTTAAGACTCAAGACAAGAAGGCAACATAAGAAGTACAAGGTCCCAAACTCAAGTTCTGGAACAAGCGAAAAAATGCAAAAGTCAATAGCAAGAATGACAATTTGTATTTCCAAAGATTTTCTAATTTTTAATTTATATTTTGAAAGGTTAAAATTCACGAATTACACCCGCAATCACATAGAAATGTAGTAATATGATTTTTTTTAGTAAAATTGAGAATAAAATTTTAATGTAAAAAACTTAAAATTTAGTAATAGCACTTCTGCTGTATAACAGAGGATTCGGACTGGTTCCTATATCCCATGTTCTAAAAACTCAAAACCAGATGGATCGAATACTAGCCACAATCCGAAAATGGAAGGTTTACCTAAGTCCAATGCAAGAATTGAAAGATTTAGAAGTAACTAAATATGCTGGATTTACCTTATCGAATGTTCCAAAACATCCTGTACCTAGCTTTTTCTCAGTGCTGGAATTATGTGTGCCATCAACTCCTCCCGGAACTGACTCCTCCGGCTCCGATTCTTTGAGTTTATGTTACAATTCATTAGCAATTAAATGGGTAAGAAACAGTAAAGCAAAGTCATAACGTTATTGATCGAGAACGTTCAAAATGCTTATTGATTTTGTGATGATCCTGATCCAAGTAATTAAGCTGTTCTTACCTTCATCATGCAGGTAGGTACCAAACCTACCCATCTTCAAGAAAAGGAACTAAGATCGATATGAACAGAAGTAATGGGTTTTGGAACTGATGTGAGAAAGTGATTTGGGTTACAGAGCCAGAAACCAATATTGGGTTAAAGAAAGGAAATGGAGGATATAATATAAGAAGGCCACATATATATATATATACTAGTTATTGCCTGTGCATGTGCCTGAAGGCACAGTGTAATAAAAAATTATAAATAATAAACATATTTGTATTTATATCCAAAATCAAATAACAAACATAGAGAAGAGATAAATGAATTTAAGCATCGGTTTGTAGTGGGGGTGAGAGGTGTTGGGCGGCAGTGGTGGTGGTAGGAAACGGTGATGGTTGTGGTGGGTGACAATGACCGTGGTGGCGATGATGGTGACGGCGGTGGTGGTGGTGGCGGCGGTGGTGGTGATGGCGGTTGTGGTGGGGGGTGGCGGCAGCGGCAGCGGCGGTGGTGGTGGTGGCGGCGGAGGTGGTGGTGGCGGCGGCGGTGGTGTGGCGGTTTCAAATACTATTATTTTTGTTAAAATACTTATGATAAATAATTTATAAAAGTACTTTTAAAAAATCAATCCAAACACACCCTTAGGGGCCTATTTTTCTTATTAAATTTAGGGTGTTAATAGAGCCGTTAGATTAACTTTAAAGTAAAATTTAAAGCAATCTCAACCGCGAATAGCAAAAGTCATTTTGTTTATCTTTTGAGATTTGAATTGTAAGCTACTTTATTATATAGATATATAATATATTTTGTTGGGTGACTTATTGAGGGCCTACGAAATTTCTGATCAATTTCTTATTACCCCACCCAATGTTAACGCGGTGCACTTAACGTCAAGCATATTGCTGAGAAATTTACCAATATAATTATGTGATTGGGTTAATTGTACTAGAGATCTCCAAAATATGGGGTTTGTCTCATTTCGGTCTCCAATGATTTAATTGCATCATTTTGGTCCCTGAAATATTGAATATGTTTCTATATAGTCCCTCAAGCAGATAGCGTCCAGATTGCTAACGATTTTTTATCATCTAGACTTTTTAAAATTTGTCACTTAATCAGTTAGATCCTAATATTTGAAATTTTATACACAAACCCCCTAAAATTTGCACACGTGTAACACTTAGACCATTGTCCTAATATTTCTTAGTAAATTACACCTAGACCCTCTGAAGTTTTTATACGTGTAATATTTAAACCCCTCAAGTTTAAAATATTATACTTAGACAAAAAATACTTTAATCAAAGATAAAATATCAAATATTTGAAATTTTACAACCAAAATTCATATTCTATTATGTCATTTATTGATATAAATTAAAATTAAAAATCTAATTTTTTTCTAAGAAAAGTCATGATTAGTATACAATTATACTATCTATTGGAATAAAACTAAAAAAATAAACAATTAATCAAACAGTAATGAACACAATATCTTCTATATTTAATTGTGATAGTTTGGTTGTTTAATAAATAATATAATTGAATACTAATTATGATTTTTTAAAGAAAAAATTAGATTTTTATTTTTGATTTTATTTTAATAAATGATATATTTGAGGGCCTTCAAAATTTCTGATCAATTTCTTCTTACCCTATCCAGCGATAGTATCTATACTAATATTATAATTAATAAGTTGAATTATCAATTTAATAACGGTTAATATTGATATAATTTTTATTTATTTTGATCCAATGATACAAAATTCTTTTTTTTTTGCTTAAAAATATTATCTTCTCTATAATTATAACTTATATTATATTTAATTATTATAACTTCTCGTTCAATTTTGATGTCGATAAACGTAATGGTCCCTTTCAATAAATGCATATTTTAGGTGTTAGGCGGATATATTTTTTAAGGCTTGGCCGACTAGACCTTATAATTTATCCACGCCGCCCACGGTCTCAAAGCATCTCGGTAATCACCAACTCCTACCTTAGCCAAGAAGATATCATTTTTGGAATATCAAATTATTACTTCTAGAAGACCACATCACGACAAGGGGAGAGAGACTCTAATTGGCATATATTGTAAAAAGGCAAGCATGTATACTGCCTCATAGAGCAATATCTCTAGGGCACGTTTGGTTTGGGTATAAACAAATGATGAGATAAGATAATTGATTCTCATCCCATCCCATCCCATCCCTACCAATGGTATTCATTAGAGTACAATTTTATCCTATCCTTTTTATATCAAATTTGGATCAAGATTAGGATAAGACATAAATCTATAATTATATACCAAATCATGTTTGGATTAGATAGTAGTATATGGTGATGGGCCAAGCCCAAGGGTCCAACTCATGTTACAAGCCCAAGGGTCTAACTCATGTTACAAGCTCAAGGGCCTAACTCCAAGAGATCCAGCATATTCAGCTCTTGATGACCAGCCATCCCAGGCTGCACCTCAAGCTCTCGATACCCAGACATACGCACCTCAAGCTCTTGATGCCCAGACATCCGCACCTCAAGCTCTTGATGCCCAGACATCTGCACCTCAAGCTCTTGATGCCCAGACATCCGCACCTCAAGCTCTTGATGCCCAGACATCCCAGGTTGTACCTCAAACTCATTAGGGAACTACTCCAACTACTCCACTACGGGAGCATCCGGACCGCTTAGAGAAAGTCAACATTCCCACATAATTTGGCCAAGACCTTTGGAGAGCACTCCCCTGCCGGTTGAGGAGAGGAAAGGTCGCCGAGGAGAGGAAAGGTCGCCAAGCTGTTTAAAGCTTTTAAGTTGCTACAATCCGTTATGACCGTCAAGCTGCCCATTCAATTACTACACGGGCGACTATAAATTGTAAGCTTCTCCATCACTTGGGGGACATCTGAAAAAGACACTCATTCAGACAAATCTCTCATCTCCCTCTCTCAAAGCTTGTAACCTTCTGCTCCCAACACACCGGAGTTAATAAAATACCGGCGAACTTAGCCATTGAAAGTGGACGTAGGTCATGTTGACCGAACCACTATAAACCTTGTCTTCTCTTTCTCTACTTATTTTACTGCATTTTATATTATTCACTTGACTGTGGTGCACAAACCAATTTTTGCATCATCAGTTTGGCGCCGTCTGTGGGAAACACAAAATTCTCACCTAAACATTTTCTTTGCTGAACCACATCCATGAATCAGCCTGAAAACAATCCAGCACAAGAGGAAGAGGTTGTTCCTCCACCTACCAATCTCATCCCTAATGCACAGCAAATACTGGACACAATGCAACAACTTGTTGCCCAGAACCAACAGATTCTGCAGTTGATGCTCGGGCAACAAGGAGGAGCGCAGCCTGGACCTCAAGTCAGAGGAGCTCCATGCCCTGGGCATCAGGGAGCTCCCCACCTAGGTGCTCCCCATCTAGGCGCTCCACCTCTCGGAGCTCCCTTGGGCGCCCCACACAGGGGGGTCCTCCAAGAGGGATCTCCACCTCCTCCAGCTCCTACTCCTCATGGTGGAACCCTCACTTCCAAGAGGAGGAGGGTGAAAACCAAAGCATAGGGCATGGTAGCCATTTTCGTGATAATTCTAGAGGACCTCCTCCCAATTACTGGGACAAAAAAATTAAGGAGGTGCAAAATCAATTAGGTGACATCTTTAATGCCATGAAGGCACGGGGACCCGAAACAGTGGACTACCTCGTAAGTAGAACCGACACACCTTTCAAACCTGACGTGGTGAATTACCCACTTCCTCAGAAATTCAAGATGCCATTCGTCGCGACCTTTGACTGTACGAAGGATCCACTGGACCACCTTAAAACTTTTAAGATCTTGATGCAACTGCACAACGTCCCCAACGAAATCATGTGTAGAGCGTTCCCAACCACCTTGAAGGGATCTGCTCGACAATGGTTCGCCAAGCTCTGCCCAGCCTCCATTTGCTCATTTGTTGAGTTGAGCAGGTCCTTCGTGTCGCACTTTATTGGAGGACGCCGGCACCAGAAGCCTGCCACCCACCTGCTCAGCATAAAGCAGGATCGAGATGAGAGCTTAAGGAGGTACCTCACTCGTTTTAACGAAGAGGTCCTTCAGGTTGAGGAGCCCGATGAAAAGGTTAGCATGACCGCCTTCTTGGGAGGCCTCCGGTCATCAAGCTTCCTCTTCTCAGTGATGAAGCGACCACCAAAGAGTATGCCAGAACTATTGGAAAAAGCTCAAAAATATATAAATGCTAAAGAAATCAACAGGTCCAGGCGAGGTGAATCATCTCATGGATCGCCAAAAACTTGACCTGTCTCTGCACTGTTCTTAAACAGGCAATATATCTCCAGCTGAGCAGGCTCTCTCACGAGACGCCAAAAAAGCTTGGCCTACCTCTGCACTGCTCTTAAGCAGGCAACTAATCTCTGCACTGCTCTTAAGTAGGCAGCCTATTTCTACACTGCTCTTAAGTAGGCAGCCTATCTCCAGCTTAGCGACTCTCTCGCGGGTCGCCAAAAAAGTTTGGCATTTGCACTGTTCTCAAACAGGCAGCCTATCTCCAGCTTAGCGGCTCTCTCACGGGTCGCCAAAAAAGCTTGACATATCTCTGCTATGCTCAAGCAGGCAGCCTACCTCTGCACTGCTCTCAAGCAGACAGTCCACCTACCTCTGCACTGTTCTCAAATAGGTAGCCTATACCTCAAGCTTAAGGACTCTCTCATGGGTCGCCAAAAGCTCGGTCTCAAGAGGCACGACTCTCTCACAAGTAACCTCAAACTCTGTCTTTGTTCTCACGCAAGCAGTCTGCCTCTCTTTCCAAGTAAACATGTTAGATATTTTAATGTTTTGAATAACATTATTTTTGTCATCTTTAGGCAGGATCTTGAAACTTAGGTCGTCTGCAACCAAAGGGACTACATTAGATCAGCGTACCAAGCTGCCTGGCCACCTAAACCAGCTGCCTGGCCACTCAGATCAACGTACCAAGCTGTCTAGCCGGCCTGGTCGCCCAGACCATCCCAGGCGCCCAGACACTCCCCGGCGCCCCAGGTCTCCTCCTCAGGTGCCCAGACCATCCCTGGTGCCCAGGCCATCACACCAGGCACCCGGGCCTGGTGCCCAGACACTCTTAGGCGCCTAGACCTCCTCCTGAGGCGCCCAGACCTCCTTCTCGGGCGCCCAGCCCTTCAAGTGCTCTCAGGCACCCAACTTCGCGCCCAAGGCAGCCCAGGCTTGCCCAAGGCCTAGCGCCAGCTGAGCTCGCCCAAATCACTTCCACCATGAACAAAGTGCTCGCCCAAGTCACCTTCATCATCTAGTGCCCTTCAAGAATCCAAAAAAAAAGGGAGTGAAAGAAGGATTTTATATAGCTAATGGAGTTCCACAGGTGAGAGGAGCCTAGTGAAAGGGAGAAAATTGTCAATCAAAAGGAGTTTCAAAAAAGTTCACTCGGAGGAGTCGGATCATCATCACCAAAAGTGTTCGGCGTACTCTGTTTTTTTACTCCAGAACTAAACTCGCCCAAAGAAGCCCCGACCTCGCCAAAACTCCTCGAATCAGCACCCAAAACGCGCCCAGGCAGCATGCCCAGGCAGTCCGCGCGCCCAGGCTGTCCAGCGCAGCAGGCCGCTCGCCCAAGGTGCTCGAAACGGGGCTTATAATATATCAAATCGAAGCTCTCGGCGAACCCTACAAAACTCATTGCCTATGGTAGTGATTGATACTATAAAAAGTCCAAAAAAGGCTCAAAAACAGCTGTTTTGGCCTCCCGAAGTTTTTTCGAAAAAAAAAAATCCTGCTCGCCCAGGACCCTATCTGCTCGCCCAAGACACAGTGTGCTCGCCCAAAAGCTGCCTGGACGCCCAAAACCGTGCACCCAACTCTCTACTCGAAGTTTTGACCGCAACTTTTGTTCCGTTACTCGAAATGAGGCTTATAATATATCAAATCGAAGCTCTCAACGAGTCCTACAAAACTCACTGCCGATGGCAGTGACTAATGCTGTAAAAAATCCCAAAAAAGGCTTAGAAACAGTTGTTTTGACCTCCCGAAGTTTTTTGTGTTATGCCGGGCAGCCGAAAATTCAAGATTAACCGAATGCCCTCCTCTCCAAGTTCCATTGGACACAGGGCATTGGGGGGCAAATGATGGGCCAAGCCCAAGGGCCCAACTCATGTTACAAGCCCAAGGGCCCAACTCCAAGAGATCCAGCATATCCAGCTCTTGATGCCCAGCCATCCCAGGCTGCACCTCAAGCTCTTGATGCCCAGACATCCGCACCTCAAGCTCTTGATGCCCAGACATCCGCACCTCAAGCTCTTGATGCCCAAACATCTGCACCTCAAGTTCTTGATGCCCAGACATCCGCACCTCAA
Source organism: Ilex aquifolium (assembly GCA_951799425.1). Lineage (NCBI taxonomy): Eukaryota > Viridiplantae > Streptophyta > Magnoliopsida > Aquifoliales > Aquifoliaceae > Ilex > Ilex aquifolium. The sequence continues at coordinate 51,857,231 of OX637392.1, read as the reverse complement.
GCTCTTGATGCCCAGACATCCCAGGCTATACCTCAAACTCATTAGGGAACTACTCCAACTACTCCACTACGGGAGTATCCGGACTGCTTAGAGAAAGTCAACATTCCCTCATAATTTGGCCAAGACCTTTGGAGAGCACTCCCCTGCCGGTTGAGGAGAGGAGAGGTCGCCAAGGAGAGGAAAGGTCGCCAAGGAGATGAGGGGTCGCCAAGCTGTTTAAAGCTATTAAGTTGCTACAATCTGTTATGACCGTCAAGCTGTCCATTCAATTACTACACGGGCGACTATAAATTGTAAGCTTCTCCATCACTTGGGGGGCATCTGAAAAAGACATTCATTCAGACAAATCTCTCATCTCCCTCTCTCAAAGCTTGTAACATTCTGCTCCCAACACACCGGAGTTAATAAAATACCGGCGAACTTAGCCATTGAAAGTGGACGTAGGTCATGTTGACCGAACCACTATAAACCTTGTCTTCTCTTTCTCTACTTATTTTACTGCATTTTATATTATTCACTTGACTGTGGTGCACAAACCAATTTTTGCATCATCATATGGTATTAAATTAAAAATGACAAAACTACCCATGTATCCAATCCAATTCAAAATCACATTTGACAAAATTATTAAAAACCGACAACTCTCCCTATTTCTTAGCTTTTTATTCATTCCTCAATAATTCAAACAAAAAATCTGGTATAATAATTTGAAAACCAATTGCAATACATTGGAGTCAAATAACAAAAAAAAAAGATACTACGTATTCAATCAACCTGAGAATAATTTATCAAAACTTAAGTAAAAAAAAAAACTATTTTACTGTAATTATAATCAATCATCCTCAAGCAGTATTTCATTATTTTTAAAATTTCCAAAATTAAAATTGTATTCACAAAAGCAAAAATACTTGAAAGATCTTGAATTCATTAGATTTGAACAGTGCACTAATTTTTGATACCATACCATAGGTCAAACATTCCTAAAAACCAAACACAAATATGTTTCCAGCAGCCTTTGTGTGATTACCAAATACAAACAAGTCCACAAACCAACTGCAACAGATTACTGGATTACCAAAAACAACTCAAATATAACCACCCCTTATTACGCGTGGTACCAAATTTTTCTAAAGTATTTAATTCCTGTCACTTTAGTATCTTTATAAATGGACCGTTAAGTTTTTGATGGAATAATTATGTGTTGGGCATGTGATACAGTCTAAAAAATAACACGTGGTTACTTCCGTCAAAAAAACTTGATTGTTCGTTTATGTGGGGACCAAAGTGACAAAAATTGAATATTTTAGAGACTAAATTGATACAATAAGGTCTAAACTAACAAAAAATATATACTTTAATGACGAAAAAGTGCTATTAACCCAATATATTTTGTTGGGTAACCTATTGAGGGCATTGGAAATTTCTCAATTTTTTCTTACCCCACTCAGCGATCATATATGTCAATATTCGATAAAGGCCATGGTATCAAAAAATTTATTTTAGTAGTTGATGATACCTTGAAGATGCTTAAGGATGAGCTCGATAATTTAAGTTGTGCTCTCCTAGATCGGGAGCTCAATTCGCTTTGGATGCCCATGGAACTCGAGGTCAAACCTCCCCACCCTACAGCTGCATCTCAAGGAGGGCTGTATCTCAAGGAGGGCGGGATAGAAGACAATTGGCTTCCACCAAGCACCATCCCAATAGTAATGGTCGTTTATCCAGGCAGAAGAATCGCAACTGCCCTAACACTCTCCACAACCGTTGTGGGATAGTAGCAACCGTTACAAGGAGGAATAAGGATCACACCAAAGATCAAGCAAAGCTCAGAGTCAACTATAAATAAGGGGCATAACCCCCAGCAATAGACAAGCAAGCCATTGTAGCCTAAATAAGAATTTTGTAATCTCTTTTCTTATCAATATAAGTCTTAGGAGTAAGAGACTCTATTGAAAGTGGATTAGTCGAGCTCCCGAGCTGGTGAACTTTTATAGACTCTTCGCGTGTTAAATTCCATTCCCTTGTCCCAAATCTTAAGAGCTAGGAGCTTAGATTGAATAACTCAGTGCTTATCAAATTCATATCTATGCTCTATTGTGCCACATACACCGTTAGTTGGCACCGTCTGTGGAAATGATTGTTCCTATTAAAATTTTACTGATCATCTTCAGTAATTGATGGTTTCTACATACAATATGAGCAGAAGTCAGAAGAATCCCCTTCGACTACAAAATCAACAAGAAGCTGCCTCTGGAAGACAACAGAAAAATCCTCATGATTTCCTGCCTAATCCAGAGGTCGACCCACCCATGGTGGATCAATCTCCGAATAATGAGCTAGAAATCCTTTGTTTAGCCAATCAGCCCCTCCTCCAGCAGAATGAGGAGTTACTAAATCTCATCCAACGTCCCTAAATGGCACAACCAGCCCAAGATGATCCTCTACAGGCGGAATACCTTGATTGCTGACAAGTTACACTATCGGCATTGGTGGTGACGAGGACAACCTTGATAACATTACACTACGACCGAAAGGAGAGAGAAGATGGTTCAAGTTTCACGGTATTGGTCACTGGCTTGGAGAATTTTGAGACAAATTAATCACGGAGTCACGACGCGGTAATGAGTGATATGACCTAAGAAAAAATGTTGAACATTCAAGAGATTTAAGTTATACAGTGGTGTTGTGAAACTGTATCGGCCGATTCAATGATGATAACTCGGCGACTTGAGATTGACTCGGATACAACTTAAACGATTTTGCCGAGTTGTGCGAAACTCAGGATTTGTATGCATCGTGTAATAGTATCGTTTCGACAGGCGTCGAATCGAATACGATTCGACCGACTTGTATTGATATTAATCTATTCTTTGAACCATGAGAGAGAGAACCGAGGATAATAGACCCACATTAGATGCAGGAAAAAAAAGTGGACTTTATTTAACATTTAAAGTCACAACTAATTCAATAATTACATTGAATTAAATACTTGTTTGGAAAAAAAATTATCAAGGGTGCATGCATACATAATCCTTCGCAAAGGCCTACGGGCTAGCCCGTTAGCCGGATAACACAGCGGGCTTGAGCCATTCACGGTCAAGTCATCAATATGATAGTCTAGGGGGTAGGAGGGTGATGACTTTTGAGAGTTTTTTAAGGAATATTTCATAAACACAATTTACATAGAAGAAACGTGTTTGTCAAGCACGACTTCAAAAGAAGTGTGTTTAGAAACATGTCTTAAATTTCTTTCAACTTTTATTAGAAATAATTTTTCTAAAATATGCATTTTATTGAAATTGTAATTATGAAATTTGATTAAAAAAATTGTTTGATATAAATATGTTTGAAAAGAAGGTAGGAACTAGGAATTGTCTACTCATACTGACATTTATCATATTTGTGGTTATTTTTATTATTGTTATATGTATTTTTACCATTTTTGTGATATCAAAAAAAAGTGGTAAAAATAATTACTACAACAGTGGTAAAAATATCCATAAAAGTGATAAATCACCCACAAAAATAATAATTTTTTTGTACTGAATAAAAGTAATGAAAATAAGTACCACAACAGTAATAAAAATACCAACAACATTGATAAAAATACCTACAAAAGTGATAAATCACCCACAAAAAGTGATAAATTTTTTTGTTATAAAATGACCTATAAAAATTATAAAAACTCCCACTAAAATAGCAAGTTTTGGAAGTACCATACCAATTTTTTTCTTTTAGTACAATAGTGAAGTCTTTTTGTTGGTACCACAGTGAAGTCCAAGAATGTAAGGTGATATATAAGTTTAAAGAAGTGACAAATTAAGACTTAAATGAAATTGTCAAATATCATTATATTCGTGACTTGGATATTGATAACAATATTGAGATCTTGTATTGTTAATCTGTAAGCCCCCACATATTTATATTAATATAAGGATATAATTGTGTTGAAATTCTAAGGTAAGAAATGACGTAAGAATGAATCACATAGATTATAATAGTAGAAATAAATAATTGGGAGACGAATTGATTGGGAAGTTTAAGTTTCGAAGGTGTTTAAACTTGGAGAAGGGTTATTAGATAAGTCTCTAAATATTTTTAGGTCAAAATAAGGTTTCCATTGAGTCCGGAAGGTCGAAAAAACTTTGGGAGAGGTAATATGAGGTGTATTAGAAGTTAGGAAGTATTTTGGAGTTAAAACACATTTTAGAGAAAATTTGGGAATTTAGGATTTTGGACACTGCTTAGTATTTTGGCCATAACTTTTTATCCTTAAGTCCAATTGATCTGAAATTTTTACAGTAGATAGTAGACATCTAGGGCTACAAAAAGTGTGTCTCATGAAAATTTTCCAATTCGACATCTAAATAGGTGAAAACTGCTCTGGAAGTTGGGACAGAAAGCTGGGACAGACAGTTGCCAGCGTCCGGACGTCCAAGGCACCGTCCGGACGGTACCATTAATATATACCCAGATCAGTTCGCGATTTTCCCCAATTCTTGCTTTCTAAATACACCAAAACCGCCTCCTTCACCCCATTTTCCCCATTTCTAACCCTAGAGAGCTTTGGGGGAGGAAGAAGGAAGGGGATTCTCACCTCAAAGTAGATCAATCCTCAAGGTCTTCACACCAAACTAAGGAAGAGGTAGGGGTTTTCTCTCACTCTCTCACATTGAGGCTAGGGCTATATATATATATATGTATATACATATGTCTCTTTCTTTAAATCTTGGATATGTGTTAGGGAAATCTTTGATTCTTTATATTTTTGCAATCAATGCCATGTTTTGAACTATGTGATGGTTTGGTAACCATTTTATCTTTCTTTTTCATCTTCAATCATTGATTGGTAAGGAAAATGGATTTTTCTCTTGGTAATTCCTTGGTTTTCACTTTCAAAACTTAGAGTTTTATATTGTGCAACAAATGATGTTTATAATGATCTCTTGCATTTTTCTTAGTTGGTTATTGAAAAGGTCGCATGCTATATTTGGGGATTTTTGAGATATGCTTATAAATTGTGTAAATTGGTTTGATGTTGTATCTCTAATGGGTGTGGGATGACCATGGGTGGCCGTTGACGAGATGTCGTAGAATGGGTTAGTGCTTTGGTAAGACTAATCCATTCGTAGTGGGATTAGTGCTTTGGTAAGACTAAACCACTATCGCTCACGTGGTGCCGTGTAAGAGGGTTAGTATACTAATGCCTGGGTTGGATTTCGTCACTGCCATTGGTATGGTACACGCCCTTCCTAAAGGTTGGATATCTGTGATAAGATGTGTGTGTGGGTGTGGGCAAGACGTTACTCAATGTGTCGATTCATGTGGATGCCTTACATCATTGTTGAGATACATGTACATATATTGCCGGAAATGTTCAAGTGTGAGTTATCGTTCATTGTACCAAATACGATTTCTACAAGAGTTTTGGGGTAGTATGGGATGCCACAAGAACTTGTGGAAATGGTGTATGGTGGGATGGATTATGTTTTGGGAATTGATTCTTATTGGTATCTTGTATTCATTTATTCTTTTAATTACCGTGGTTCCTTAAACTGGAGATCTATTTAAATGCCTATTTTCCTTCAAAAGTTCTATACTATATTTGTGAAAATGAGACCGACCGAATTTTAAATGTTTTCTAAACCCTGTTTGGGTTTGGGAGAAATTTTCTACAGAGCTTCGTGCTCACCCCCTACCGCTAACATTTTCAGATTATATACTTGAGGAGGAGTTGGGAGTCGAGGAGCCCGCATATTGGGAGACTCCGATCGACGGGAGTGTAGATCCCGAGGTGGACATGTAGAGATATAGCTTATTTTGTTCTAGACTAGAAGATTTATTTCTGAACAATGTAAAGTCTAGATTCTTTTGAAACTCCATTGCGATATATTCATGTAATTCTTTTGGGGAATGTAATTGCCATATCTGGCCTATTCTTTTGAGATAATGTTAAGGATAGTATAGATGGTAAATAGAAATTTTATTGTTATTGGATGGTTAAATGGACCCTGTGTGGTCAAGTTAATATAATTGCACAGGTTGTGATTTTTGGGTGGAGCTTCCTGTACAAAGGAGACTCTGCCCAAATTTTGTTAAAATTAAGAATGTTTCTTATTTGATGGATATATATTTAGTGGCTCTCATGACATGAAGGGTTTCCTAGTGTAATGCCGTCCAGGGTGGTATTTGGGGCGTTACAGAAATGGTATCAGAGCTTAGGCTTTAGGTCTTACATGGGAGCTGTAGGTTGTGGATTACCACTGGAAAGGTAGGACTAGGTTGAAGGAACCGTAGGCTTGCATTTGTTTGGAGTTATGTGCTTATCAGATAGGTTAGATTTATTGTATATTTAGGTTAAAGGTTAATTATTTGTTCGGATTCGATGAGTTGTCTCGCTACGCAATCAAGTTTGTGATCACTGAGGCAAGGAGGGCTAAACGCTTTGAACAAGATTTGAGGCCTTCCATCCGCGAGAAGCTTGTTACACTCTGAATTCGAGAATACAAGATCTCGTGGACGTGGACGTGGACGTGGACGCGGTTGAACAAAGACTTCAGACAATTGGAGAAGATGGAATTACTCAGACGAGAGCAGGCATGGACCCGCGCAAATGCGTTGCATGTAGAGAGTATGGACACTTCAAACATAGATGCCCCTCGTTTCCCCCAATGACCAAGCAAGCAACCAAGCGAGTACCAGCAAACAAGCCACCTCTACAAAGGCCAGCACAGTAGAGACCTCAGATAGCTCGAGGAGCGGGAGGCGTACCAGAGAGAATAGGCACGGATGCACGCCGATGTTTTGCCTATGGAGGTGTTGGGCACTTCATAGATAATTGTCCATTGCTTTCTACCAAGACCAACCAAGCAACTGGGCGAGTGAATGCAAACAGGCCACCGTTACGACAGCCACTACCACCACAGAGACCGTTACAAGCTCAAGCCCCCGGCGGCGCCAATCAAGGAAAGGTTTTTGCATTGACTCAACCGGAGGAAGATGCCTCCAACGCCGTGGTGGAAGGTATTGCTCTTCTCTACAATTTTTGGGCCCGAATTACATTGGATACCTATGCGACTTATTCTTTTCTACGTACTGTGTACGCTGTGGAATTGGGATTGGGTTTCTAGGGAATAGAACTTATTGTATATGTTAACTTGTCTACGGAAAAACAAAGGGATACCAGTAGGGTTTAATTATATGTAATCTTTGATTTTAATTTATATCTACTTGCTAGGAAATCACCATGTCTTGTCATTCTTGTTAATATTACCTTGTTCTAAAATATATTATGGTTAGGTAAACTCTAAATCTTATCTTATGCCTTCACAACCCTAGTTTACACAGGAGATGTGTTTTTCTCTTGACTTCTCATTTGTTCTTGATTCCAAACCTTAAATCTTACCTTGTTTTAACTATGTTATGCTTGGGTAACCACTAATTCTCGTTGTATGCCTTCGAAACCTTAATTTTCAAGGAAAAGTGGGTTTTCTCTTGATTCCTTCCTTGTTCTTGAGATCTAAACTTGATATTCATTTGTCATTGAATTCTAACCTTGATATTCAATTGTCCTTGAGATCAAAACTTGTTATTCATTGGTTATTGAATTCAAACCTTAATCTTCAATGGTTCTTGAGATCAAAACTGGTTATTCATTTGTTATTGAATTCTAACCTTAATATTCAATTGTTCTTGAGATCTAAGCTTGATAACCATTTATTCTTGATTCCTGAGCTTAATATTCATTTGTTATTAATTTCAAACCTTGCTTGTTCCATTGTTTTTGATTTCCAAACTTAATAGCCATTCATTCTTGATTCCAAAGCTTGATTATTTACTTGTTCATTGAATTCAACACTCTAGTGATTTGTATTGACCAATAAAAAGGGTATTTCCGATGATATTATGTTAATTTTTCTTAAAAATTATTTCGTTGGAAAAAAAAAAAAAGTATGTGGATTTGGGTCGCCTAAGAAAGGAGTATTTAGATTCGGCAAGAAGGGCAAGTTAGCGCCATGATTTACCGGGCCATTTGAAGTGATTAAAGTCGTGGGCAAGGCAGCGTATTAGTTGCGGTTACCAGCTCAACTATCCGGGGTGCAAGATGTGTTTCACGTGTCGATGCTGAGGAAGTGTCAATCGGATACAACGCCGGTCGTAGATTTAGAAGATATTGAAATTCAAGACGGAGCAACCTATGAAGAACAACCGGTGAAGATTCTCGACGCCAAGGAGAAGGTACTTCGCAACAAAGTCATCAAATTGGTGAAAGTCTGGTGGCAACATCTTGGAGCGGTAGAAGCTACTTGGGAACCGGAGTTAGAGATGCGGGAGAAGTATCCGTATTTATTCACTACTCGATGATTAAGTTTCGAGGACGAAACTTTCTTTAAGGGGGGTGGATTGTAAGCCCCCACATATTTATATTAATATGAGGATATAATTGTGTTGTAATTCTAAGGTAAGAAATGACGTAAGAATGAATCACATAGATTATAATAGTAGAAATAAATAATTGGGAGACGAATTGATTGGGAAGTTTAAGTTTCGAAGGTGTTTAAACTTGGAGAAGGGTTATTAGATAAGTCTCTAAATATTTTTAGGTCAAAATATTGAGTCCGGAAGGTCGAAAAAACTTTGGGAGAGGTAATATGAGGTGTATTAGAAGTTAGGAAGTATTTTGGAGTTAAAATACATTTTAGAGAAAATTTGGGAATTTAGGATTTTGGACACTGCTTAGTATTTTGGCCATAACTTTTTATCCTTAAGTCCAATTGATCTGAAATTTTTACAGTAGATAGTAGACATCTAGGGCTACAAAAGTGTGTTCATGAAAATTTTCCAATTCGACCTCTAAATAGGTGAAAACTGCTCTGGAAATTGGGATAGAAAGCTGGGACAGAGAGTTGCCAGCGTCCGGACGTCCAAGGCACCGTCCGGACGGTACCATTAATATATACCCAGATCAGTTCGCGATTTTCCCCAATTCTTGCTTTCTAAATACACCAAAACCGCCTCCTTCACCCCATTTTCCCCATTTCTAACCCTAGAGAGCTTTGGGGGAGGAAGAAGGAAGGGGATTCTCACCTCAAAGTAGATCAATCCTCAAGGTCTTCACACCAAACTAAGGAAGAGGTAGGGGTTTTCTCTCACTCTCTCACATTGAGGCTAGGGCTATATATATATGTATATACATATGTCTCTTTCTCTAAATCTTGGATATGTGTTAGGAAAATCTTTGATTCTTTATATTTTTGCAATCAATGCCATGTTTTGAACTATGTGATGGTTTGGTAACCATTTTATCTTTCTTTTTCATCTTCAATCATTGATTGGTAAGGAAAATGGACTTTTCTCTTGGTAATTCCTTGGTTTTCACTATCAAAACTTAGAGTTTTATATTGTGCAACAAATGATGTTTATAATGATCTCTTGCATTTTTCTTAGTTGGTTATTGAAAAGGTCGCATGCTATATTTGGGGATTTTTGAGATATGCTTATAAATTGTGTAAATTGGTTTGATGTTGTATCTCTAATGGGTGTGGGATGACCATGGGTGGCCTTTGACGAGATGTCGTAGAATGGGTTAGTGCTTTGGTAAGACTAATCCATTCGTAGTGGGATTAGTGCTTTGGTAAGACTAAACCACTATCGCTCACGTGGTGCCGTGTAAGAGGGTTAGTATACTAATGCCTGGGTTGGATTTCGTCACTGTCATTGGTATGGTACATGCCTTTCCTAAAGGTTGGATATCTGTGATAAGATGTGTGTGTGGGTGTGGGCAAGACGTTACTCAATGTGTCGATTCATGTGGATGCCTTACATCATTGTTGAGATACATGTACATATATTGCCGGAAATGTTCAAGTGTGAGTTATCGTTCATTGTACCAAATACGATTTCTACAAGAGTTTTGGGGTAGTATGGGATGCCACAAGAACTTGTGGAAATGGTGTATTGTGGGATGGATTATGTTTTGGGAATTGATTCTTATTGGTATCTTGTATTCATTTATTCTTTTAATTACCGTGGTTCCTTAAACTGGAGATCTATTTAAATGCCTTGTTTTCCTTCAAAAGTTCTATACTATATTTGTGAAAATGAGACCGACCGAATTTTAAATGTTTTCTAAACCCTGTTTGGGTTTGGGAGAAATTTTCTACAGAGCTTCGTGCTCACCCCCTACCGCTAACATTTTCAGATTATATACTTGAGGAGGAGTTGGGAGTCGAGGAGCCCGCATATTGGGAGACTCCGATCGACGGGAGTGTAGATCCCGAGGTGGACATGTAGAGATATAGCTTATTTTGTTCTAGACTAGGAGATTTATTTCTAAACAATGTAAAGTCTAGATTCTTTTGAAACTCCATTGCGATATATTCATGTAATTCTTTTGGGGAATGTAATTGCCATATCTGGCCTATTCTTTTGGGATAATGTTAAGGATAGTATAGATGGTAAATAGAAATTTTATTGTTATTGGATGGTTCAATGGACCCTGTGTGGTCAAGTTAATATAATTGCACAGGTTGTGATTTTTGGGTGGAGCTTCCTGTACAAAGGAGACTCTGCCCAAATTTTGTTAAAATTAAGAATGTTTCTTATTTGATGGATATATATTTAGTGGCTCTCATGACATGAAGGGTTTCCTAGTGTAATGCCGTCCAGGGTGGTATTTGAGGCGTTACATAATCTGAGGATCTAATTACATATATTTTTACCAAGTCATTTAAATCTAATGCGTTCATGAAGCAAATAACACATTCTAAATAAACTAGAAAATAACTAATTAGAGTTTGGTCAAACTGCAACAGCCTTCTTTAAACCAAACTCTTTAGAAATGATGGCCCTGCCTCCAATATGTTCTATCTCAAGACCTGCCCTAAGCTTAGGCCATTTAGGTGGCTGCAAAGTGCCCCCATAATTTACCAAATATTAATTGTGTGTTTGGTTTGATGAAAAGTTAGGTAGATGAAAAATAAAGTGGAAAGAAAAAGTTTCCATTATTTGGTTCCAATGGAAAATAGGAGGGAAGGAAAATTAGAGGGAAAGTGTTTTTCTCCGGCCTTCTATTTTTTTTTCCTTTCAAAAGTGGAAGGAAAGTGAGAGAAAAGTTGAAAATAATCTATTTTTTGGACAAGTTGACTTTTTTGCCCTTGATATATACTTCTAAATAGTCTGTCACAATTCTAATTCAAAACCTGCATACTTCTAAATGTTCTACCACACATATTTTTCATGTTTATGTTTTTTGGTTATTATCTTTCGTATACATATTTTTATATATTTATTTATTTTTATAACTAATTAAAGCGACATTGAACATTTTTAAATCTTGAAAATTTTATTTATAACAAAAAATAATTTTTTGTATGTAAGGGTATAATGGTAAATTAAGGATATATGTATTTTATTTTCTTTCATTTTTCCTCTAATACCAAATAATAAAAAAGTAATCCCTCCAACTTTTCATCTATCATACAAAACAAAAAGAAGAAAAAGTGTTTTTTCTTGCTCAAAGGATGCTGTCTATCTCTTCTATTTTTCTATACCTCCAATCAAACGGACCACAAGGGCATAAATGACTTTTTGAGTTGATAAAATTTCATCTTTTGGCTGTGTTGAACTCCAAAGACCATATCAAGTCATGAAACCCAATAATAGATTAATTGCATAGTGGGGCCATGCACTAGATCCATTATTGTTTGCTTTTGTAGATTGGTTGAAGTATCCCTCCCCTCATCTATCTAATTTATCCAGATTTATAGCTCTATGCCCTCAGTATTCCCCCCCCCCCCCCCCCCCCCCCCCCCCTTTCTCTCTCTGATGCAAAGAAACAATGCAATTAATTATTTAAAATTTTTAAAACAATAATAATTACAAAATTTGATGAGATTATTAGAGATGAAAAACATAATCAACAGAAAAATCTTTTAAAATTTATTATTATCAAACTATTCCTTCAATTCAAAGTAGGTTAGAATAATCTAGAATATATAAATAAAATATTTCTTATTTTTATTTGATTTTAAAATTTTAAAATATTTAGATGATGATAATAAAAAAAAATATTGTCTTAATCTTGACAATTTCATGAGACATGAATTATGTTATGCTTTATATTATGTTTAGAATAAAAAGTTTGAAAGCTTTGCAATTTAAGAAAGTGTATCAGGAAGGAAAAAAAATGCTAAATAAACTTAAAAAATTGACCTAAAAAGTAGACTTGATGAATCACTACCATTGAATAGATAGTATGTCCTAATAAATACTGGAATCCACAATTAAATCAATGACAAATACAACAATCACATCATTAAGTCAAATATTTAAGTCTTGTGTAGCACATTCCTCACATCAGGAAATGATAGATTACAATTATTCTTGTTTTGGCTTATGAACTTAACTAGGAGTAACTCATGCCTAAAGACACGGTGCAATGTAAATGATTTTGAGAGAAATGTTGGTGACCGCTGGATGAGTTTATTTGAGACCGTTGGATGAACTTATTAAAGTCTGTCCTATTTTATATTATAGATATTGAGCACACACACGAACTCTTTTATTCAGTCATAACAAATTGAATAATGTGCATAACATAAAATATAAACATAGAATTTAACCGATATTCTTACATTAATATACCACTTTAAAAACAAGACTTGTAAACAAATAAAAATTTTAGCACCCACTTATCGACCATCTGAAAAGAGTTACCACACCACTGACAAACATTTCTTGCATGCATGAACAAAACACAAAAAAATCAACTCCCAAAACAAAAATAAAAAAAACAAGTTCATGTTGTCAACATCACCACCATCATCATCCAGAAGGTTAGATGTTTCGCTAATTTCGTCACTGCTGACAGAACGAGATAGACTAGCGTTTGATGCCTCTTCAGGTGACGTGCTCCCTGCAGACTGAGTGGATTGAGATCGAACAAGTATGCCCTTGACCATTTTCAAATTACTTTTAAGTGTTCTTATATCACTCTTTCCTTCGAGGATTTTCACGACTTCAGACATCTTGGGCCTGAGTGAATGTTCTGGGTTACAGCACATCAATGCTAAATCCAAAATTGCCACTGCTTCTTTCTGACAGTAGTCGGATCCCAAGGTTGGATCAACTAGTGCTACAAGATTTGCTTCTTTTTGTAACATGCAAGCCTGCAATGTTTCGTTGCATCCAATAATTTAATCACGAGGCATTTTACAAATTCAGAACATTTCAAAAATTTCCAAAAATTATTCACCACCAATTACTACAACCATGGTTTAGGGCAGCTTATGTCTTTGTGTGTGTGTGTAAGAGAGAGAGAGAGAGAGTTTCCATTATTTTTGTTCGATAAACATGCGACTCATGTAAAAGTTTCATATTTTATCATTTTACATTCTATTTTATTATTTGTATAATCAACTACTACAAATATATCAAACTAAGATAAAGGGCTATTAATCACTTCCAAGATGGTATCAATTTATTTTAGAGAGAATTACACCCAAACCTCCTGAGATTTATTACTTAATCACTTAGACCCTTAACATTTGAAATATTACACATAGATCCCTCAATGTTTGTACGCTGGTATCACTTAGACCCCTGTCGTCAATATCCGTTTATATATCTATTAGTAAATTATATTCAGACTCTCTGAAGTTTGTAGGCGTATAATATTTAAACCCGTCAAGTTAAAATGTTATACTTAGACAAAAAATACTCCAATCAAAGATAGAATATTACACATTTTGAATTTTACAACTAAAATTCATGTTCTATTGTATCATTTATTGAAATAAAATTAAAAATAAAGATCCATTTTTTAAAAAAAATTGTAATTTGTATACAATTATACTATTTATTGGAATAAAACAAAAAAAAAAAAACAAACAAGGGGTGTAAGTCATTCATAATAGAACATGAATTTTACAACCAAAATTCATGTTCTATTATGTCATTTATTAAAATAAAATCAAAAATAAATTTCTAATTTTTTTAAAAAAAATCATAATTAGTATATAATTACAATTAGTAGATAATCATAATTAGTATATAATAGATAGTATAATTATATATTAATTATGATTTTTAAAGAAAAAATTAAATTTTTATTTTTAATTTTATTTTTATAAATGTCATAATAGAACATGAATTTTGGTTATAAATTTTAAAATATTTGATATTTTATCTTTAATTGAAGTATTTTTGGTTTAAGTATAAAATTTTAAACTTGTGGAGTCTAAGTATTATACGCTTATAAACTTCAGGAAATCTGAATGTAATTTACCAACGGATATAGTAACAGACATTGAAGGCAGTAGTCTAAGTGTTACTTGCGTACAAACTTCAGGGAGTTTGTGTATAAAATTTCAAATATCAAGGGGTTTGAATAATTAAATGACAAACTTCAAAGAGTCTTGAGTGTAATTCTCTTTTTTTTTTTTTTTTTAATTGTGGGTCCCTAGCCTTAAGCATCAGGCCCTTTTTTGTGTAAAGTGTCAACTCTAACCCGTTGACACGAACCTGACGCAACACGATTCTAAAATTTACATAATTATTAAATACACATAATAAATAGTTTGGATTAATATTTGACACTTGAACACACTAAATGTCTTTTTTTTGTAAGTCTGACACGAATATGATACAAATAACAATGACACGACATTAATTGACACCCTTCTTTGTGGGTATCGAAATTTAACTAATTGATTAATTAAATCTTAATCCCACATATTATATCTTAACCATCAGACCCTTTCTTCTGGGTTGAGTTTCAGTCAGTCTAGGTATGGGTTTGAGTATGAATTTGCATTAGAATTTGTCTATTAACTTAATTTTGATACGCTAAATTAAAGATGAAACAATCTTATGTTGAAGTTGCTAACATTGTCTAACGACTGAGGTTATCATGTCATTATTCAAATATCAAGTGGTATCTGTAAAATATCAACACAACTCAAAAGAGCCCATTTGATATTTACCCTCCATTTGAAAAAAACCACACAATTCAACAAAAAAAAACATAAAAAACATAAACAAAAATTAATTAATAAAGTGTTTTTCAGTGTAACTTACACGGTCTAGAAGATTGTCTGTCTCGCTATGTTCGATTGTAAAAATCTTTTGTCCACTGACAATTTCAAGTGTGACAGCTCCAAAACTGTAAACGTCCACTTTTTCTGTCAAGATACCATGCTGCATATACTCAGGTGCTATATATCCACTGCAAAAGACCTCAACAATGACAATGTTGCATTTATAATCTTGATAAAAAGTATCAATTATATTTTTGTAATAAGAGTGTGGGAGGAGTTGTTTCATTACAAGGTTCCTATAATGGGACCATCCTTATCAGGAGGAGGAGGAGTAGCAAGTTCGAAATCAGATATCTTTGGATTCAGATTCTTGTCTAGAAGAATGTTTGATGGCTTGATATCTCTATGTATAATTTTCTTTTGTGATTCTTCATGGAGAAAAGCCAGACCTTTTGCTATGCCCACACAAATTTTAACCCTGGTTGGCCAATTCAACCTCATTCGGAGCTCCTCTGAACCTACAAATTAACCAATCTTCAGCAATTTTACACTCTAATTAATAATATCCGACAAACCTATCTATCAAAGGAGAAAATATTCAATGTAACGGTGTACTGACGACACGGTATCACCAATCAATTATGAAATACCAAGTAAACTAAGTGGGTACCATTATTTCAATAACTACCACATCTAATAACTTCCGTACTGAAATGGGGGGCATCATATAATTCAACTGATTTAACCAGTGGGGACACTTGCCCCCTTCCGTCCCTCCCTCCCAACACCCACTATAAGGTGGTTCCGTCCTTGTTGATGTCCACATCATCATCGTTACATTGAATATTTACTCCTACCAAAAGGGAGCATGGATCCGATAAAAAGGGGGGGTACAAGGAAAAACTGTCATATACCAAATAATGCATGTTGAAGGGAGTTATTTTCCATGTACTCGTAGACAAGTAGGGGCTGGTTGTGTTGTGCACAATATCCGAGTAGTCTTACAATATGTGGATGTTGCAGGTCTGAAAGAGTAACTATTTCACTTTCAAACTCATGGATTCCTTGGCTTGATTCTTTTCCTGCAAATTGTTTAACTGCTATGGAAGTGCCATTGGGAAGTACACCCTGCATTCATGTGCAAAATTTCTCAAGACATGGCAACATAAAAGGTAAGGTTCCAAACCAAACACAGGTTCTGAATTTAGAGAAATTTTTATACGAGTTAAACACATCATTTGGTCGGGTCGGGTGGGCTGTCTGCTCACTCAATGAGAAATTGTCTGATTTTTTCGAAAAAAATGATTTTGACAGACTGATGATCTATGACAACAATTCTTGGGAAGACCATATGGTGTGTTTCACTCGAAAAAAGTTAGATTCCGTTTAACATATCACATGGCAGTGCTATGTGGTATTCACAACTAATGAAAAATTGTCATGTCAAGCACACGAGTTAGAATGTATAATTTTAATTGACCATGTACACTACCTACCACTACGAAGTAGTGTGTTAAACCTACAAAAAAGATTTTCGTTTAACTCACGAAAAATTTTGTTTGGAAATAAAATTTGGACTTAATTCAATGCAACCAAGCAAGAGGTCTTCAAAGAACTTTTGAGTAATAAAGCTTTTCGGTCGCATTTCATTGGTCACTAAGGCAAAGTCTCGCTTAATCGTTCATCGATCTTCTCTTCTAGGAGGCCTCAGGCCATCCCTCCAGAAATTCCGATCTCTGTGTTTGTATTAAAGTGTTGGTAGCTTCTAGCCACTTTGATTGATTGCTTGCAACAGCTTATCGATGCTCGTTAGAGGTGAAGTCCCTATAACCATAAATTTCGAAAGCTTTTGACTGGGCCTACGAGAGAAATGAACTTTACATATTGATATTGCATACCGAAGGGAAGGCCTAATTGCACCACTCCTCCTCACCTTCATTAAAGGTGGACGCTATCTATTGATTGCATAAGTCTCTAATTAGGTAGCATTTCACCCAAGAATGAACACAATCCAAAAATGAAAAGGTTAGAATTGAATGCTGGATTTACAATTCTAGGATTTCACTTTGGTACGGAGGTACCGTATCCAAGTTTATAATTTTTGATTGATCCTAACAGTTTCAGGATCAATCAAAAACCCCTCCAAAATTATAAATAATCCAATAAATTATACAAAAACTCCTAAATAGTAATATAAGAGAGTACGGTATTGCTTTGTTTTGGGTACCGTAGCATTCTCCACAATTCTAATGCAAGAGTTAAAACAGAACCAACCTTATAGACTGATCGAAAACCTCCCATACCAAGCTTGTTTGCATCGCTGAAATTGTGTGTGGCAGCTTTTATTTTGTTGAAGTCGATAACTCCTGTTGAAATATCAATACTTATGTTACACTCTCTATATGACTTGGTAGTTTAACATGATATCAGAATAAGAAGTTATGTGTTCAAATCTCAATGCCACCATGATTATTAAAAGATCTCAAATTCAACGTGTTAGATCCAAAATATAAACAGTTGCAAGTTTTCATTAGCAATCAAATGAGTTGGTGGTTTAACAACTTGAGTCTTTATTATTACTTTTTGGGTTGATTAATTAAATGATTTGGGTTATACACCAGACACCAATGTTAGCTGAAAGAAAGGAAGCAAAATGATTAGAGTATAGCTGGTGGAGTTATGGAAATGGAGGTTATAAGAGGAACACATGTAATATATATTTTGTTGGGAGAGTTATTGAGCGCCTTTGAAAATCATTTTCTTCTCACCTCAGAGCGATTATATAAATCAATAAATGCATATAGTTCAGGGGTTTAATTGATATAAAAAAAAATTCAGAGACTTAATTAACACTAATATTATAATTTGTAGGTCATATGTGTAATTTACTCTAAAATTTAATATCCTAGCACAAGGACCGGCCAGAGTCTTCCAGGATGTGGATCTTGTCATTGTCACTTACAGCTTATTGGTGTGAGAAAAAGCACTGCACTTAAAGTAAAAGCTCACTGGAGAGAGAAAAAAATGTGCACTTAAAAGTAGAGCGTTTAAACACTACCCTGATAGGCCTTAACTGCTAGGATCATGAGGCCCTGACCGTACCCAATACTCCTCTCAAAAACGAATCTAGTTAGGTTAACATAGTTGCTAACCACTGAACTTTGTAAAAGTAGAGATAATTGGATAAAAATATGATAGCTAAAGAGAAAAGATAATACTCTTTTATATCTAAAAATTTTAACAAAATTTAGTAAAATAATAATGTGTCAGGTAATGAAATTCAAATTCGAGTCTGTCTTACAAGATGCTCCAGAGCTAAAATATTTACCCATTGCATTTGGAAACTTGGGACTTACCTTCCTTTGGTTTTTTCCAACCTCTTCTAACTGATATGTTGGGAAGCACACACTGCATTCATGTGCAAAATTTCCAATTAAAATAATGGATAACTGATTATCTCAAGCTCTTAAGACTCAAGACAAGAAGGCAACATAAGAAATACAAGGTCCCAAACTCAAGTTCTGGATTTAAGGTGAAGATCACTGGTCAGAAATGAGGGTGCAACTGTCAAATTCTTACAATCCTATGGAACAAGCGAAAAAAATGCAAAATTGACAATTTGTATTTCGAAAGATAGAAATGTACACATAGAAATCACATAGAAATGTAGTAATGTGATCTGTTTTAGTAAAATTGAGAATAAAATTTTAATGTAAAAAACTTAGAATTTAGTAATAGAACTTCTGCTGTATAACAGAGGATTCGGACTGGTTCCTATATCCCATGTTCTAAAAACTCAAAACCAGATGGATCGAATACTAGCCACAATCCGAAAATGGAAGGTTTACCTAAGTCCAATGCAAGAATTGAAGGGTTTAGAAGTAACAAAATATGCTGGATTTACCTTATCGAATGTTCCAAAACATCCTGTGCCATCAACTCCTCCCGGAACTGACTCCTCCGGCTCCGATTCTTTGAGGTTATGTTTCAATTCATTAGCAATTAAATGGGTAAGAAACAGTAAAGCAAAGTCATAACGTTATTGATGGAGGACGTTCAAAATGCTTATTGATATTGTGATGATCCTGATCCAAGTAATTAAGCTGTTCTTACCTTCATCATGCGGGTAGGTACCCACCCAATTCACCATCTTCAAGAAAAGGAACAAAGCTCGATATGAACAGAAGTAATGGGTTTTGGAACTGATGTGAGAAAGTGATTTGGGTTACACTGCCAGAAACCAATATTGGGTTAAAGAAAGGACTTCTTGAGGGCCTACGAAATTTCTGATCAATTTCTTCTTACCCCACCCAATGTAAACGCGGTGCACTTAACGTCAAGCTTATTGGTGAGAGAAAAAGGTGTTTACTAAATATAATATAATGAATAATGCTATTTGTATCTAAAAATTTGACCTAATTTTTGATATAATGATGTAATTTCATAAGAATCATGGTAAAAGAAAATAAGCAAAATGAATAGATGGATGATATAAGGAGACCACACATATAAAATATATTTGGGAGAATTACACCTATTCTTTTTAAAATTTGTCACTTAGTTATTTAGCAGTAATGATACATTGACCAAATTTTGGGACCAAATTTGGAGTCCAAATGACATGGCAGCTGAGTTGGGCTTCTTTATTTGGGGTCATGTCATTTGGACCCCAATAAAGACCCCAAATGACATACTGCCATGTCATTTGGGCTCTAAATTTGGTCCCAAAATTTGGTCAGTGTAGCATTACTCGTTATTTAGACCTTTAATATTTGAAATATTATATACAAACCCCTTAAAGTTTGTACACGTGTAACACTTAGACCCTTGCCGTAATTTTTGTTAGTAAATTACACCTAAACCCCCTATAGTTTGTATATATATAATATTTAAACCTTTCAAGTTTAAAATGTTATACTTAGACAAAAAATACTTCAATCAAAGATAAAATATCAAATATTTTAAATTTTAAATTTTAAAACCAAAATTCATGTTCTATTATGTCATTTATTGATATAAAATTAAATTTAAAAATCTAATTTTTTTTCTAAAGAAAGGTCATGATTAATATACAATTATGCTATCTATTAAAATAAAACTAAAAAAATAAATAAGAGATCAAATAGTAATGAACACAATATCTTCTATATTTAATTGTGATAGTTTGGTTATTTAACATATAGTATAATTGTATACTAATTATGATTTTTTAAAGAAAAAATTAGATTTTGATTTTTGATTTTATTTTAATAAATGATATATTAGAACATGAATTTTAGTTATAAAATTTAAAATATTTGATATTCTATCTTTGATTGAATTATTTTTTATCTAAGTATAATATTTTAAACATAAGAGGGTTAAGTTTTATACGCTTATAAACTTCAGGGAGTCTGAGTATAATTTACTAATGGATATTCTAACGAACATTGACGGCAATGATCTAAGCGTGCATATAAACTTCAGGAGGTCTGTGTGTAATATTTTAAATATTAGAGGATCTAATTTAGTAACAAATCTCAGAGGGTTTGAGTATAATTCTCCCTATAATTTAAAATAATTGAAATATATTACAACTCAAGATAATCCAAGTTAATAGCAAAAAAAAAAAAAAAAAGATAATCCAAGTTATAATTTAAAAGTTAGGATAAATTTTAAAATATTATAATTGAATATGAGCAATACAACTTTTAAAAATCAAGTTACTTAAGCCAAAGGAGAAGATATAATCAATAAAGATAATTTATAATCGATCATAATATTTTATTATCGATCTCGAATTAATTCAACCAATTGTAACTTTTTTTTTTGTAATAAGATATGGTTTTATTTTTAAAAATAATAAATTTTGATGTGCTACTAATTTTGTTTTTTTTGTTACCATGGGCTCTATCAAATATTGACATACTAGCAATAATTTGTATCTTAAGATATTCTACAATATCAAAAACTAAAAAAAAATGATTTGTAATATTTATATTTTAAATAATAATTTATTTTTCTTTTTTTAATTACATATTTTAAAACTAAAGTGAATGGAAAAAATAAGAGAGATGTAAGAGAAAAATAAAAGAGAGAAGTATGTGTGGATTAATGAGGTTGTTTGACAATAGAGTTTATTGATTAAGTTGTCTAACATTAAGGGCCGAGCAGAGAGGATGATATTTTTTAGTAAAAATAATTTTTTTTTAGATAAATTTTGTATCATTATATCAAAATAGATAAAAATTTAATCAATATTGTCCGTTGTTGTGTTTTAGAAGTTGATAGTTTAACTTACTAACCGTAATATTAGAAAGGTACGAATGAGGTAAGAAAAAATTGATCAAAAATTTCAAAAGGCCCTCAATAAATTTGGGAGAATTACACTTCAGGGGTCTAAATATAATTCTCCTTAAATTATAACTTCACTTTTAAATATTATAACTTCTCGTATGATTTTGATGTCGCTACCGCAATGGTCCCCTTCAATAAATGCAGAGTTATGGTGTTAGGAACGTACAAGGAAATTTCCCTGTACGCGTAGAAAATTAACGCGGTGCACTTAAAGTCAAGCTTATTGAATAGAAAAAGCTGATTGGTGCGAGAAAACGCGGTGCAAAAGGTGTTTGCTGAAGGGTAAATATATATGGATTTTAATATAGTATCGAAATAATTATTATAATAGTGATAAAAATATTTATAATTGTGATAAAAAATTAATAAAAATATAAAAAATTTTAATTATAAAATGACCCATAAAAATAATAATTTTTTTTAATTATAAAATGATCTACAAAAATTATAAAAACATCTATCGATGTAATAAATTTTGTATGTATAATACCAAAACGACTTGCTGTATCGCCATTGACTGTGATAACATGAGAGAGAGAGAGAGAGAGAGAGAGAGAGAGAGAGAGAGAGGGAGAGGGAGAGAGAGAGAGAGAGAGTTTTGAACATAATCTATTGCCGTGAAAGACTAACGGCGTGCATAATTACCTGTTAGTCCGATAAAAATTTGACCCCATTTATTGATTAGATGATATAATTTTATTAAAATTATTGGGTGAAGAACAAATTTTAATATTTGATAGGATACACAGTCAATCCAAATATCATAATGAATTAAGTCAACAAATGAGATTAAATTTTTATGTTTAAATAGTATTATTCTATTTTTTAAGGCTTGATCGACTTAATCTATAAGGATTCCGGTTAGTACAAGATACAAAACAACTCAGTAACCATCAGAAAGGGATAGAAAAAGACATTCACTACCAAATTTTATCTTTGGCAAGAAGATATTATTTTTGGAATATCACGTCATCACTTCTAGAAGGTCACATCATACTTAGAGAAGAAAGCCTATAAAAAATATACGATTAATATACGTTTTTGAAATTAATACAATATCAAATTTGCTTACCAAACAAAATATTATGTCCGATTAAATAAAAAATAGTGCAATCTAATATTTAATCCCCTCATAATATGTTTACCAAACGAGCCCTTAATATTAAAGGAATTGGTATTTGATATTCTAGCCTTTAAACTTTGAATTCTTCAATGAAGTTTCGTCGTGTTTGTCTTTTTAAAGGAGAGATCCCTTTCAAACAGATTATCAAATGAATATCAAGATCTATTTCCATCTCCTCAACCACGTCATGTTAGATATTTTTTTCATATTGAACTTCCATTAATTGATAATTAATTTTAGATTTGTAAAAAACGGGTTGAATTTATGATCCAATAAGATGAGTCAAATATTGTTAAGTGATCTATTTTGATAGACTTATATACATCTATGATTGAGGTAATTAAGTGTAGGTTTTAATCTAATTGTGACCCGTAATGAGAGAGCCCATTAGATTCATTACAAATAGTAGACTAGGTCCTCTCTTCACTTCATAATTTAATTTGACTTATCTCATGAGAGCCACCTATTGCTTTGAAGAAGTAGAGGAAGACCTTGCCATTCTACGAAAGAAATCCGATAGCATTATGGCTCATACATCTATGTTCTAAACCTTGTAATTTAGATATTCTAAATCGTGTAATTTAGGTGTTCTAAATTTCATATACAAATCATTGAAATTCTTACACGTGATATCAGAGTCTATCTTATATGAATTTAGAACTCAATAAAATTTGTTTTATAATTTTATTTATACAATTTGGGTATTTTAAAACCTATATTTTGTGACGTTGACGACACCAATTTTTCTCAACGCCTAGTTTGTCGTCAATGGTAATACACCCCTCTAATTCTAAAGTTGGAAAATCTTGAACAATGGCGGCGGTGGACCACGGCCCTATATGAATTTTTTTTATAGTATCTTTATAGTATGGACTCCATCATGTTAATCACAGAAGTTGAAAGTGATGTACTTTTTATGAATTGAATTCTAAATTACTTCATGTGTAGAGATTGTAATTAGTTTTGGGTATGAAATTATTATTGTATTTATTAAATGTCTTTTAGGTGGTAGACTTTGAATAATCAACCCATGATTTTTCAATTGTTGTTGTGTTATACTAAATGTTACTGTTAATCATTATTTGATGATACAGCCACTGTTTGTTGACAAATAGATACAAACTTTACTCATAGCAGTCAATTATTATTTGTTATTTTTTTTATCTTGATATAACTTTGATTAAATTACTATAATTTATAGAGGGTGTTTGTACACTCTTCTTGAAGTTGTTTATAATCTATTAAAATAAATTCTAGTATATGTGGGTTTATCTCACCTAATTCTTTAGTTTTAAAATTTTTATATTATAATTTGAGACTTGAATGTAACGATTGATGTTGGGTGATCTATAGAGATACATGTCGGTTAGTACCTCATATTGATTGATCACATGATATTTAATTATGGACATTTGTTATAATATCCCAGTTTGAGAAATTATATGGATTAAGATGGATGGTTGCCACCAAAGTGGTCAATTTATTGAAATTTGTACATTTTTTCATGCTTTTGTTACGGGATGATCTCTAAATTATAATATATAATTACCTGTCCAAAGGGGGTTATTGTATATTATAATTTAGAGATGTCATGAAACATTGTGCTAGAGGTGCAATAGTCTAGAGGGTTTATCTGCCCAAAGAGAACAAGCTTTTCGAAACTTGAATATTCTCATTGGCTAGTTTCATGAAAGAGATGACCTATAGCATATTGCATTCTCTGCACAAAGGGGAGTTTGTAGTGATGTATTTGGACTCTCTTAATAAAATATGGCTTGTTATGTTCAGAACATATTTTATTTATTTATTACCCAATTTTGCTAACAGTTTATATTCTCGTTACATTGAACAATTTCTTTTGCTGTGAATAATAATAATCCAAATATTGAAGTCTTGACTGGTTCTAATTTTAAGAGATGAAAGTAATATATTGAGTTTGCCCTGGTAATTGCTGATATAGACTTCATCTTGAAAGAGAATGAATCTCCTAAACCTACTCGTGAGAGCTCTCCTAAAGAAAAAGAACTATATGCAAAGTGGAAGAAATGTAATTGTTTGAGTATGATTTTACATGAAAAGGTTTATATCTGATCACCTTATGAGTGGCTTGCCTGAAACCAAGAATGCCAAGGAGTTCTTTACCGCTGTAGGAGAGAGATACAAGGTATCCAATAACACTGAAACTGAGGGCCTAATGAATGAATTAACGAATATGAAATATGACAATGTAGGTGGTGTTAGGGAATATATTCTTAAAATGGTCTATGTGCAAATCAAGCTCAAAGCCTTCAAAATTGTTATTCCTAATGATTTCATTTTACATCACGCTCTTAACTCTTTGCTTTCTGAGTTTAGTCAAATCAAAACTGCCTACAATACCCAAAATGAGTCCTCGACAATAAATGACCATATCTTCAAGTGTAATTCTGAGAAAGAAAAACTTAAAAAAGAAAAGAGTGAAACTGTCTTGTTTGTTTCCCAGCCTAAATCTAGTTTCAAAGATAGGTGTCAGGGAAATAATAGAAAACCTAATCATATTGCTCCAAAGAGTGATCAGAATTTCAAAAAGGCATAGTACTGGTTAGAATGTGGGAGGTCCTAATGCTACCATTTGAAAAGATGTTAAGTGTTACTTTTGTAAGAAACGAGGTCATAAGAAAATTTAGTGCACTTGATTCAAGTCTTGGTTAGAAAAGAAGAATAAATAAGAAGGTAATTTACTAGCCTTTGTTTGTTTTGAATCCAATTTAGTTAATATCTCATTAAATTCTTGGTGGATTGATAGTGGGGCTTCTGTTCATGTTGCCATGATTTTGTAGGGATTCACAAGCAAACAGAGGCCACGTAAAGGGGAAACCAAACTTAAAGTAGGAAATAATAATAACGTCCACGTTGAGTTTATAGGAACTGTTAGGTTGAATTTAGACACTCGTTTTCAACTTATTTTAGAAAATAATTTTTTATGTACCGTCAATTAGGCAAAATTTGATTTCAGTTTCCTTACTTAATAAAATTGGATACTGTTTTAATTTTAGTAATGGTAAAACTCAATTGTCTTTAAATTCAAAAATTGTTGTTCATTGTGTTTTATTAGATAGTCTGTATAGTCTATGCTTGGCTGCCAATAATGAATATGATTTTTCAATTTTTGTGAATGTTGTGTCTAAGAGACCTCTCATTAAAGAAAAATCTTCATAGCTGTGACATAAACGCTTGAGTCACATTTCTAGAAAAAGAGTGAAAAGATTAATAAAGAATGATATTATTCCTCCCCTTGATTTTGGAGACCTTGAAACTTGTGTTGACTGCATTAGGGGTAAATTGACCAAAACTAAGAAGAAAAGTGCAATTCGTAGTCTAGATCTTTTAGAAATCATTCACACTGACATCAGTGGACCTTACTCATGTACCTTGTGTGGTAATAAATAATTTATTATATTTATTGATGATATCTCTCATTATGGATATATTTATTTAATTAATGAAAAACCTGATGCTCTTGAAAAGTTTAAAATTTTCAAGATTAAGGAAAAGAAACAATTAGGAAAAGTCATAAAAAAATTTAGGTCTGACCGTGGTGGTGAGTATTATGACAAACATAACGTTTCTGGGCAGTATTTGGAACTGTTTGCCAAGTACTTGCAAGATTGTGGGATTGTTGCCCAATATACCATGCCCGGTAGTCTCGAGCAGAATAGTGTGGTTGAAAAGCGTAATCGCACCCTTAAAGACATGATGAGGAGCATGATGAGTAGGTGTAACTTACCTGATTATCTTTAGGGAGAAGCCATTAAAACGGCTTCATACATTCTTAATAAAGTTCCTAGCAAATCTGTTCTAAAAACACCTTTTGAATTATACCCAATAAGAAATCAAGCCTTAACCATTTTCGAGTCTGGGGTTGTCCTACTGAGGTCAAAATCTATAACTCTTTTGAGAAAAAGACTGATCCTAGAACTATTATTTGTTTCTTCATAAGTTACCCAGAACATTCGAAAGGATACCGATTCTATTGTCCTACACGTGGTACTAAAATTGTTGAGTCCTTAACTACAAAATTTATAGAGCTTGATGTTGTTGATGTTGATTGCTCACAACCTATTAGTGAGCATGAACAAGATAAATTTGTTACTACTCCTTTACCTGTTATGCAAGAGAATATTATATCTGCTCATATTGTTAATTTTTCTGCTCTAGTTGTTGATCCTCATATTTTTGCAATTGACTCTTCTATTCCTATTGAGGTTACTCAGCCTTTAGAGTCTACTATTGAAATTTTCTTGAAAAGATCTACAAGATCAAGGAGGCCTGTTATTTCTGATGAGTATTATGTATACCATAAAGAAAGTGATTTGATATTGGTGACATTGTTGATCTTTGTAACATACCATGATGCCGTTATTTGTTCTCAGTCTGATATATGGGTAGGTGCCATAAAAGATAAGATGCATTCTATGGCATACAATGAAGTTTGGGAGTTTGTAGAAATTCCTGAGGGATATAAACCCATTGGCTGCAAATTGGTGTTTAAAACTAAGATGAACTCCAAAGGTAAGAGTGAAAGATTTAAGTGGTAAAAAAAGGGTATAGTCAAGGGGAAGGTATAGATTTTAATGAAACTTTCTCACATGTCTCTACTAAAGATTCTTTCAAAATCATCATTGCATTAGTTGCTCATTTTGATCTAAAATTTCACGAGATGGATGCGAAGACAACTTTCCTGAATAGTGAGCTTAGTGAAGAAAGTTTATATGATGCAGTCTGAGGGTTTGAAGAAGAATGTGAAAAAACAATTAGTGTGTAGGTTAAAAAAGTCTATCTATGGTCTCAAATACGCTTCTCGTCAGTGGTACTTGAAATTTGATGAGATAGTAAGTTCTCTTGATTTTGTTGAGAACAAGATGGATCAATGCATATATCTTAAGGTCAATGGGAGCAAATTTATTTTTCTTGTTCTTTATGTTGATAATATTTTGCTTGCAAGTAATGATTTGGGCTTACTTCATGAGATTAAGCAATTGTTGTGCAAAACATTTGACATGAAATATCTTTGATAAGCTTCTTTTGTGTTAGACATTAAGATTTATCGTGATAGGAGTCGTGGATTATTGAACTTTCTCAAAGGGCATATATAGATCGTGTGCTTGAAAGATTTAATATGCATAATTGTAAGTTTGGGGATGTACCTATTGTGAAAGGTGATAAATTCAGCCTAAGTCAATACCCTAAGAATGATCTTGAGGAGAAGTCTATGAAGAATATACCTTATGTGAGTGTTGTTGGCAGTTTAATGTATGCACAGGTTTGTCAGGCCTGACATTGCTTTTGCAGTTAGTGTTCTTGACAGATATCTTTCTAAACCAAGATTAGATCATTGGGTGGCAGCTAAGAAAGTTATGAGATATTTGCAAAGAACAAAAAATTACATACTTGTTTATAGGATTGTTGATAGTCTTGAGATGATTGGTTACTCAGATTCAGATTATGCTAGGTGTTCGGGTGATTTAAAATCCACTTCATGATATATTTTCATGTTAGTTGGATGAACAATAGTATGGAAGAGTGTTAAACAAACTCTGACAACTTCTTCCACTATGCAAGCCGAATTTGTAGCTTGTTATGGAGCTGCAACACAAGTTATATAACTAAAAAAATTTATTTCAAGACTTATGATTGTTGATTCCATCTCTAGACCACTAACAATTTATTGTGATAATTATGCAACCATATTCTTCTCAAAGAACAACAAAAATTCTAGTGGGTCTAAATATATGAAAATTAAATATCTTTATGTCAGGGATTTTGTGAAGAAAAGTGATCTTGTGATTGAACATATTGATACAAAATCAATGCTTGCTGATCCTTTAACTAAGAGACTGAGACCTGTAACTTTTAAAAAACATGTTGACAACATGAGCATTTTGGAGTCTTTTGATGTACTTGGTTAGTGGGAGTTTATTTATGTGTTAAGAACTTTAGTATCGATTTAATTTTATATGTGATATTTGATACTCATTATGGTTGAGATACATCTATTTGATGAATAATAAATATTTGGATGATTATCATTATTGTTAGCATGATATTCTTGTTATGTTATATGTGTGCACATTTATGACATGTCATTTTATGCAAAATCTTAAGGTTTAGTGTATGTCTTAAGTATGAATGTTTAGTTAATGAAATATGTCTCTGATTACACCATTTGAGAAAATCTTGAGATTTAAGTTTGGAGACATACTAACTTATTATTGAAGCTAATAGATTTCTCTAACTTATTATTGAAGTATGTTGTTAAAGAGAAATCATTTGGAGGATTGACAATGAAAATAACATGTTTATCAGATCACATATTGAAATGTTATTTTCTTGCTAAACTACCACATCTTGATCCATGTCAATAAGATTATTATTTTTTGTAATTATGGATTGATCCTATGTCAATAAAGGATGTAAAGGTCACCATAGTTCGAAAATAGTAACTTTATTGGACCAGGTTGAGTTTGAAATGTTGTCTTAGGACCATATTTTTTATTGTGGCCACATTGAGTTTTTGTTTGATTAGCCCGAGAGTCGTTTTTCAAAAAAAAAATATATATAATTTTATTTTATTTTTTAAATGACTACAATTAATGTTGCCCAAGTGGGAGAATGTTAGAATTTTTTTCATATATGATTTTCATTAATTGATAGTTAATTTTAGATTTGTGAAAAACGGGCTGAATATATGGTCCAATAAGATGAGCCCAATATTGTTAAGTGATCTATTTTGATAGGTATAATCTCTTTAATTGATGTGGTTGAGGCAGTTAAGTGTGTGTCTTAATGTAATTGTGGCCCATAATGGGAGAACTCATTAGATTCATTACAAATAACATGATAGGTCTCTTCTCCACTTCATAACTTAATTTGGCTTGTTCCATTGAGAGCCGCCTATTGCTTTGAAGAAGGAGAGGAAGACCTTACCCTTCTACGAAAGAAACCCAGAGATAGAGTATCATAGCTCATATATGTATGTTTTGTAATTTAGTTGTTTTAAATTTCATATACGAATTATTAAAATTCTTACATGTCATTCTCCTCCACATGAAAAATGCCAACTCTTATATCTTTTTCAAGTTGGTAATTAATTGAACTCCTTAGCTCTTGAAGAGGGCTCGAGCAAAGAACAATAAAAAGGTTTAAGGAGGATTATCCTTCATTATTGTGTCTAGTTCCTTCCACAGAAGACACCTCTATCTTATCTTTTATTCAGTTTTTAGGAGCATCACGTTATTCATCAATGCAAGGCTCTCTAATCTTGACTTCCTTTTTTCTCCTAACTTGAGGAGGATTTTGTTTAGGAGCTAATGGACATCCAACATTTGAATGGCCAAACAATTTGCATGTTGAACATTTTTTAGGTATCCAAAGGATTTCAACTAAGATTTCATGCATAACCTCACCCAACTTAATTTTTTATGATTTTGGAATGTCCTTAGAAGTATAAATCTTAATACACATCCTTACAAAATTAAGCCTGCTCTTAGAGAGAGTGGGGGAATCGAGATGCAAAGGTTTCCCAATAATGCTACCTAAGTAGCTAAAGCCTTCCTTAGTCCATAACAAGAGAGGAACATTAAAAAGCATGACCTAGATTGGAATATTGGAAATTTAACTTTCGTTAGCTTAATGTTTGGATATCATTGCTTCAAAACCTTGAGTTTACCCTCACAAAATTAAGGATTACTTTTAAGAATTCTACTAATAGCTTCCACATGTTTAATCTTAAAGATAGAAAACACATTATCCAAAGTTAAAACTTCATCAAGATCATCTTTGCAAGTCTTTTCAATCCACGATTTCACAAAATAGTAGGGGTATTTTTTTTGTCTAGAAAATAATCACTTGTAGCATTTCTTATAAAGAATATCCCTGCTTGGCAATTTCCAATGGGACTTCATAAACCTCACTATTAACAAGATCAATATCATGTCATATATAACAAAAAACATATATTTCCTTTTTTTCTTTTGTTACAGGGTGTTCAGGTTTGCGTCAACTACTTTCTCGAACTCAGTATCTGATCACCATGACTTAACTTGGGTTAGATCATGTCCCTTAAGGGACAATGGTGGCTAGCCCTTTGCCACATGTCAGAATCTAGAGAAAGGCGAGAAATGATCAGTCATGACCTTGTTTGAAAAGGGGAAGTAACTGTCTGAGAGTTACCAGCCAAGTAATTGTCGATGGAGGAAGAACCGTCGAAGATAGTGGCTATAAAGGCCAGAAGAGGAGGAAGATAAGAAAACATTCAAACCCCTACAAGACCCACGATCAGGGCATTTTAGGAGTAGTACTAAGTTAGTTTTAGGAAGTAGTTATTGTTGTAATTAAAGAGTCTCTTTGTCCTAGAAATTATTATGTTCTTGTGTCATCTTTTCTTGTTATTTATTGCTAGAGATTCATTAAAATGTGTTGATTCTTACTCTAAATAGCAATTTACAGCAGATCTACAAATTTTGTTGCATACCATGAACTGCGGTGGTGTACACATAGATACCGGGATCGTAGATACCCCTAGCATTCGCACAACCCGAAATGGGATGGATTCGCGATCCAAATCGCTCAAAGTCCCGGCTCCAAATTATAACTCAAAACTATAAATTGATTCATGATCTAAGTAATCTCACATCATAAACCAAACCCAAATCTAAACTCTATGTATTTTTTTATTTTGGTATTCTTTAAATTCATATTTTGACAATATTTATCAGAAAATATAAAATAAATATTTTTAACTACGTGTATACGGATATATTATTCTATAGAAGTTACAAAGTGAATCACGACCCAAAATAGCAAATCAACTAAATTTACCCCCACTGTACCGCATATTAAAAGAAGTATCGTACCATGTATCTGCACCCGTACAAAATCGATCCACGATCTAGATAACATTGGGTGTATCCTTTGCAAGAAGGATGCAAAGCACATGGAGCCATGGACCACTTGTTCTTACATTGTTCCTTTGTCTCTAAATATTGGAATAGACTTTTGACGAATGTTGCAATACCTTGGGTGATTCCAAGAACCTGTGACTTGTTAGTTGTCAATAAATTCAAGGGTTTTGGTTCTAGTAGTAAAGGCAAGGTCTTATAGATTGTGCGATGTTGGCTTTGTTTTCAGCGATAGGATTGGAAATGAATGGGAGGATCTTTTTTTTTGATTTTTTAATCAACAACCTAACACTACCTCTTAAAAGAGGTAGGCCAGGTGAAGATATAGAAACACACCACACACAAGGAATGGGAGGATCTTTGATGATAGGGAATCCCCTTGAGAAGATACGTGGGGTAAAATAATTTTATTGGTTTCTCTTTGGGCTTCAACATCAAAGGATTTTGAAGGAATGTCGCTATTCTTAATTAAAGACCATTGGGCCCAAGTATGTGAGCCGTATTAATGAAATGCTTTGTACTTAGTAGGACTATTTTTTTTTTCCTTTACCCTGACTAAGTTTTAGTTTCTATTTTCCATTTGTTCTTTGTATCTATCAGAGGACTCATTTTCCCCTCATGAACTTCTACTATCTATAATACAATATTGTTTCGTATAAAAAAATGATTTCACATAGCAATTCAAGTATTTCAAAATAAAATAGGTAAAGAAAATTCAGAAAATGGTGTAGGCAATCTTACAGTAAGCTTAGATTAGTGAGATTTCCGATTTCTGCAGGTATTTGACCCCTCAAATCATGACTTGGGGAATAACTATAAATCAAAAAAAACAATATAATCAATAAAAGTTCCGCTAATTATAAATCAAAAATGATGGTAACAGTAGTATGATAATGAGCATTAATTCACCTCGTTTTCTTTTTTGTGCAAGATAATAAGGGTTCCGATTTTTAGGTACTGAACATCTGAATGTTTTTAACGATGATTATTATAAAAATGCCTTTGAATTGAATCAATACAAAGTAGAGCTAAACTTACTGAAAGGTGATGGGGAAAAAAACAAAATAGACAGAAAATGATTGCCTTAATATTTCCAAACTCCCTTCCTTAGTAGCAAAGGTGATGGAGATGGATAAATATTATAGACTTGTTTAGAAATTTATTTAATTATTTGAAAACTAGTTAGTACTTATCTTTTTAGTAGTAGAATTCTGTTTGGTGTCAATTTTCAATCACTTCAAATTTGAATAAAACCCTTACATCAATCTGTTTATATGGGGAAATCAAACCCTAGAAGTAAGACTCCTAACAAATCTTTAAAACTAAAAAGATAAGTACTAACTAATATTCTAATAATTAGATAAATTATAAAACAAACCTAACACAATCCTCATCATTCTCCCTCGGAAATTTTTTTCTCAAGAGAATTATCAAAGCAAAAGTACTCCAATAGAGCAAAATCAAGATGGCAAAACTCCTCTATAATCCAAGAAGTAAAAATAACAGGACAATTCTTCCATCGAATTAGATGACGCTCACAACTTTAATGTTAGGAGGAGAAAAGCAATTCTTAGTCCTCAATCAATAATTCAAGTCTGAAAAAAAAAAACCCCTTTATATACAAAAATCAAACCCTGAAATTAAGACTCCTAACATAACCCTATTACCAAAAAGATAAATACAAACTAATATTCTAATAAGTAAATAAATCATAAATCAAATCTACAATATTTATCCAACTCCAAAATGATGCTCGTCATTTTTCCAGGTTTACATCATAAAGTGATCTAACTGGTCTCATATTTGAGGAATGTCAACCCTTAGGGGTAGAGGGGTAGCTTCATGAGTTGGACCGAGTAAGATTTTTTTGGTTATTTTATTGTTGGTTTATTATTCCAAAATGATGCTCGTCATGTATATTGTCCTAGTTTTTAAAAACAATTATAACCTGTATCCCTCTCTTTTTTCAAAGTATAATGAATTAGGTGTGAGGCGTGGCGGTACTTCCAATTTCACGAAATCATGTAAATCTCGGAGTTGTTATTGTTTTTTTTTTTTATTTATTGTTTATTGTTCCGTGTGGGCCTAAGCCCAACAAAAAAGACTTCATAAGGGATCACTTAGGAATGTCAAATCAAAGCTGTTATAAAATTATTAGTACCCAACAACCAACAAAGATGAACCCGAAAATTTTTCTTTGTGGGGCCAAAAATCCATATTTACATGCATGTTTCTCTATAGGTATGTAGGTAGGGAAATGACAGAATTCAAAAATTTAGGAAACAATGCAAGTTTTCAAAGGCATGTGCCCTTCCATGCTATTGAATAATGCATTGATTGTGACCGAACAATTCAAAATATCACAATATAAATAATACATGTATTTTAGGTACGAATTCCAAATCCTAGATGTTGTAAACCTGAACAAAAGAAAACCTCAAGTACACTTAAGAGAGAGTACATGAGAAAAAAGGTAGGAGAGAACGATATTTATTGCAGAGTGAGTTATTTTTTCTCTTTATTATTATTTTTTTATTTGCCATAATTTTAAATTAAAATACCTCTAAACACACTTCTTAACCATCTAAGTCGAAGCCAATAAAAAGTTATACATTTTATCATTATCCGACTTAAAATTTTCTGTCTTCGCCATGAGATGAGAACATGATTACTAGTAAGTAGACAGAGAGATATAAAGAGAGAGGGGGAGAGAGAGAGAGAAGAAGAAGAAGGTTGTTGTACCCTATAGGGTGGATGAGTTACTTCTTAGTAAATTGCATATTAAAGCAAGCAAAACCTATTTTCTAACAAATGTCATCATGCATTAGTAGTTAAACGATAATAGTCAGACCTAATTTACTGATCTAATTTGTTGAACTAATCAATAATTGTCATTGGATTGACAGTGAGGCCAATACTGGCTAGGACCTATTACTAATCCAATGGATGTGATGGACTAAGTCAATGAATTAAGTTAACACTAAAGAGTATTATGTTAGTAGTTTCATATATTACTTTGGATATAGAGAGGGGTGGGGCCCGAAATTTATTTCTGAGTGGGCTAATAGAAATTCATTAAAGACACAAGGCCAAAAAATGATTAGTGTGGCGTTGGCATATATAATTAGGGTAATTTAAATTTGAGCACTCAAAATAAAGTATCAAATAGTATTCACAATTGATCAAGGATTTGAAATAAGACAGAAGGAAGAAATTGTCGAAATGGAGTGTTGATGATCGAAAAAAGAATTCAGGGTGGGCTAGTACTCTGGCTCTAGCCTTGGATATAGATCCTCTTTGTTTCAAATTTTGTTACTTCATCTGACATTAAGTCTCAGTGGGTGTTAATGGAACTCATGGAAACCTTATTTTCCCCATAAGGAGGGGAAGTACTTTTTTACTATTTAATAAAAGTTGTTTCCTATGAAATAATATTTAAAAAAAAAAAAGAAGATGGAATGTATGAAATCTCACTAATGCAGTGAAATGAATCTAAGCTACAGCTATTATACAGGGAGAAGGAGGGGTTTGGTGCCCACATAAAAATTACCTATATTTCCCTTATTTTCGAAGCCTAAATCGCAAAAGAAACATAGTCAATCTCTTACTTTTTCACTGACAAACACTCACCGTGGTAATTTCGGCGCAAATTTCGGTGCAAATTGGTTCACTCGCCGGTGTAATTTCAGAGCAAACTTCACTGTACGCAAGTTGGTTTATCCACCGTACTGAATTTAAAGTTTGTGTGATTCAAGTAGGGGGTTCTGTGTTGGCGAATTCTTTGGTTTAAGTTTGATTGAGGTGGCTGGTATTGAGTGTGAGCGGCGGACTGGTTGGAGAATACTAAAGAGGAAGAACATAAGAGGATAGCGGTGTCTGCCGTCGGCGAACTGGTAGGAGAGGAGGAGAGAGGAAGAAGTGGTGGTGACTGTCGACATTGGGCTGATCTGAGAATAGGAAAGAGAAAGAATGGCGGCGTACCAGTTGCAGGAGCATCTTGAGAGTGAGTAAGAGAGAGAGGATTATTTCTCGTGAGGCTATGGAACAGGAAAAATTATTGAGCCGTTAGAACAACTCCAACAATACTATCTAAAATAATTATTCAAAATATATTTAATTATTATACTATCTATTTTAGTTAATCACTTTTTCAAATTTATTCCAACAACGCTATTTATTTTAACTAACCACTTCAACTCACTTTAACTAACTTTCAATAATAAAATTTAAAAAATAACAATTCAACTATACATAGTATAAATTTAATCAATTATGGGCTATAAGAGTAAATATCATAAAAGATGGGTTACAAGAGTAAATATCATAAAAGAATATTAGCCACTATCTCCACCGAAGAAGAGGAAGAACAGTCGAAGGCTCAGACGGTGCTTGGGGCAAACTGGAGCGATTCGAACGCCATGGAAGGAAGAATTGAAGGTCGTTGAGAAGGTTGATTTGGGAGAGAAGGTAACAGTCGAAGGTGGGTTGAGATGGGTGGGGTTGCATCTACTTCTAATTTCACAAATTCAGTCAGTGGGGGTTTTTTGTGGGGTTTCAGTGGGATTTTTGGTGGGAGTTTTGGGTTTTTCGGTGGGTTTTTGGTTGGTTTTCCGGTGGGTTTTTCAGTGGAGTTGAGACAGAGAAAACTAGAGAGAGCTCCTTTGAGACAGAGAAAACCAGTTGAGACAGAGAAAACCAGTGGGAGCTGAGACAGAGAAAACCAGTGGGAGCTGAGACAGAGAAAACCAGCTGAGACAGAAAACCAGTGGGAGCAAAAACACAATAGCGAGCTCCTTTGTCTCGCCAGGAATAGCCAACCAAATGAAGGTTATGGGAAATAGCTAGTGTGATAGCTAGTCTGTTGAAGACAAGATTTAAGGACTGCCTATGTAAAATAGCTAAAAACGGCATTTTATTGAGGCTCTTGGAGTTGCTCTTACACCATCTCAATGATGCAGTATTACGTGGCGTAATCGTCTAAAAATTATTGAATTAATTGTAAGTTATAATATTATATGGTATTTACTATCAATCTAATGATTGTATTGAATTAGATCTTTAATCTGAGGACCTAATAATATAGTTTCAATGTAATCTTAAGATTAGTTTTCGAGTTTTAATGTTAGATAGAGTTCACTACTGATTTAATTGTTATATATTTATATGTTTGTGTACAATGATATCGAATCACAATCGAATCCGATTTTAGTATATCAATATTTTATATAGGGTTAATTGTATTGGGGTTCTTCAAAGTATGGAGTTTATCTCATTTTGATCCCCAAAGTTTTTTATTTCATCATTTTGGTCTCTCAAATATTGAATATGTTTTTATATGGTCCCTCAAGTAAATAGTGTCTAGATTGCTAACAATTTTTTATCATAAATTTGTCACGTGATACTTAAATATGGACAAAAAAAATAATTTTGATAACTCTTGATTAATTTCTACTCAAATTTTGGTTAAATAGCTATCTAAATTATACAATTTTGATCATGAACTATCCAAATTTTAGTCAAAAGATACTCATATTACACTTTTTTTTGTCAAGAACTATCCAAATTTTGTTTAAGAGCTATCAGAATTTTTTTTGTCTATATTATGTGACAAGTTTATGATAAAAATTGTTAGTAATCTGGATGTTGTCTGCTTGAAGGACCATATAAAAACATATTCAATACTTTAGAGACAAAAATGGTACAATTAAAATATTGGGGACCAAAATAAGATAAATTTCATACTTTAGGGACCTCCAGTACAATTTACCCTTTAATATATAAATTTGCATCTAAATTTTTTGTATGTCTTTAATATTCTATGTTTCTTAGAGAAATCACCAATAAGTCCTATTGTTCCTCCAAAAAATCATTAAGTCTTATCATGTTTATTATGTGGCAATTCAGTCCTAATTTTCATAATTTATTCTCAAAAAGTCCTACACTTCATCAAGAGTATGTTTTCTTCAAATTTTATCATTCTCATCAACAGACCAATTACATTTTCAGCAATAATATTTGTTATTATGACCCAAAGTTAATTATTTTTTCTTAATTAGTGCATAACATCCAAACCACGTACTTAACAATAAAGACTTATAGAAATGATAAATTACACAACTCTATTTTTTCTTATTTTTGACTTTTTGAAGCATATAAAAATTTGACTCACTTGACTATTCATGAATTAACAAACAATGTAAAAACTAATCTATGAATACAATCATGGAGAAAAGCTCATCTAATTATACTTTTTTTTACCTCTCCTTCCATATTTTGGATTAATAAAAAAATTATTATTTTAAGGCATAAAAAAAAAAAAGAATTTAAGCATTCAAAGCTACAATGTTGTATTTAAGAAATAAAATAAAAAATATTTATTTATGTAATGACTTTAATTTTTTATAAGATTCACTCGCAAATGAACTCCTGCGTGACTCAAAACTAAAGAGTAGTGATTTACCTTCTTGTTGGGGAAGAGGTGGCGCGGAGCCCAAAACACCGGTTGCTCCGCATTGCAGTGCCACAAGCAGCAACGGAGTAACTAAGAATTTGTACAACAACATATGCATCTCTCTCTCTCTCTCTCTCTCTCTCTCTCTCTCTCTCTCAAAAGAGCTTCTTGCCTCTAAGCTTGGTTCAAAGTCGTGCTCTTATAAAAGCAACTTATCTTTGGACCATTGTATTTGCCAAGAAAGGGTCACAAACGAAAATTGTGACTACTAATTTCTCCATTTGCAAATAAGAGTGATAATTTTCTATACGCTCTGTGTATATATAGACCTTTCATTCGTGTCAAGTAAAGTGGATTCGTATCGGGTCTTATCAAGTTCATGTTAAAAAGTATTCTATTTATATTGGATTCGTTTATTAATTCGTGTCTAACGAATCGTATTATATTAGTTACGTGTCGTGTATAACCGGCATATAAACTAGTCGTGTTGCATTTTTTTTTATTAGTTTCACTTATACTCGATTCGTTTATTAATCGTATAGTATCGATTCCACTTGTTTACGAAATGAGTGACTTAAGAAAGACCGAAACTCTCGAAATTTCATGTCGTATTAACAAATCGTGTTATATTTAGATACTCTTAGTAATATAACTCGAATTCAACACGAGATAGAAAATTAAAAACGGCACTGGCCACTAATGAAAATTATAAATGAATCAGATTAATACCAAGCATGAATAACTCCATATTAACATCATAAAAATTGCTTGATTGGTAGTGTGTAGTATATCATAACTCCCGGTCTTCACGCATTTAGAATTAAACAAAGCTTATTAGTGGGAGACAAAAGACAAAAGGCAAAAGGCAAAAGCAGAAGATTATTTTAATAAAAAGTGGGTTATATTATTTCCATGCCGCCAGTCATCCTGAGAAGTTAAGAGTATCGTCATTGGTTGCTTGAAATTATGATATTAAGCTGGACAAGGGGAGAGAGAGAGAGAGTGTGTGTCAAACATAGTCTACTACATGTGATACACGAGAGAGAGAGGGGAACCAGGTTGTATAAAGAGAGTTTTAAATGGGTCATATCATCATGTCATGTTAAAGTTTATTCGATTCACATTATATGGAGGGTGAGTTGAATGATAGCAATCAGGTTGTATAAATGGATCCTATCATTATGTTATGTTAAAGTTTAGTCTATTTTCATTTAACGTACTTATATTGTTGATCGTGTTGTTTGTAAGTCATATTTAAGAAGATCGAGTTCGATCCATTTACCAAACTTAGTGACAAGTCAACCTCTTTATGACCGAAAGAAACCCTTAACTAAATTGTTGTGAATTTTATGATCATTTTGTGGCGAGTTATTGAATTGTGTTAGAAATTATTAATGGTAGCAAAATTAAGAGTAAATATTCAATATGATGCTAGTACCACATCCTACTGACTTATAGTATTACGGTGCAATGAGAAGCAAGTAAGTGCATATTGTCTTAAATGGAGGGATAGTCACAAAAATAATATAACATGACTCAAACATGGTAAGACATGAATTGATTATGATCCTTATAGAGGTGTCATTTTGTAGAAAGGGACAC
Organism: Ilex aquifolium; assembly: GCA_951799425.1. Lineage (NCBI taxonomy): Eukaryota > Viridiplantae > Streptophyta > Magnoliopsida > Aquifoliales > Aquifoliaceae > Ilex > Ilex aquifolium. Next base: position 51,817,742 of record OX637392.1, on the reverse strand, counting down.
AACGAAAAATGATAACAAGTTTTTTTTTCCACAATTGGAAAGCAACTACAGAGAAAAACAGCTTTTTCTTTTGGCCATTTAGCTTTCAAATCAGTCAAAAAGTTGTTTGCATGTTCAGATTTCATGCAAATAATTCTCGTATTGCTATTGAAAAAATAATTTAACTTATCTTCTATGCGTGATAGAGACTAATTTCACTTATATGTTAGGGTTGAAAAACACCTTAATTTATAATTCGGGTAAATTACACTTTAACCTCATCAACTGTAATTTTTTATTTTATTTTATGCCATCAACTTTTTTTTTTTTACATTGTACTTTTAACAATTTGATTAATTTCATATTACCCAAATTATTAACGTCCGTTACATATTTAATAAAAATTTATTTAATTTATCCTCTGAACTATGTAATTTTTTTTTCACTTTGTCCCGACAAGTCAGTAATTTTCTTTTAGAAAGATAACAAACGTCTATGATTGGGGCAATGTGAAATAATCAAAGTAGTTGAAGGGACAGTGTAAAAAATTTAGTAGTTTACAGGGCAAAATGAAATCGAGCCCATTGTTTAGGGGGTCAAAGTGTAACTTACCCTTATAATTCCAAAAACAAATTCCTAACATTAATGGTTCAGTTGTACTTTTTAAATCTGAAGTTATAACTTATTGAAACTATTCATGATCGATTATAAAATATTATGATTGATCATAAATAACATCAATAAGTTAGAACTTCACCTTTAAATGATATAACTTAACTTTTACAAGTTATATTTATAATGATTGATCATGTCTTTTAGAATTATAAATAACACTCTCAAAATATTATAACATTACTTCAAAACGTTATAACTTTCAGTACAATACCTCTTTTGGTAGTGCGATCATCCTTTGGCCAAATAAGATTTTGCATCAATGTTACAATCAATTTTTTAAATACGTACCATTTTTATAAGTAAATAGATGACTCCACTTCAACCGTAACCTACATGACTCCCATCGCACTTCAGCATACGATACTCAAAAATATTTTTTTTGTTATTGTATATCTTTTTTTGGTCTAATAAGAATGTGGCACATAATTTTATTTTACTTTATTGTTTTTACAATCAACAATCATAATTAAATGAGTTTAGGACTTCATGAAAATAATTTTTTAAAAATATAATTTAATTGCTCTAATGTATACTCCATACTATAATCCTATCTATGACTTAATATATACAGACAGAGAAAATGATTTTTATCATATAAATTTCAACTAAGAAGATATATATATATATATATATATATATATACTAGTTATTGCATGTGCCTGAAGGCACAGAGTAATAAAAAATGGTAAACAATAAACATATTTGTATTCATATCAAAATCAAATCACAAACATAGAGGAGAGATAAATGAATCTAAGCATCGGTTGTAGTGGGGGTGAGAGGTGGTGGTGGTAGGAGACGGTGATGGTTGTGATGGGTGGCAATGACCGTGGTGGCGGTGGTGGTGGTGGTGGTGGTGGTGGTGGTGGTGGTGGAGGCGACGGTGATGGTGACCACGGAGATGGTGGTGGCGGCGGTGGCGACGGTGGTGGCGACGACGACGATGATGGTGGTGGCGGCAGCGACGACGGTGGCGGTGGTGGTGGTGGCGGCGACGGCAGCAATGGTGGTGGTGGCGGCCATGGTGGTGACGGCGATGGCAACAGTGGTGGTGGCGGCGACGACGGCAGCGGTGGTGGCGGTGGTGGTCGTAGAGGTAGTGGTGGGGTAGTCTATTTTTTTTTTTTATTAAAAAGTATTTGTGAGAAATAATTCCTAAAAGTAATTTTAAAAAGTCACTCCAAATACACCTTAAAGACATATTTTTCCTATTAAATTTAGGGTGTTAATATTAGTCGTTAAATTAACTTTAAAATAAAATTTAAAGCGATCTCAATCGCGAATAACAAAAGTCATTTTGTTTATCTTTTAAAATTTGAATTATAAGTTACTTTATTATATAGATATTATAATTTTTAATCTATTACAAGGCACTCAGAAGGAGAATATTTTTATATATTACTTTTCATTGTGAGTGGGAGAAAAAGCTGTGCGCATGAAATAATGCTTTTATTAGTGGGAGAAAAAGGCTGTTGATAATGAGAGATTCTGTTAGAATATTTTAACTAAAAGAGTGTTTTGTCTTGTGTGGGAACTCAATCCCACATCGACTAAAAGACCAAAAATACTTGAGTATATATATAGACTAGTGTTATCTAACCTTTGAATCAAAGAGAGGTCTTGGGACTCTCACGTGCGCAGGGGGGAGGGACTAGCGGAGGAGATACGGATTTCTATGTTTTGTGTGTGGAAAGTCTGGCCATTTTGCTAAAGATTGTCGTTTTAAAAAACGAGGTTATGCTCCTCAAGCTAATGTGACCGAAGAACCTCTTGTGGCCATGATTTCTGAGGTTAATTTTATTGAGAATAGTGAAGGGTGGTGGGCAGATTCTGGAGCTTCCAGGCATGTCTGTCATGATAAATCTTGGTTCAAGTCTTTCTCTCCCGTTGGAAATGATAAAAAAGTGTTGCTTGGTGATTCACATACTGTGAATGTTTTGGGCATGGGAGATGTCGAACTCAAATTTACCTCTGGCCGAGTTTTGACCCTAAGAGATGTTCTTCACACTCCTGAAATTAGAAAGAATTTGGTTTCTGGTTATCTTTTAAATAAGGCTGGTTTCAAACAAACCATAGAATCTGATCAGTTTGTTTTGACCAAGAATGGGTCATTTGTTGGGAAAGGCTATGCTTGTGATGGTATGTTTAAGCTGAATGTTGAAATGAATAAAACTACTTCTTCCGTTTATATTGTTTCTTGTGTGAATATGTGGCATGCTCGTCTTTGTCATGTTAATAGCAAATATTTGAAAAATATGAGCCATGTAGGTTTATTGCCTAAGTTACACAATAATTTTGAAAAATGTGAATATTGTAGCATGACAAAAATAACAAAACAGCCTCATATCAAAGTAGAAAGAAATTCTGAATTATTAGAATTGATACATACGGACATATGTGAATTTGAAGGAATTTTGACTCGTGGTGGAAAAAGATATTTTATAACTTTCATCGATGACTTTTCAAAATACACTTATGTTTATCTTATGAAAAATAAAAGTGATGCTTTTGAAAAACTCACCATTTTTATTAAAGAAGTAGAAAATCGATTTGATAGAAAAATTAAACGATTTAGAAGTGATAGAGGTAGAGAATATGAATCACTTGGATTAATTGAACATATACAGTCTTTAGGAATAGTTCACGAAACCACACCACCATACTCTCCTCAATCTAATGGTGTAGCTGAACGTAAAAATAGAACTTTGATCAACTTAACCAATGCTATGTTAGCTAGTTCTAGTGCACCTAAAAATTTGTGGGGAGAAGCAGTTTTAACTGGAAATTATGTTATGAATAGAGTTCCTCGTAAACAAAATCTAGTTACTCCTTATGAATTGTGGAGGAAAAGAAAGCCTAACTTGAATTACATTAGAGTATGGGGATGTTTGGCTTATGTTAGGATGACTGATCCTAAAATTCCTAAATTAGGAATAAGAGCATCTAGATGTGTATCCATTGGATATGCACTAGCTAGTAAAGCATACAGATTTTTAGACCTAGAGAATAATGTGGTAATTGAATCACTAGATGCTATATTTCATGAAGATAAATTCCCTTTTAAATATAAAAATAGTGGGGGTGATGATAATATGCCAAAGTCTAGTGATATTCCTAGTTCATCAGTGACCGAAAATATAGAACAAAAAGAATATGAACCTAGGAGGAGTAAGAGGAATAGAGTAGAAAAAGATTTTGGTTCAGATTATATTGTTTATAATGTTGAAGGGGATCCAACCAATTTACAAGAAGCCTTAACATCACCCGATGCAGACTTATGGAGAGAAGCTGTAAATGATGAATATGATTCACTCATAACAAACAAAACATGGAAATTGGTAGATTTACCACCTGGTTGTAAAACTATATGTTGCAAATGGGTGTTAAAGAGAAAGCTCAAATCTGATGGAACGATAGATAAGTTTAAGGCGAGGTTGGTAGCTAAAGGTTTTAAACAAAAGGAAGATTTAGATTTCTTTGATACATTTTCTCCTGTCTCTAGAATTACATCCATAAGATTGCTAATTTCTATAGCTGCTATACATAATTTAGAAATACATCAAATGGATGTAAAAACAGCTTTTTTGAATGGTGATCTAGAGGAAGAAATTTATATGGATCAACCAGAAAGGTTTTTTCAACAAGGTCATGAAAATAAAGTTTGTAAATTAACTAAATCTTTGTATGGCCTTAAACAAGCACCCAAGCAGTGGCACGAAAAATTTGATCAATGTGTTTTAGCAAATGGGTTTAAGGCTAATGAGAGTGACAAATGTATTTACTCAAAGTCTGAAAATGGTGAACATATTATTATTTGTTTATATGTTGATGATCTTTTATTATTTGGTACTAGTTTATATGTGATTGAGACTACCAAGACTTTACTAAATAGAAATTTTGACATGAAAGATTTAGGTCAAGCAAATGTGATTCTTGGCATGAAAATCACAAAGAGCGTTGATGGAATTATGCTTGATCAATCTCATTACATAGAAAAAGTTTTGAAAAAATATAACTTTTTTGATTGTAAACCTGCTTGCACACCTTTTGATTCAAGCATTCATTTATTTCCAACAGAAAAAGAAAGTGATGTAATTAATCAGATAGAGTATGCAAGCATAATTGGTAGTCTTAGATATGCCACTGATTGTACTAGACCTGATATTGCCTATGCGGTGGGTGTACTTGGTAGATTTACTAGTAGACCTAGTATGGATCATTGGAATGCAATATATCGTCTTATGAGATATCTAAAAAGAACTATACATGTTGGTTTATTTTATAAGAATTATCCTGCTGTACTTGAAGGTTACTGTGATGCAGATTGGAACACCCTATCGGGTGATTCTATGTCCACTACAGGTTATGTCTTTACTTTAGGTGGTGGAGCCATAAGTTGGAAATCAAAGAAGCAGCAGATTATTGCAAAGTCAACAATGGAAGCTGAATTGATTGCGCTAGCTTCAGCTAGTGAGGAAGCTGGGTGGCTTCGTGATTTATTGTTTGATATACCTTTGTGGGCTAAACCAGTGCCACCGGTGTTAATTCATTGTGACAACAATGCCGCAATAGGTAGAGTACGTAATAAGTACTATAATGGAAAATCCAGATCTGTGAGAAGAAAGCACAGTACTGTGAGATCATACCTAAATAATGGTGCGATCAATGTTGATTATGTGAGATCGACTGACAATCTTGCCGATCCGTTAACAAAAGCTCTAGCTAGAGAAAAGATCTGGAGTACATCGAGGGGGATTGGACTCAAGCCCAAATCCGATTAAGTCACATATGAGGATACCCAACCTAGGGACTGGAGATCCCAAGAACTAGGTTAATGGGACAAACGAATCATAGAGTGACTTGGTTTGTGAAACATGTACCAATGAAATTTATATCATTGTTGAAATTTTATATTCATTGTCCATCCCTATGGTGTAAAGTACATGTGATCTCGTAACGAAAATTTGGAGGATGAGATCAATATCTCTTAATGAGTTCTATAGCCCTTTTTGGGTGGGATGTTTTAGTTACGAGAACATTCTTGATAGACTCACCTATATGAGTGTGGAAGACGGGCCGCTTCCTATGAGAATTTGGGCTAATTCTCTAGAGCACTCAAGAAACTGGGATAAAGCACAAGGCTGAGAATGTGCTGGTTTTTGAAGCTTGATTTTGGACACCTTGAATATCATGTGTGTGATATGGTTCTACGTATCCTCAAGTAGTCATCGTTTAAAGGCTAAGTCCACTTTGACTCTAGTACGGGAACATTGAAGCACTAAGTAAAGGTTTAAAGGCATTGCCACTTTTGCAATGCATGATATTCTATTTATTGCCCAGTTACTTATATAGTGTATCTTTTATTAAAATAAGTGGGGGATTGTTAGAATATTTTAACTAAAAGAGTGTTTTGTCTTGTGTGGGAACTCAATCCCACATCGACTAAAAGACCAAAAATACTTGAGTATATATATAGACTAGTGTTATCTAGCCTTTGAATCAAAGAGAGGTCTTGAGACTCTCACGTGCGCAGGGGGGACTAGCGGAGGAGATACGGATTTCTAAAATCTACGAAACACATGGTTGTACCTAGTCCACGACCCGGGTAGTGGGTCCCCCTGGCTCGCCTAAAATTAAATAAAATATTAACTGATATTAAACCCACTTTTTATTATTTTCTGTTATTACTTCAATATTAAAATTTCAGTTGTTGAATACCAAAAGCCTCCAACGGCTAGTATTCGAACAGTCATATTTTAATTTATTATCCAATTAAATATAGAAGTAATTACGGCCTATTAAACACATATATTATCAGTATATATATGTACATATATTCAATATACAGAGATATCATATCAGCTATATTTTCTTAGATAAGTTTCTGGGCAATATTCAAAGGTGTGTGTGAAGCTTCTGCTTCATTCGATTGTGCAGATTTGAGTGAAGCAACAGTCAATAGGCTGAGCTGTTGTATCCTGGGGACGACGCGTCTATACCTTCTGTGCTGTGATTCTTTCATAAAGGGGCGCGAATCGTCTTAAGAGAGCGACCTAGTCCGCGCCTCACCCTGCCGTTCACTTTATTTGGATCCACTTTTCCAACAGATTCTATCCATGACGCAAAGTCATTGCTGACAGAACTTGCTCAATGGGCCAGACGAATGAACTTCAGGGGTGAACTGTCTGCAACAAATATTCCACATGTTGTGGCATTCAGGATACAGGAGGACTCATCCCTGACAGTGGACTAGTTTGGCTCCTATACTTCTGTTATTTATTTTTTATTGTACCCCTTACCTGACACTCAATTTCAATCAGCAAAAAGAAAAAAAAAGGTCATTGCTGACAAGTTACAGTATCGTCATTGGTGGTGACGAGGACAACCTTGATAACATTACACTACGACCGAAAGGAGAGAGAGTATGATTCAAGTTTGTGGTATCAGTCATTGGATTGGAGAGTTTTGAGACAAATTAATCGCAAAGTCACGGCGCGGTATTGAGCGATACGACCTAAGAAAAAAATGTTGAACATTACAAGAGATTTAAGTTATACTGTTTGTCGTGAAACTGTATCGAACGATTCGATGATGACAATTCGGCGACTTGAGATTGACTTGGATACAACTCAAACGATTCTGCCGAGTTGTGCGACACTCTGGATTTGTATATATCGTGTAACGGTATCGTCTCGATAGGTGCCAAGTCGAATACGACTTGATCGACTCGTATCGATATCGGTCGATTCTTTGAACCATGATAGAGAACCAAGGATAATCTATCCACGTTAGACGCAAGAAAGAAAGTGAACTTTATTTAACATTTAAAGTCACAACTAATTCAATAGTTACATTGAATTAAGTCTCCAATTATGTCCTTTAGGGTGTGTTTGCTTTAGGTATTAGCAAAGAGAGATTGGAGAAAATAACGCGGACCCACCTTATCCCTCTTATACCCATGCTTGGATACACATTTTGGGTCCAGTATTATCACCTAAAAATAATACCGGGTCGGGTGAATAGTGTATTTAATATCACATACAGCCTCTTAAATAAACTCCCATTTTTTATGAGTTTAAATAATCCAATTGAGATGTATTTGACCAAAAGATATTTTTACCTTAAGTGTCACTCTTTATCTTGAGGGTTCTTTAGTAAATTAATATTTATACCATCAGTCAATACTCTATCCAAACAAAGTATTAGATGAGATAAATACGAGGTTCGTTACTTCTTAATACTTGAATCAAACATGGAATAAGGAAGCATTATCACTATAATTAGTCAAAGGGTCGGATGGATGAGTAAGGGATGGACCACATTATCTAATCCGATCATTCATAATACTTAAACTAAACACACTCTTAGTTGCTGTTTGGTAAGAGGGAATGGGGGGCTTGGTAAGATGAGTTTGGAGAAAATAGTTCAAAGGATCCCCAAACCCCATGTTTGGATTGAAAATTCAATTCTGGTTCCCAAACCTGGCCCGAATATTAAACTCATGATCATGAGTTTCGTCAAATCTAAGGGAATGGTGGGTTTGAAAAGATGGGTTAAAGGGCTAAGGATACAAAAGATAATTATACCCTTTAACATAGGTATGAATTGAATTGATCAAGAGTAAAATAGTCATTTATAGGACAAATAGTTGTTAATAATTTTGATATATCTGTAAGTCCTACATGTGTATGTGTTACATACCAAATATGAGTATGGACGAGATCTAATGTTGAATCTCATCTTTGTAAAGAGGGGTTTGGTTTTGGAAGGGTTTGAGGAAGCCTGTGACACCTCTAAAACCGGGAATCTTTTGTCAACCCGTTGATCACCCATCAACCTGCGAAAGTACCCGTGAATGTATCACAACCCGACAACACGTCAATACCATCCCCTTCACTGGGATCGTAACCCACACGGATTTCTTGTGTACATTTCATCATCGACCAATCCATGGTCTAACATACATCAATTTATACTTATAATTACCCCTTAGACCTCATTTGAGCAAAAGGGGTCGATGCTCGGGACATAACAAAACATTTCAAAATTTTAAAGTTTGAAGAAAACCTACCGGTAGAAGACCTCTGAGTCCTACCGGTAGATGTGCTCACTGGACTTCAGGTTTCACAGACTGAGGGGAAACCTACCGGTAGAAGAAGTCCATTTTCTACCAGTAGAAAAATCTTCTGGAATTCTTCTTCCACCGGTAGAAAACTCGACGTTCTACCAGTAGGAGAACCTACTGGAAATGTTCTACTGGCAATGAGTGACGTTCTACCAGTAGAACTGCCTACTAGAAAAGTTCTACCGGTAGAAGAACCTCACATTCTACCGGTAGGTCTTCCTAGTTTTTTCCCGATTTCATCCGCTTTCATTTCCAATTCATTCCAAACTCGTACATCATCAACCCAACTCATATAACATGAAATTTTACATTTAACATAGTCCATACGAGTTCGATTACAATCCATTTCATACAATTACATGTCCAAAAATGAATTTACATAAAGTTTTAAAAAAACATGATTTAAAAGCCACATTTCGGCTTTTTTTTTTTTATCACTAAGGCCCCGAGTGAGAGCCAAGCCCCCGCCATTGATTTTACACATCCAATGACTATTTAAAATATTCGTGTCTTTCTTGGGGTGGGTATTTATGGACTTCCACCAATGAGTACCCAACCGAAAAGACATTTATGGACTTCCACCAACGGCTCCGCGTACGCCGACACACTTTGTGGGCTCTTATTCCAACGGAGTGCGTATCCGAATCACCGGGTCTTGTACTCGAGGGACAGTCTAGCCCTTCTTACTAATCCCGACCCAATTTTTAATGCAATCCATGCGACTCTGTCAGACCTTGATCCAATTTTTCTGAGCCCACTCATCATGCACTAAGAATGGTGTTTGATCACAACCATGCACACACACACCCACACTCATGTCGAATATCCACGAATGCGATGTCTCCCGTGCATATGTAATATAATGTACAATTGCAATTCTAATATCATGTTTAATATGTTTTGAGCACCATATGAACCATTACAATCATTTTTCAACATTTTTCATAGCCAATTACATCATAAGCATGTAACTACCATAAACCATCACAAGGTCAATATATCAATATGCATATATCAACATTTTTACCAACATCAATTTCCAAGTATGTTATAACATAATCTATGCAAATAACACACTTAATTCACATAGGCATAATATAAACACATAGCATGCCCAATTAACACATTTATCAAGAAATCACAACAAATAATTTTTACATACCCAATTCAAGTTAGAATTAATTTTACCCATTTCCTCATTTTAACTACTATAGGTATGTGCTATATATGTGATTACATCTCTAACACCCTACCCATTTCATATTTCAACCCTAGATTGGAAATAATCCTAATTAGGAAAGGAACCCTACCTCTTGAAGCGTAAAACACTTGGTAGAAGTCTTCAAGAACCCAAATCAAGCCTTAGCCCTTGATTTCCCCAAAACCCGTTCTTTGAACTTCGTCCAAATCCGTGCTTTTTGTTATGGTTTTGTAGCCCTCGTCGAGTAGAACACTTCTTGTTCTTGGCCCAAGGTGATTCGACCAAAAGAACTCCATAGATCGTAGAGAAAAGTTGGAGAAACCCTAGTCTTTCCCTCTCTTCTTCTATTTTTCAGAAATTTGATGGGTATGGAGAGAAAATTTGATTTTCTCCCATATTTATACCCTTTAGGTGCTTGGTCCTCATTACGTGACACGTTCTCCTTTCCCGGGTCCAATTTTGTCCTGAATCTATTAAATTTCGTTTCGATTCAAGTTCAAAATATTTATATTTGAACTAAATTTAAATTATTTTTCAATTTAATTTCCGGTCTTGTTTATTAGGTCACACGACATCTGATTGCGTCGTAAACCGCAAAAAATTTAACTGTTTCAGAATTCAACGAAAATTGACAGCGTAATTAGATTTCGCGAGACGAATTCAATGATGAAGTCCGTTTCATCATCCGAGTTCTAGAAAAATCTAGGTTTTCAACCCGTATTGTAGCGACAAATTACCGTTTTGTTTTTTTTCACAAAAATTCAAATTTACCCGAGTTTTAGAAAGCCAATCCAAACCCTCTCCAAAAATTCATTCAAACAAGCCCTTAAAACATTGTTCGGGAAAGAATTATCAGGAGTGCAAGCATAGATAATCCTTCGCAAAGGCTTACGGGCCAGCCCGTTAGCTTGATAACTCAGTGGGCTTGACCCGTACACGGTCAAGTCATCAATATGATAATCTATAGGGTAGGAGGGTGATGATTTTTTATAGTTTTTTATTCGTTTAAGGTTTTTTTTTTAAAAAAATTACACTATTTTACTGTCTTTTCAAACTTATTTGTTAAACTATAGTAATTTTTTTAAGGAGTACTTCAAAAACACAATTTAAATAGAAGAAACGTGTTTGTCAAGCACGACTTCAAAAGAAGTGTGTTTAGCAACATGTCTTTAATTAGTTTCAACTTTTCTTAGAAAGTATTTTTCCAAAATATGCTTTTTATTGAAATTGTAATTATGAAATTTGATTAAAAAAAATTGTTTGATATAAATATGTTTGAAAAGGAGGTAGGAATTGTCTACTCGTACTGACATTTATCATATTTATGTGTATTTTCATTACTGTTGTGTATTTTTACAACTTTTGTGATATTAAATAAAAGTGGTAAAAATAATTACTACAATAGTGGTAAAAATAATTACTACAATAGTAGTAAAAATATCCATAAAAATGGTAAATTACCCATAAAAATAGTAATTTTTTTGTACCGAATAAAAGTAATAAAAATAATTACTACAACAGTGATAAAAATACTTAGAACAATGACAAAAATACCCACAAAAGCGATAAATAACCCACAAAAGTGATAAATTTTTGTTATTATAAAATGACTTACAAAAATTATAAAAACACCCACTGAAATAACAAATTTTGGCCATAAGATACAAAATTTTTTCTACCGAAGTGAAGTCTTTTTTTTTGGTACCATAGTGAAGTCCAAGAAGGTAAGGTGATATATAAGTTTAAAGAAGTGACAGATTAAGACCTAAATGAAATTGCCAAATATCATTATATTCGTAACTTGGTTATTGATGACGATATTGAGATCTTATATTGTCGATCCGAGGATCAGATTACATATATTTCTATCAAACCACTTAAATCCTATGCGTACATGAAGCAAATAACACATTCTAAATAAACTAGTAAATAACTAATGAGAATTTTGGTCAAACTGCAATAGCCTCCCTTGAACCAAACTCTTCAAAAATGATGGGCCGGCCTCCAATATGTTCTACATCTCAAGACCGGCCTAAGCTTAGGCCATTTAGGTGGCTGCAAAGCGCCCCCATAATTTACCAAATATTAATTGTGTGTTTGGTTTGATGAAAAGTTAGATAGATGAAAAATAAAGTGGAAAGAAAGAGTTTCCATTATTTGGTTCCAATGGAAAATAGGAGGGAAGGAAAATTGGAGGGAAAATGTTTTCCTCCGCCTTCTATTTTTTTTTTTCCTTTCAAAAGTGGGAGGAAAGTGAGAGAAAAGTTGAAAATAATCTATTTTTTAGACAAATTGACTTTTTTGCCCTTGATATATACTTCTAAATATTCGGTCACAATTCTAATTCAAAACCTGCATACTTCTAAATATCCTATCACACATATATTTCATATTTATGTTTTTTGGTTATTATCTTTCGTATACATATTTTTATATATTTATTTATTTTTACAACTAATTAAAGCGACACTGAACATTTTTAAATCTTGAAAATTTTATTTATAATAAAAAACATTTTTTTGTATGTAAGGGTATAATGGTAAATTAAGGATATATGTATTTTCTTTTCTTTCATTTTTCTTCTAATACAAAATAATAAAAAATTAATCCCTCCAACTTTTCATCTATCATACCAAACAAAAAGAAGAAAAAGTGTATTTTCTTGCTCAAAGGATGCAAAGTCTATCTCTTCTATTTTTCTATACCTCCTATCAAACGGACCACAAGGGCATAGATGACTTTGTGAATTGATAAAATTTCGTATTTTGGCCAGCGGCGGATCCACAGTGGGGGCAGTGGGGGCAGTTGCCCCCACTGGAATTTTAAAAAATTTTGGGGACCAAGTATAATTTTAAAAAATTTAGAATTTATTAAACATTTGCCCCCACTGAATTTTTTTTAAAAGATTTAAGGGTAGTTATGTTATTTTGACAAATATATGAGTCTCACTTGTGAATATCAATGGAAGATGATATCAAAAATTTGGGCATTTAAAGATTAATTAATATGCTGCGAAATAGGTTAGCCCTCTCATTTGTTTTATGTTTATACATTGAACTAAATTTGGGGTTTGTAGTCCTCTTCTTTATTTTATGTTTATATGTTAGAATTGAAAATTAGGGTTTGTAGTCCGCTTTTATGGTTTATTTTTTAAATGTTGAATTGAAATTAGCGTCTGTAGCTCTCTTTCGTATTTTATTTGTTACATGTTGAATTGAAAATATGAAATTGGGGCTTGTAATCATCTCTTATGTTTTATTTTTTATGTATTGAATTGAAACTAGGATTTGTAGTCATGTATTTATTTTTCTATGTTGAAATAAAATTGGGGCTTGTCCTCTTCTATGATTTATTTTTTTATATATTTAATTGATATTTGAGTTTGTAGTCATCTCTAGTGTTTTATTTTTATATGTTGAATTGGAATTAGAACTTGTAGTCGTCTCATTTGTTTTATTTTTATTTGTAGAATTGGAATTGAGACTTGTAGCCCTCCATTATAATTAGACTAAATTATTTTGATTTCGTAGTTTGAATAGTTTTATTGTGATAAGTTAAGTACTTCATATACCTAAGTTTAGTTTACTAGAATAATTATAGTTTAAGTTAGTTTCGATTGTTTGTTAAAATTTAATGATGAATATTAAGTTTGTGATTGAACAAATTAATTTTTGAATTAGTTATGAAATTTTTTCTTAAAATTTAATATATGATTGAGCCCAATTTTGCGGTTCAAAATTTTTTTGTTAGGTCTTATAGATAAATCTATAATGAGTTTTTTTTGTTGGTTCCTTTTGTATATCGCTCATGTATATGAATTGTGTCTTTAATTGGTGTTTTATTAATAAAATTATACTTTTTTGAATATTTTAAATTTTAATATTAATATAGTTTAGGTTGCCCCCACTGGAGAAGATGTCTGGCTCCGCCCCTGATTTTGGCTGTGTTGAACTCCAAAGACCATATCAAGTCATGAAACCCAATAATAGATCAATTGCATAGTGGAGCCATGCACTAGATCCATTATTTTTGCTTTTGTAGATTTGTTGAAGTATCCCTCCCCTCATCTAATTTATCTAGATTTATAGCTCTATGCCCTCAGTATCCCCACCTCCCTCTCTCTCTCTCTCTGATGCAAAGAAAAAATGCAAATAATTATTTAAAAAATTTAAAACAATAATAATTACAAAATTTGATGAGATTATTAGAGATGAAAAACATTATCAGCAGAAAAATCTTTTAAAATTTATTATTATCAAACTATTCCTTCAATTCAAAATAGGTTAGAATAATTTAGGATATATAAATAAAATATTTCTTATTCTTATTTGATTTTAAAATTTTAAAATATTTATATGATGATAATAAAAAAAATAGTTTTAATCTTGAAAATTTCATGAGACATGAATTATGTTATGCTTTAGATTATGTTTAGAATAAAAAGTTTGAAAGCTTTGCAATTTAAGAAAGTGTATCAAGTAGGAAAAATGCTAAATAAACTTAAAAAATTGACTTGATGAATAACTATCATTGAATAGGTAGTAGATCGTAATAAATATTAGGATCCATAATTAAATCAATGACAAATATAATAGTCACATCATCAAGTCAGGTTTTTAAGTCTGTGTAACACATTCCTCATATCAAGAAAGGATAGATTACAATTATTCTTGTTTTGGCTTATGAACTTAACTAGGAGTAACCCGTGCCTAAAGACACGGTGCAATGTGAATGGTTTTGAGAGAGATGTTGGTGACCGTTGGATGAGTCTATTTGAGACCGTTGGATGGACTTATTGAAATTTGCCCTATTTTATATTATAGATATTGAGCACCCACGCAAGAACTCTTTTATTCAGTCATAATAAATTGACTAATGTGCATAACATAAAATATAAAAAATAGAATTTAACCGATATTCTTACATTAATACACCACTTTAAAAACAAGACTTGCAAACAAATAAAATTTTTTAGCGCCCACTTATCGACCATCTGAAAAGTTACCACATCGCTAACAAACATTTCTTGCATGCATGAACAAAACATGATGAGCCTAAATCTAATTGGATCAAGCCTGATCAATTAAGTAAGACCAAATTAGTTACAAAGTGAGTCAAGCCCAATTCATGGATTCAGCCCAGTCTAAAGATCAAAGAGTCCAAGAAGATTAACGAACGTGAGGAGCAATCATCGGGATAGCCACTATCTAAGATCAATACTATCTCTAACTGTACCTATTTTAGTTGTAGTTTTCCTCTCCTATAAACTAGTAACCTACCCATCAAGTCACAACCTCAACTAAGGCTCCGTGCTTATAAATTGTAAGCTCTTTCTACATAAGAGTGATATCTGTCTACACACCCCCCACACAACTATTTCTCTCTCCTAGCTAGCCAACCTATTCCAAAGCTTATCTTTGCTCTCTCTCTCTCTCTCTCTCACACACACACACACACACATTACTTTATTAATAAAAGTCCCCGACCACCGTTGCCGCCTTCGGAAGTAGAGTAGGTCACATTGACCGAACCATTATACATATGTGTGTTGATACAATCTCTGTCTCCTTCATTAATTACTCAACATCACACACTTGAATGTTGATTGTGCATAAACTTATTTTATGCATCGTCAGTTTGGCGCCGTCTGTGGAAAATGACTGAGTTTTCTACTAAATTGTTATTCTCTTTCAAATTCATGGCAATCACAACCAGGTCGATGAATCAACAACCAGAGGACAACAACCACTACAAGAAAATTTATTTTTTGCAACGTTTTTTAATTCGTCGCAAAAAATATACTATTAGCGACAAGTTTATAATTTTGTCGCAAATTTCTATTTTGGTAATTTTTTTACGATGTTTTTTCAAAGTACGTTGCAAAATGGCGACCATTGGAGATGACAATTTTTTATGACAAATATTTTTTGTCGCAAATAGTATTACATTGTCGCAAAAATAAATAATCAAACATTAAAATAAAAAAAAGTCAAAATATTAATTTGCGACGTTTGTTTTTGCGACGTTTTTTAATTTGTCGCAAAAAAAATGTACTATTAGCGACGATTTTATAATTTTGTCGCAAATTTCTATTTTTGGTAATTTTTTTGCGATATTTTTCCAAATGTGTCGTGAAATGGCGACGCCCTCCCAATTTTTTTGAGCGTGAGTAGTGGCGGGAAATGACAATTTTTTAAGATAAATATTGTTTGTCGCAGATAATATTAAATCATTGCAAAAATAAATAATCAAAAATAAAAATAAAAATATTAATTCGTGAAGTTTTTTTTATGTCGTAAAAAAATTTTTTACAAATTTTTTTTGCGATGTTTAATTTTTCGTCGCAGAATATATATTTTATTTTTGTAAATCAAAATTAAATTAAAAATAAAATAAAAATATTAATTTGTGACATTTTTTATTTACATCGGAATAAATTTTCTAAGAATTTTTATGGTGACGTTAAATTTTTCGTCGC
Source organism: Ilex aquifolium (assembly GCA_951799425.1). Classification (NCBI taxonomy): domain Eukaryota; kingdom Viridiplantae; phylum Streptophyta; class Magnoliopsida; order Aquifoliales; family Aquifoliaceae; genus Ilex; species Ilex aquifolium. The sequence goes on along the minus strand of OX637392.1, from coordinate 51,801,284 downwards.
AGAATTAAAATTTTATTTTTGTAAATCAGAATTAAAGTAAAAATAAAATAAAATATTAATTCGCGACGTTGATTTTTTGTCACAATTTTGAAAAAATCAAAACGACGTCGTTTTGGGTGTTTTAAAATCTTCCAGATAAAACGCTTCCTCAGATTCCCCAGCCCGTCGCATCGTCAGCCCCTTCTCTCTCTCTCTCTCTCTCTCTCTCTCTCAATCCGAACCTACACCTCCGGCACCATCAACACCTCACCAACACCTCACACACAGATTAAAGCGAGCGCTAGTTCTGCTAGTTCATTGCCATTAACGAATGAGTCGAACTTTGGATTCCACTGAGAGCTTGAATCGGCATTGTGGAGAATCAAGAACCGTAGCTTGAATCGGCATTGTGGAGAAGCAGTAACCCTAGCTTTAATTGGCGAGCTTTGAATTCCAGAGTGAGAGCTTGAATCAGGTTTCAATCTCTCTCTTCTCTCTATCCCAAGCTTTTCAAACATCAAATTTGTTTCAGCTTTTCAAGCTTTGAATGCTCTCAGAAGTTGGATGTTACTTTTCAGTGGGGATACTGTTATCATTCGCACAAGCTATCTTTTCTACCTTTTCAATTTTTTAATATTGCATCTTCGTGTTTAGCAATGATACTAGCTGTCCCCAATATTCAATAACACACGAATTGCTTCCGAAATACCCCATTCCTCAAGTATGCCCCAATTGAAAAAAATAAAATTGAGATACTCCTTTTGGCATCTTGGAGAGAGAGCCCCTGAAATGTGGTTTTCTGCCCACAGAAAGAAATAGAGAATAGAAGGGTGACATTTTGTTTAAATGGGTTTATTGAATGAGACGCTAGAGCAAGACTAATTAAAAATGGCAAAAAGTACCTGGCCCGGAGGAATAAATGGCTTTGGCTTTGGAGATGGGTTTGTAGCAGTTTTTATGGAGAGGTTCCTGGTGAAAGCAGCAGAGCAAGAAGAGGAGGCACCTGCAACTCTAGCTGATGACATATTTGCCACACACAATTTCGAGAGAGAGAGAGAGAGAGTGTGTGTGTGTGTGTGTGTTTGAGGAGACTTTGTATGTCTTCTTAAGAAGACTCAATGTACATATTGTGTTTGTGGATGAGAATGCACCACTAGATAATATTCTAGTGGCACAGAGGCTGGACCTACTGGGAGCGCCACACGCCACACTTTTTTAATTTCTTTCTTTTTAACCGAGGAAATGAGTAAGAAGAGTGTCCGTGTCAATCGAAATTCAGTTCAACCTTAATTCTAAATGTTGACCATCTATCTGAATGTACATTTCCAGTAATAGGACTGGATTGGATACAAAATAATCTCAAATATGATTTAAATTTCAACAATTAAGTAATTCTAGAATTTCAAAATAGAACTAAAATTAAGGGATGCATAACTTGTATTAGTTTAATGATTTGATAGTGATGTAGTTTAATGGTGTTATTGTGACAATAACTCTGTAACTTATTGTTCATTAAGACTCTATCATATGACATATTATTAGATCAGCAAATTAAATTTGTTTTTAAGTTCCAATAACATTATGTGCACTGTTCACGACACTTGGACTGCTCAGCTGGATTTACCACTCAGTTCTCAGCTGCGTTCTCTTCCAACTAGGTTTCTCCAAGTTCCCAGCTGGGTTTCAACCTTCCCAGCTGGAGTTTTCAGTGGATTTTGCTTTAGGTCCATTATGTTCTTCCAGCTGGACTATCAGGATATATTTCTCACTTGGGCTCTTTATTTGGCCCACAAACAAACTGCAACAGGAGGAGTTTCTACCTGTGTCCGATGTGTACTGTTCACGTGACTGTTCATGTCGATTGGTTTTGTTCTTTTTCAGCAGTCCAGCTGGATGTCTTCTTTGTTTGGGCTTCTTTATTTGCACGCCTCTTCTATCTATTTTGTGTTTAAATTTCAACTACACTTCCAGCTCAGCAGTTCATTTACTGGACTGTGCAGCTGTTAGAAGTCCAATCAACGGCAACTTAACGAGTTAGCTGGGCTGGTCATGTACTTATGCATTTCAATGTGGTGGACCAATATTTGATCTTATTAGTATTTTTATCTGTGTTCTGATAGCCAGATACGTGTCTCCTTTATTTATTATGTGTCTCCATCAGGCTTCAGACGCCTCTCTGCATCCTTTGCAACAGTGCGTGTGTTGAGTTTAAATGGAAATTCTTTGCTGGAATTTTTCCAGTGTTTCTTCAAAAAGAGTTAGATGAAAAGAATAAGAATACACTAAATGCCCATGAAGGAAAACCTTCAATAACCATTTCTTCTCATTAGCATTGGGCTAACAAATAAGGTTGTGGATTCAATCTAAGGGTAGCCACTCTGTGCATATAATATCAAAGGTTTGGTTGGTCCCCAGAGATAGATGAATTCATCTACCATGAATCTCTTGTCCACCCAGCACTTCTTCACAACCCAAAGTACTTTTTCTGAACTATCTATCAGTATTTTTGGGTGTTTGAGAATTTTCAAGTATTTTGATCTTTGTTATCTGATGTTTTTGTGCATATGCATTTTCAGTCCCAAGAGCATCTTTTTATCATGGGGGGAGGTGAGGGTTCTACTGCAAGAGAATTACTCGAGCGAGTTGGAAATGGAATGGTGGACATGGTACATACATAGCGATTACCATTTATTTAACTTTTATAAAGGTGAACTCGAATTTGCTTTTACTGCTTTCCCAAACACATTATTTTTGTTTCTTCTTCCTAATTAACTTAAGTAAAATGTGAACTCAAATTTACTTTTGCTGCTTTTCCTACAACTCTTCCGCCTTGTATGACTTATAGCAATTAAGAAGATGACAAGAATAGTGGAGCTAATTAATTATATTTAGCAAGTGGTAAAAATTAATTAAATTATTAAATTTCTTCTCGGCAAACTCTTTATGTTTTCTCCTATCACATCATAAGTTTGATTGGGGTGTTAAAGCATTGTAGTAGTAGAGATAGTTTAACCACTTTCCAGTATTGTGTTGCACTACTATAAAAGGGTTTCGATTTGCTTCTTTTATTATTATGTTGTAGGCAAACTCTTAGTCGTTGTAATACTTTCTTCTTTTTTCTCATTGTTCTTTTTATTTATCTATCAAGGTTTTCGATGAGATCTTGGACCATCCTTCTTGCTGATCATACAATTCCTAAATTGACATTGAGCTGCCAAACATGAAATTCTTTCTGAAGATGGAAATCAGTTTTCTAGGGCTTAGACAACTGTGTATGTGAATCTTACCATTTCATGAAAAATATATTGTGTACGATTTATCTGTGATGCAAACTTAGTCATGAATGGTTCAGACTAGGCCAGCTTGTGCTGTGAACAAAGGAACTAATTGGTGGCAGGGGTAGCTACTGTAGCTAAATTAGGTAATTGATTGGACAGATGCTATCTGTCGGTTCAATCACTATCCTGTCTTCATTTTTTGGTAACACTCCTTTCTTCCTTCCTCATCATCTTCTCACACACACACACACCCAAAAACACACTTCCCCCTTCCAAAATGCCTCATGATCGAACCCCTACCTTGTCGACTTCCCGTTGTCTCTATCTATCTATCTATTTGTATGCATATGTTTATATGTAACCTTTATGTTGTATTTTGCAAAATTGTGTTGATTTGATTGGTCTGGCATGTCTGGGTTGAAATTGGAGGTGCCAGGTCTAGAGTGGGGATTAGCGGGTGGGTCTGAGGGTATGGGATAGAGGTGGCTAGTTTGGGGATAGGATTAGGGGTTAGAGGTGGCAGGTCTAGGGATGTAAGCATGGGTGGGTGTGACTGGTTTGAGAGTGGGCTGGGGGTGCAGACAGGGTTGGTATGGGTCCGGGTTTGAGTTGTATATAGTTTGGTTCATGGTTTTCTTTCTTTTTCGTTTTCAAGATGTGTAACAACCACAAACGTGGTATTTTCAGATAAATAACATGTTGAAATCATCACTGTTGTCGCTATCTCAGGTGCCCCTTTACATACCTTTGAAATTGATCCGAACTATAGGAGTGTCATTTAAAGATTTAATTATTTATAGTCTATATGTATCATATGATTCCAAGAACTTCCGCTCTCTGGGAAGTTATGCTCCATCAGAAAGCACTACATTTGCTCTGTATCACTGCTTTTTTGTTCCACAACACAAGTGGGAACTTGGGAAAGATTGGCAGGTCATTCAACTTACTATACAAAAAGTTTTGTTGTACTTCGGCTATTGTCCAACCCATCCTTTTCCTTTTTTATAAGTTTATATTAGATGATATTATAACAATGGACATCTCTTCTAGTTTGCTATCGGTGAAACCATTATGGATCCATGTTTCTCATTAGAAAGAAAAGTTGTTAGCATTTTAAGGACAATTCCCTCAAACAGCTTCATGTGGAGGAATTGCGTCAGAACCGTCAACAGACTCATGATATGAAGTCCTCTTACCATCATCCCATGTATCCAATTGTTGGTCAGTCGGCGTTATCCGATCACCATCTGACTTAGATATGCTTTCTTCCGACTTGGATACACTTTGATCCTTACTCTTACCCCATATGACCATGTATAGACCAGCAACTATGGTGACTGCTCCAAGGACCCTGCAGATCAGAATTCAGTGACTTCTGTTAGCTTTGTGTATAAGATTCTTGAACAACATCTATAATTCTCAACATTTTTGCGAGTGAATTTTGAAATATATATTTTTTCTTCTTGCTGTTTGCGCTTGTAGCAAAATTCCCCCAAAAAAGAAGAGAAAAGGAGAGGGAAAAAAGAGGGGGGGGCTTGTACTAGAGGAAGAATAACAAATTGCACATACTTTCCCAAGTCCTTCTGCTCTGCGAAAATGAAGGAGCCCATAATTGCCATGATAACCATGCTTAGAGGATTAAAGACTGTTACAAAAACCGGCCCCTTTTCCTTCACTATTGTTCCTGAAACATAATACATTACCCCTGCACTGATAATGCCCTGCATCCAAATACCATCCATGAGTATAAATGCAGAATCTTATATTAACTTGTGAATTGTGATGTGTGTATGTGTGTGTGTGTGTGTACACACATCTATATGTTTTGGTGCACGATACTCGCCTCATGTATCACTTTATTTTTTTATTATTGGTAGCTGTTAGGTTACTGGCATTTCCGATATGTATCACTTATAGGAGGTATTATAAATGCCCACCCTGCCAACAAAAGTTGGGTTGAGAGCTTCTTACACTATAAAGAGCAGCCAATAATTTTGTATCCCATTGTATGGACCAGATTGTAGTGTTGCCCATTTCAACAAGGGTGAGTATAGTGCCTTGCAATGCCCCCATCATGCAAGTGATAAATTGGCGTTTCGCGTGCCTATTTCACTCATGATTAAAAAGGGAAAAACAAAGCAAAAATTAGTGTGGACCAAGAAACCATGGCCAACTTTATTGTTCCACTTGGTTAGACTTAGGCTTGACAATTCTAGACACGATCCGCTAACTTGGACTAAAACATGTTGACATTTCCAAGTCCTACGTGGTGGTTAACGGTGAAGCTTTCTGTGATCCAAGACTTGAGCTCATTATAAATGATGCCAGCCAGGTTCATTGCCCTGTTCACAGCCTAATGTTGTTCTGGTTGTAGTTGATTTGATTCTGTGCTCAATTAATGTAATGTTCTGGTGTGTGACAGAGCTGAGCTTGAAAGGAGAGAAGAGTGTTATGATGTGATCATAGGGGACTTGGCAGACCCAATCGAAGGAGGCCCATGGTAAAGCCACAATCTCGCACTTCTTAGCCTAAGTATAGTCCTTTACCCTCAGGTTATCAATTTGGGAATAAGTAGTAATTGCTCAAATTATGCGGGAACATCAAGTTACTTGTCTAGGACTTGGTTGATCAATGTAGATAAGCGTTCACCTGTGTAGTACTTGACTTTCTTTTTGTGGATGTAGGTTGTCAGTTGTTGCAGAGGGCATTATGGCTGAGTTTCACAGGGATATCAAAGATGTCCATGGTAATAATGACCATGATAGTGAAGAAGGGGCAAAAATCTTAAGGATGCTTGAGACAACTGCTGAACTAGAAGTTCTGGAGTTCTGCATTAAAGTGACTTACGAATTATCTTTTAGTTATGTATTACAATATTTTGGGAAACTTGTATGTAGATTACGTTGTTGGATATTTTGATGATTTATATAACTTTTATTAAGTGTATTATATTTTATGTTTTTGTTAGTATGGTATTTGATGTTAGTTTGTGTTGGTTTTTGAATGGAAAAGATGTGAAATGTATTAATTGTGTTAGTTTTTTATTGAACATAGGTATTATTGGTGTACTGGTGAAAATTTTTATTGGAATACCATTTTTTATGCAGGGTTATTTTAAAAAAAATTGAACTTTTTTGCTAAGAAATTAAAATCGTCGCAAAAAATTAAAGGAACATCTTTTTCGCGACACTTTTTATACGTCGCAAATGTATTTATTCAATTATTTTTTATTTATGTAAAAAATTATTTGCGACGATTTTTTTACATCGCTAAAAATTAATTAAATTATTATTTTTTACATTTTTTATTTATGAAAAAATTATTTGCGACAATTTTTTTACGTCGCTAAAAATTAATTAAATTATTATTTTTACATTTTTTATTTATGAAAAAATTATTTGCGACAAATTTTTTAAGTCGCAAAAAATTAATTAAATTATTGTTTTTTAAATTTTTTATTTATGTAAAAATTTATTTGCGACGATTTTTTTGCATCGGGAAAAATTAATTAAATTATTATTTTTTATTTATGTAAAAATTATTTGTGACGATTTTTTTACGTCGCGAAAAATTAATTAAATTATTATTTTTTACATTTTTATTTATGTAAAAAATTATTTGCGATGATTTTTTTACATTGTGAAAAATTAAGTAAATTATTATTTTTTATATTTTTATTTATGTAAAAATTTATTTGCGACGATTTTTTTGCGTCGTTAAAAATTAATTAAATTATTTTTTTTACCCTGGTGGAATAGATTTTAGTTACGTTTTTTTAAATTTTAGCGACTTTTTTTTTTTCATCGCAAATTTTTTTTTTTTTTGCGATGAAAATAATATTGCGTCGCAAAATACTTTATGTGACGAAGTTATTGCGACGAACATGTGACGAAAAATAAACATCGTAAAAAATAATTGGCGACGATTTTTTTAATTTAGCAATGAAAAAAATCGTCGCAAAAAACGATTTTTGTTGTAGTGAACCTAGCCTGCCAGGAGGAGGCTCCGCCTCCGCCTGTACCAGCAAAATCGTTCACTGCGGCAACTCCCGTGTCGGGGCAACAGCTTTTGGAGACCATGCAATTGTTGGTAAGTCAGAAACAACAAATTATCCAGTTGATGCTCGCCTCTCAGCCTATGGGAACAGTACTCCCTCAAATTAGAGAGGTGCCACAGCCTCCCCACTCTGGGAGCCAAGGCGCCCCCCACCGTGGCACCCAACGCTAGGGCGCCCCTATGCAGCGCCAGGTGCCCCTCGCCAGGGAGTCTCCCCTCAGTGCGCACGCGCCTCACATGCTCCCCTTCTCATGTACCTGATCCACACGCTGCCGACTATCCTGGGTAGGAGGATAAGGGGGAGAACCAGTATGCGGATCATGAAAGCTATTACAATGATCCCATAAAGGATGCCCCTAACCAATGGGACGAAAAGATCAAGGAGGTGTAAAACCAGCTTGGCGATGCCCTCAACGCCATCAAAGCACAGACGCCGGAGACGGTGGATTATTTGGTAAAGCACAGACGCCGAAGACGGTGCCTCAACTCCGTTTGTTGCGGATGTTGTCAACTATCCCCTACCCTCAAAGTTCAAGATGCTTGCCATCGAAATCTTTCATGGCACCAAGGACCCCCTGGATCATCTCGACACATAAATCTCTCATGCAACTCCATAAACGTGCCTGATGAGATTATGTGTAGAGTCTTCCCTACCCCCTTGAAGGGATATGCTCGATAATGGATTGCGAAGCTCAAACCCTCTTTTATTCACTCATTCGCAGAGTTGATCAAATCCTTCGTCTCCCACTTCATTGGGGGACTTCACCACCAAAAATCAGTTACCCACCTGTTCACCATCAAGCAGGATGGGAATGAAAGTCTTAGGAGCTACCTCACTTGTTTTAATGAGGATGATCTCCAGATCGAGGAGCCAGACGATAAGGTAACCATGACCGCCTTTATTGCAGGTTTGCGCTCTTCTAGTTTTATGTTCTCTGTCCTAAAGAAGCCGCCCTCCAGCATGCACGAGCTGCTGTCAAGGGCTCAGAAATACATGAATGTCGAGGATGTCACCAAAGCCCGACGAGGTGAGTCCTCTCGAGGAGGGGAGAAAAGGAAGGACACCCGCGAGGACAAGTGGGAGGCAGAGAACAAGATAAAGAGGACAGAGAGAGTCTCTATCAAGGACCTCCTTGGTCTTGTACCTCAGAGAGTTCTTCATGCCACTCAATGCCTTGGTGGAGCACAAATCCTTTTCCAGATACAAGACGACCCTATGCTCCACTGGCTAGGGAAGATGAAGTCTGCCCCAAACCGTAGGAATCCAAACAAATACTATCGCTTCCACCATGACCATGGCCATGACACTGAAGGCTGCTTCAAATTCAAGAGGCAGATCGAGGAGCTTATTCAGCGTGGTCAGTTATGACAGTATATTGCGGGCCGAGGACAGGCCCCAACCCCTATAGGAATCAGGAGGATCGAGAGCGCTAGTAACTCCTCGGAGAAATCCAGATGATCTCCGAAGGGTTAGGAGGAAGAGGTGACTCCAACTCCGCCAGGAAAGCCAGGTAGGCAGAGTCGCATGACTCTCGCCCAACGAAGACACTCTGGCACGGGGAAGAAGGGGTCATCACCTTCTCGAACAAGGACCTCGAGGGAATTCAAGTCCCTTATGATAATGCTCTAGTCTTAACCATGATGGGAGTCAACTACCAGGTTATTCGCACCAGCTTTTGACAGCCTCCACATTAGTAGGGAAAGATTGCAACCCGCCAGGACTCCCCTTGTTGTCTTCTCAGGGGAGAGGGTTTATCCCTTGGGTTCCATCACCCTATCAGTCACAGCAGGGACAGCTCCAAGAAGTTCCATAATCATGGTGAACTTCCTTGTACTGGACCATCCCTTCGCCTACAACATCATCCTTGGATGCCTTGCCCTCAACACCCTAAGGGTAATGCTGTCCACCTACGACCTACTTCTCCATTTCCCAACCCCTAGTGGAATCGGCGAAGTCAGAGGTGACCAGGTCTCTGTCAGGGAATGCTATGTTGCCTCTATGAAGGCCAAGAGGCTACATGAGACCCTCCAAATTGAAGTATCGGACACTTGGGATGACAGTACCCTAGAGAGAGGGGAACTAACAGAAGAACTTCAGCTAGTAGAATTGGATGAGAGCCTTCCAGAGAGGAAAGTCTATATAGGCTCCTCACTTTCCTAGGCACAAGCATCCCATCTGGTAGATTTTCTCAGGCTGAACATGGATGTCTTCGCCTGGTCCCACGAAGACCTAGAGCGTATCAACCCTGAAGTGGCCTCCCACCAGCTCAATGTCGATCCCAAGTACAAACCCGTCCACTAGAAGCTGAGGAATATAAGTGCTGCGAGAGGCAAAGCCAAGGAAAAGGAAGTGAAAAAGCTATTGAAAACAGGTCAGTAAGGGAGGTAGCCTACCCAGACTGGCTATCAAACGTAGTGATGGTTACGAAGGCCAACGGGAAGTGGCGTCACTGCGTGGATTTTATGAAGCTCAATAAAGCCTGTCTGAAATATAGTTATCCTCTCTCAAACATCGATCTCCTAATTGATGTCACTGTAGGACACGAGCTCCTGAGCTTTATAGATGCTTACTCTGGATACAACCAGTTTAGCATGTTCCTTTCAGACCAGGAAAAAATCTCCTTCATCACCCCGAAGGGCATCTGCTGCTACAAGGTGATGCCTTTCTGATTTAAAAACGCCGGAGCCACATACTAGCGCCTCGTGAACAAAATGTTTGAGGCTCAGATCGAGAAGACCATGGAAGTCTACGTGGACGACATGTTAGTGAAAAGCATGGTCGCGCCAGACCACGTGACACATCTCCAAGAGACCTTTGACATCTTAAGAGCCTACAAGATGAAGCTGAATCCTTAAAAGTGCGCCTTCGACGTTAGTTCAAAAAAATTCTTAGGCTTCATGGTCAACAAAAGAGGCATTGAGACCAACCTAGACAAGATCAGAGTTGTCTTAGAGATGAAGTCCCCAGCCTCTGTGAAGGAGGATCAACACCTTAGGGTCCGTTTGGTTAGGAAGGAAAAAATAATGAAAAGTGAAAATGATAGAAAGTGAAGTGAAAGAAAAGAAAATGATAGAAAATATATTTTCATGCATGTATTTGGTTAGGATGAAAAAATTGCAAGAAAGTTTTAAAAAAATTTCATTCTATTATTTGAAAGAAAGTAAAGTTACAATAAAAAATTTCTAATTTTCTAAATTATTCTTAATTATATTAAATCAGCCTAAAGAAGAAAAAATACGTAGTATAATTGAAAGTTAATTTTTTTAAAAAAAAAAGTGGCTCGTAACCTAATTCTAAGACAAACACATGCACGAAGGTCTTTGGACCAAATTATATGGTTAATCAAATCTATACCAATATTTTTTAAAATTAATAACCAATAAAATATTTTAAGAAAAATAAGGGTAAAATAGGAAGTTAGTTATAGATCACAACTTTCTTGCATTTCCTTGTGTTTTTTACAAAAAAAAAAAGTTGGTTAGTTGTGAGAAAATTCAAGCATGAAAGAAAATTATTTTTTCTATCATTTTTCAATTCATGCTAACCAAACAAATAAAAATTTTAAAAAATTTCTCTTTCTTACATTTTCTACCATTCTCCCGCTAAACAAACGGACCTTTAACAAGAGGATAGCAACCCTCAGCAGGTTTGTCTCAAAATCAGTAGACAAGTGTCTGCCATTCTTTAGAATCCTCCGTAAATCTTTCTAGTGGGGACCAGATGCAGAGGAGGCCTTTCAAAAGGCCTACCTCGTTACACCCCCTTGCTCTCTCATGCCATACCAGGAGCAACCCTATATATTTACCTCTCTACCTCGTCCACTGCTGTGAGCTCCGTCCTTGTCAAGGAGGATTGAGGCATCTAGAAGTGTGTGTACTATGTAATCAGGGCATATCGATGGGCGGAGGTAAGATACTCAAAACCTGATAAATTTGCTCTCGTACTTGTCACCACCGCTAGGCGCATACGCCACTACTTTCAGAGTCATACCATCGTGGTTGTTACAGATCAACCACTCAAAAGAATCATGAGAAAGCCTGACGTGTCTAGCCGACTACTCAAATGAGCCGTCGAGTTGAGTGAGTTCGACGTGCAGTACCAGCCGAAGGTGCCCATAAAAGCACAAACAATTGCAGACATTGTGCCCGAGTCTACACCACCACAACAACACCAGGAAGAAGTACCATGCGCCCCTGCCCTCGCCTGCTAAGTACATAATGCCTCCACTCATCATGAGGCAAGCCTAGTCATTATCGAGTTGAGTGAGTTCGACGTGCAGTACCAGCCGAGGGCAGCCATAAAAGCACAAACAATTGCAGACTTTGTGTCCGAGTCTACACCACCACAGCAACCCCAGGAAGAAGTACCATGCGCCCCTGCCCTCGCCTGCTCAGTACATAATGCCTCCACTCATCATGAGGCAAGCCCAGTCATTATCCCCAAAAAACCTGACATCCTGGAGATAGCCCTCAGGCCCCTAAAGACCAGACCTCAAGGCCAGAAGCCTCCACCTCCCTTGTACCTGCTCCACCGGAGCCCTTAGCACCCTCACTGCCCACACCTCAGTCTACTATACCATGTTGGAGACTGTATGTTGATGGGTCTTCCACTAGCGAGGGCGACAACGCAGGACTGGTATTGATCAGCCCCCATGGCACTCCACTCAAGTACATTGTCTCCCTCCACTTTGCGGCATCAAACAACCAAGCTAAATATGAGGCCCTCATATCAGGCTTGAAGCTAGCAATGGAGATGGAAGCCCTATGCCTGATAGCTTACAACAACTCACAGCTGATAGTCAATCAGGTAAAAGGAGACTTTGAAGCGAAGGAGGAAAAAATGCAAGAAAACTTGTCAGTGGTCCAAGCTTTGTTGAAGAAATTTAATCACTTTCAAATCCATCATGTGCCCAAAGAGGAGGCCCTCGCCAAGTTCGCATCTGCCACCATACTTATGGGCCCATCACTGATAGGCCACCAATTTGAGCCAAGCAGGCTCAAGGTAGAGGAGGACGATGTTAATTGTGCATCCTTCGAAGCTAATTGGATGACACCTATTTGAGCCTACCTAGAGGAAGATGCTCTCCCAGACAACCTAGTGGAATCCAAAAAGTTGAGAATGAGAGTGTCTAGATATGTTATCTTACGCAACACCCTCTACAAGAAAAGTTATTCACTGCCACTACACCGATGTCTTACCCCTGAGGAAGCCAATTATACCATGAGGGAAATCTACGAGGGGATATGTGGAAATCACTCAGGAGGGCGTGCACTGACTTACAAAGCAGTAAGGCAAGGCTATTACTGACCTAGCATGATCAGAGACGCCCGAGAGTTTGTCAGGAAGTGTGACAAGTGCCAGCACTTTGCGACAGTGCCTAGACAACCGCCAGAAGAGCTCACCCCCATCCTCAGCCCGTGGCCTTTCTCCATGTAGGGGATCGACATTTTGGGTCCCTTACCCATGAGTCGGGGCTAATGCAAATTGTGGTGGTAGCCATCGACTACTTCACTAAATGGGCAGAAGCCAAGGCCTTAGCTAGGATAATAGACCAGAAGGTGAAAGCCTTCATCTGGAGGAGTATAGTCTGCCGCTTCGGAATACCTCATGCAATTGTAAGCGATAATGCCAAACAATTTGACAATAAACTCCTTAACAGCTTCTACGCTGACCTACAGATCAAGCAGCCCCACTCCAGCCCAGCCCATCCACAGATGAAGAGATATGTGGAGGTCATTGTCAGAACCATCCTCCGCAACCTGAAAACCAGATTGGAGAGTGCGAAAGGGGCGATGGGTGGACGAACTCCCAAGAGTACTATGGGCTTACCGGACAACGCCAAGAAGCCCCATGGGTGAGACCCCTTTCTCCTTAGCCTATAAGACAGAGGTGGTCATACCGGTCGAAATTGGGGTACACTCCCTTAGGGTCCAACTCCATGATCCTACCACTAATGAAGAAGGCCTCCGCATCAACCTCGACTTGGTAGAGGAGGAGAGAGAGATAGTCATTCTCAGGAATTTAGAGTATAAGCGTCGCATGACCAAGTACTATAACTCGAGGGTGAAGCCTTGCTCCTTCTTGCCCGGGGACCTAGTCCTAAAAAAGGTTATCCTATCTACCAAGGACTCTCGGGAAGGGAAGCTAGGTCCAAATTGGGAAGGACCCTACATAGTCACAGAAGTTGTAAGACCGGGCACCTACACAATTCAAAACTCTGAAGGAAAAGTCTTGGCCCATCCATGGAACGCAGAACACCTGAAGATGTACTACCAATAGCAGGGACAATTCAGTGGGTGTATAAGTCAGTAGCCATCATCTAAACCATCTCTGGTTATTTTAGTCAAATTGTGTTGTTATCTACTTCGAATTATGAAATAAAATTTGGAAAGATTGTCTTTTTCAAAAATTGTCTCTCATTCCATAAAAGTTCATAAACTATTTACAAAAGTAGAACATGACCTAGCAATAAAACCAAAAAGATAAAAGTGTTACCCCCCATACATCACTCATTGTTCTCTGATCCACTCTCATCAAAGATCTCCTCCTCATCATCAGTCCCTGGTGCCTCATAAGGGACGAAACTAGAAAAGTCATAGGTAGGGAAAGCTGCTGAGATCTTCCCCTTAAGTTCCTCATAGCCATCGATAAAGGCGCCTGCCACAGCTCTCTCAGCAATATCTCTTTTATTCTCCATCTCAACAGAGTGAACCTCTGCCCTGATAGCTCTCTCAAGAGTTGCCCGAAGGTTAGCCTCTACCACATCAGCCCTCTCCTGAGCTATTCGTAGCTTGGCCTCTGTTCCAGCGGCCCTCTCACGGGACGCTCGCAACTCTGTCTCTGCTCTCATGCTAGCAGCCTCTCTGTCAGCCTCCAGCTGGGCGACCTTCTCACGGGATGCCAAAAGTTCAGTCTCAAGGGGCGCAGCTCTCTCGTGTGCTAGCCTTAACTGCTCCTCGGCAACCTCTCGCGCCTGCCTCTCAATCCCTAGCTGTTCCTCAACAGTCCCTCGTGCCTGCCTTTCTGCTGCCAGGTCTCTGAAGGCATCTTCAAGCTTCATTGTCCTTGAAAACAAGTAGGGAAAAGTGGTAGCCACCTACAAGCATGCAAAAAGTAGGACATGAGGAAAAAGAAGCGGGTACAAAATCAAAGATGAGTAAAAGACATACCATAGCAAAGCCTTCCATAGCAGTGTCAATGATGCCCTCTGGACCTCGAGAGTCGACCTCTTGGATCTCCGTAGCGGTCACAAACCCCCAAAGTCGCTCCTTGGCCAGATTCACGTCCTGCAACATGGATACTGAACCACTACTATAAGCAGGACAATTATGTGGAGCTTCGTTCCGCGTAGGAGACCGCATTGGAGCCCCAATCCCTACAGCTGTGCTCGGACTAGCTCTGGAATGCGATGGAGTCACAACCAGACAAGGAGTGGGGGCATCACTGGGTCCTATCTCCCGAGAAACAACTTGACCAATGGACCTCGGTCGGGAAGCACTGGGGGTAACTGACTTTGCCCTGTTAGAGGAAGAAGGGGAAGATGCCATCCTGGAAGCATAAAGAGCCTTCACCATTGCTCTATCGACAGTAGAACCTGTAGGAATGGTGTAAGACAAAGAATCTACAGTGCTACAACCATCAAAAGTCTATTGAATGATCAGATACCTTTCATCTTCTGCCTAGGGGAGACTTTGGGACGACCTGATGCTGACATGATGGTTGAAAACTCCGTGAAAGGTTGATCCCGCACGACCTGAAGCCTATTCTCCTGCTCCGCATATAATGTGGGTGAAACTGCAAAGAAAGCAATCACATTGTAAAAATAGATACGTGACAACTAGACGTAAAAGCAAAAGTGAAATTCTTACCTAGCTTAGTTCTCGGAACAGTGCCCCACCTCGAAGGCACTAAGTCACGATCTCCCTTAGCGGCCCACTCGCCTCCGACGAAGAAGAACCTAGACTTCCAGCTGTGGCAATTCGAGGGTAGTCCAGTAATAAATTTGTCCAATCTCGGGGCAAAACGATACCACCCTTGATGAGGAGTAGGATTCTCCAAAAGCACGTACATGGTAAAAAACTCCTTGAAAGGGGGATGAACATCAGCACTGTGAACTAGTCGCCATAACGAGAAGAATGCAAGGATCACATTCCAACCGTTGGGATTCAACCTCTCTGGAGTCAGTGATAGGTGTCCTAGAATTCGAAAGATGGGTCCGGGTATGGGAAATCGCAACCCCGCCTCCAGGACATCCTTGTAAAAAACAATCTCCCCAGAGGAGTCAAAACACGCCGGTTCGTCTCCCTCAGCTCGACGACACATAATAGTGGGAGGGATGTGGTATAGTGATATAATGCGAACAATGTCATCATCGTAATCAATTGAGCTAAAAATAGAGTTTATCTTCGAACTATCACACGCAACGATCCCCCTGCTTCCCTGAGAGCCTTGTGTAGTAGCCTTCATCATGTCCTTATCGGAATGGGTGTCTGTCAACAAATAGAACCAAGAAAAAATCAAAGTCAATGTCAAGGGAATACCAGCGTCAAAGCAAGGTGAGTTGAGTCCTCGCATAGTTGGAAATACAAAAAGTAGACACATGCAAAATCTACTTTTTTTGCGATTAAAGTTCAAATTCTGGGAGAAGGATGCATTTCTTGGAGAAATTTGGTGCCCAAACCACCTTGTAGCGGTTTGGACATTGTAGATCTCAAAAAAATACCCAGATTCAAAAAAAAATCCCCTAAAACGGACAATCGAGCTCAAAATTAAGGTCGTTACAAGTTTTGTCGTTTTTTCTTTATACTCCACCCTCGTTGCCCTTGCTAGCCGGCGCCCAGAGCCCAGCGCGCCAGGTGGATGGAAACTTACCTGTCCCACCTTACCTTTGGTGCCGCCTGAGTCCCTAGAGTAAACATGGACGCCGCCCAACCCACGGCCGTTGATGCCCATCGGACGCCTGGCGTCGCCTAGCGCATTGGCGCAGCCTAGCAGTTCGCTGGTGTCGCCCAAAGCCTAGTCGTCGCCTGTCACTTTTCTGCTATCACTACTGATCTCGCCCAAAAAGGCGCCAACCCTAGCCCCATTGGCATCACCAGTTGACTAACACCTACCAATGGCGTCGCCATCTTTCACGAAATCCAGGCCACCGCCGACGCCACCTAGGTCCCCATCTACTACGCCTCCTACACCCTAACAGCTGGAGGCATCTCCTACGAAACCGGCGTCTCCTACAACGACTCTTTTTTCACTATGGGCACCGCCCGTCTGACCAGCGGTGTCATCACCGCTTTCCTGTACAACACGAAAGGCGCCGCCATCTCCAGCGCAGTAAGTATCGCATGTGCCTGCACCACAACGAAGGGAGTCTCCGACATTGCCTGTGCCTGGCGCCACCTTGTCCAGCTCCCAGCTGACGTTGCCTGAGCCTGGCGCATTAGACTCAGCTCCACCCTTATTTCAACGCCATCTGGCATCTTCCATCAGCGCCACCAATCACGATACCTCCATAAGTCTAGCCTTGCCTCTTCCTCGTCGTGGCTTCGTCCACAGAGCTACCCATGGAACTTTTCTTCAAGGATTTTCTCCTGGCCTCCATAATCCTTGTCCTCAACCTTACCCAAGTTTCTGTGGAATGGAGGTAAGCCAAGTAGTCACTATTGCTCTAATCTCCAAGGATTGGTGTTTGAGGTGAAAAAGTGGGATGAAAAAAAAAACAAAGGGTTTATGTATATCCCAATCTTTAAAACCCTAAAGACAACCTAGATATGAAATGGAGTTTTTTGGTGGAAAGAAATAGAATTTCTCCTAACCTGACGACAGTGCTGCAATGAAACTGGGAAATGAAGAAGTGGGTTTCCAACGTAATAGCAAATCACCGTGCAGAACAAGGAACCCTTAGCTATCCAGAGGCTTACTCATGCCCTCAACCCTCTTTGTTGCAATTAGGGCTAGGGGCATGTGGGCAAATGATGAGCTCAAATCTAATTGGGCCAGATCCGATCAATTAAGTAAGCCCAAATTAGTTACAAAATGAGTCAAGCTCAATTCATGGATTCAACCCACTTTAAAGATTAAAGAGTCCAAGAAGATTAGCGCACATGAGGAGCAATCGTTGGGATAGCCACTCTCCAAGATTAAGACTATCTCTAATTGTACCTATCCTAGTTGTAACTATCCTCTCCTATAAGCTAGTAACCTACCCATCAAGTCACCGCCTCAACTAAGGCTTTGTGCCTAAAAATTGTAAGTTCTCTCTACACACCCCCCACACAGCTATTTCTCTCTCCTAGCTAGCCAACCTCACCCAGGGCTTACCTTTGCTCTCTCTCTCTCTCTCCCTTACACCTTACTTTATCAATAAAAGTCTTCGGCCACCGTTGTCGCCTTCAGAAATGGAGTAGGTCACCTTGATCGAACCACTATACATCTCTGTGTTGATACAATCTCTGTCTCCTTCATTAATTACTCAGCATCACACACTCGACTGTTGGTTGTGCATAAGCCTATTTTGTACATCATCACAACACAAAAAAGTTAACTCCCAAAACAAAAATAAAAAAAACAAGTTCATGTTTTCAACATCACCATCATCATAATCCTGAAGGTTAGATGTTTCGGCAATTTCTTCACTGCTGACAGAACGAGATAGACTAGCGTCTGATGCCTCTTCCGGTGACGTGCTCCCTACAGATTGAGTGGATTGAGAGCGAACAAGTATACCCTTGCCCATTTTCAAATTACTTTTAAGTGTTCTTATATCACTGTTTCCTTCGAGGATTTTCACAACTTCAGACATGTTGGGCCTGAGTGATTCTGATGGGTTAATGCACATCATTGCTAAATCCAAAATTGTAGTTGCTTCTGTCCGAGAGTTGTAGTCGAGTTCCAAGGTTGGATCAACTAGTGCTACAAGATTTTCTTCTCGTTGTAACGTGTAAGCCTGCAATGTTTCGTTGCATTCACTAATTTAATTACAAGGCATTTTATAAATTCAGAACATGTCAAAAATTTCCATAAATTATTCAACACCAATTACTACAATCATGGTTTAGGGCAGCTTATGTCTTTTGTGTGTGTGTGTGAGAGAGAGAGAGAGAGAGAGAGAGAGTTTTTTGATATAATATCTTTATTTTTGTTCCATAAACATGCGACACATGTAAGAGTTTCATATTTTATCATTTTACATTCTATTTTATTATTTGTATAATCAACAACTACAAATATATCAAATTAAGATCAAGGGCTATTAATCACTTTCAAGATGGTATAATTTTTTTTAGGGAGAATTACACTCAGAACCCCTGAAGTTTATCACTTAATTACTCAGATCCCTGACATTTAAAATATTACATATAGACCCCTCAAAGTTTGTACGCGCGTATCACTTAAGCCCCTGTCGTCAATGTCCGTTAGTATATTATATTCAGACCCCCTGAAATTTGTAGGCGTATAATATTTAAATCCCTCAAGTTAAAATGTTATACTTAGACAAAAAATACTCCAATTAAAGATAGAATATCAAATAGTTTAAATTTTACAATTAAAATTCATGTTCTATTGTATCATTTATTGAAATAAAATTAAAATTTCAATTTTTTCTTAAAAATTGTAATTTGTATACAATTATACTATCTATTGGAATAAAACTAAAAAAAAAAAAAATCAAACAAAGGGTCTAAGTCAATCATAATAGAACATGAATGAATTTTACAACCAAAATTCATGTTCTATTTTGTCATTTATTGAAATAAAATCAAAAATAAAAATCTAATTTTTTCTTAAAAAGTCTTAATTAGTATACAATTATACTATCTATTGGAATAAAACTAAAAAAATCAAACAGGGTTCAAATTGTAATGGACAAAATATCTTCTACTGTTAAATTGGGATAATTTGGTAGTTTAATTTGGTCGTTTAAATGACCAAATTAAATTTTAATAAATAGCATAATCATATACTAATTATGATTTTTTAAGAAAAAATTAGATTTTTATTTCAATAAATGTCATAATAGACCATGAATTTTAGTTGTAAATTTTAAAATATTTGATATTTTATCTTTGATTGGAGTATTTTTGGTTCAAGTATAACATTTTAAACTTGAGAAGTCTAAGTATTACATGCTTAGAAAATTTAGGAAGTCTGAATATAATTTACTAATGGATATACTAACAGACATTGCCGGCAGTAGTCTAAGTGTTACTTGCGTACAAACTTCAGGGAGTTTGTGTGTAATATTTCAAATATTAAGGGGTCTGAGTGATTAAGTGACAAACTTCAGGAGATTTGAGTATAATTCTCCCTTTTTTTATTGTGGGTCCCTAGCCTTAACCATCATGCCCTTTCTTGTGTGGGGTTTCAACTCTGGCCCGTTAACCCGAACGCGACACAACACGATTCTAAAATTGACATCATTATTAAATACATATTGTAAATGGTTTCGATTAATATTTGACACTTGAACACATTAAATGTATTTTATATGATAAATAGTTTAGATTAATATTTGACACTTGAACACACTAAATGTTTTTTTTTTGTGTGGATATTGACAAGAACATAATTCAAATAATAATGACACGACATGAATTAACACCCTTGCTTGTGGGTATCGAAATTTAACTGATTGACCAATTAAATCTTAATCCCTCATATTCTAGGAAGTACGGATACTTCGTTGAAGTCGGCGTACCCGTATCAAATACCGTATCGGATACGATACTCGTCGGATACTTGAGAATACGTATCGGATACACCTCCTACGTATCCGATAATAATTAAATATTATGATACTTCACGGATACTTTTGTATTCAAGCAACATATATAATTTTTGAGTTGAATTTTTAACATTTCCTTTCAAATTCACATATCATGTAATACATTAACAAAAATTCATACTATTTCAAATACACATGAGTATTTTTTAAATATTATCTACAATTATATGTCAAAAGAGAATAAAATAAATCTATTACGTTATAATCTGAGCAAAAATTACTTCTAAATAAACCTGACTCGATAAATATTAGCTTTGATTTCTTTAATTAATCACTTCACTTTGTGAATATACCATAGTGATACGATATATATTTTCTTAAAACTAAAAAGAATTACTAATTTTCCTTATTGTATTAAAGAATTACCAAAATATATAAGTATTAAGTTGGTTCAAAATAGTAAAAATATTAAATATATTTTATTATAGCCATATCTTGCCCTTACCCGTATCCTATTTTTTTAGATTTTGTCGTATCGCCGTATCCGTATCGTATCATACCCATATCCCGTATCCGTATCCGTGCTTCATAGCTCATATTATATCTTAACTATCAAACCCTTTCCTCTGGGTTGAGATTCAGTCTAGGTATGGGTTTGTGTATGAATTTGCTTTAGGATTTGTCTATTAACTGAATTTTGATAAGCTAAATTAAAGGTAAAACAGTCTTGTGTTGAAATTGCTAACATTGTCTAACGATTGAGGTTATCATGTCATTATTCAAATATCAAGTGGTATCTGTAAAATATCAACACAACTCAAAAGAGTCCATTTGATATTTACCCTCCGCATGAAAAAACCCACACAATTCAAAAAAAAAAAAAACAAATAAAAATCATAAACAAAAATTAATTAATAAAGTGTTTTTCAGAATAACTTACATGGTCTAGAAGATGGTGTCTCTGGCCATATCTTTCTGTTGTAAAAAGCTTCTGTCCACTGACAATTTGAAGTGTGACGGCTCCAAAACTATAAACGTCCACTTTTTTTGTCAAGCGACCAGATTTGATATACTCAGGTGCAATATACCCTCTGCAAAAGACATCAACAATGACGCTGTTGCATTTATAATCTTGATCAAAAGTATCAATTATATTTTTTTAATAAGAGTGTGAGAGGAGTTGTTTCATTACAAGGTTCCTACAACGATATCACACTCATCATCAGGAGCAGGAGTAGCACATCCGAAATCAGCTATTTTTGGATTCAGATTCTTGTCTAGAAGAATGTTTGCTGGCTTGATATCTCTATGTATAATTTTCTTTTGTGATTCTTCGTGGAGAAAAGCCAGACCTTTTGCTATGCCCACACAAATTTTAACCCTGATTGGCCAATTCAACCTCATTCGGAGCTCCTCTGAACCTACAAATTAACCAATCTTCAGCAATTTTACACTCTAATTAATAATATCAGACAAACCTATCTATCAAAGGAGAAAATATTCAATGTAATGGTGTAGTAACAACATGGTATCACCAATCAATTATAAAATACCATGTAAACTAAGTGGGTACCATTATTTCAATAACTACCACATCTAATAACTTTCGTACTGAAATGGGGGGCATCATATAATTCAACTGATTTAACCAGTGGAGGCTGTTGCACCCCTCCCCCCCCCCCCCCCCAACACCCACTACAAGGTGGTTCCGCCCTTGTTGATGTCCGCGTCATCATCGTTACATTGAATATTTACTCCTATCAAAAGGGAGCATAGATCCGATAAAAAAAGGGGGGGCAAGGAAAAACTGTCATATACCGAATAATGCATGTTGAAGGGAGTTATTTTCCATGTACTCGTAGACAAGTAGGAGCTGGTTGTGTTGTGCACAATATCCGAGTAGTCTTATAATATGTGGATGTTGCAGGTCTGAAATAGTAACTATTTCACTTTCAAACTGATGGATTCCTGAAATAGTCTTATGATATGTGGTTGTGATCGTTCCGTTTGATTCTTTTCCTGAAAATTGTTTAACTGCTATGGAAGTGCCGTTGGGAAGTACACCCTGCATTCATGTGCAAAATTTCTCAAGACAAGGCAACATAAAAGGTAAGGTTCCAAATCAAACACAGGTTCTGAATTTAGAGAAATTTTTATACGGGTTAAACACATCATTTGGTTGTGTCGGGTGGGCTGTCTGCTCACTCAATGAGAAATTGTCTGATTTTTCCGAAAAAAATGA
Source organism: Ilex aquifolium (assembly GCA_951799425.1). Lineage (NCBI taxonomy): Eukaryota > Viridiplantae > Streptophyta > Magnoliopsida > Aquifoliales > Aquifoliaceae > Ilex > Ilex aquifolium. The sequence continues at coordinate 51,779,007 of OX637392.1, read as the reverse complement.
TTTTGACAGACTGATGATCTAATTCTTGGGAAGACCATATGGTGTGTTTGACTCGAAAAAAGTTAGATTCCGTTTAACATATCACATGGCAGCGCTATGTGGTATTCACAACTAATGAAAAATTGTCATGTCAAGTACACGAGTTGGTTTTTTTTTTTTAAAAATAAATTATGACAAAGTGATGAATGACAGTTTTTTTTAGAATGTATAATTTTAATTGACCATGTACACTACCTAACACTACCAACGAGTGTGTTAAACCTACAAAAAAGATTTCGTTTAACTCACAAAAAACTTTATTTGGAAATAAAATTTGGACTTAATTCAATGCAACCAAGCAAGAGGTCTTCAAAGAACTTTTGTGTAATAAAGCTTTTCGGTCACATTTCATTGGTCTCTAAGGCAAAGTCTCGCTTAATCGTTCATCGATCTTCTCTTCTGGAAGGCCTCTGGCCATCCCTACACAAATTCCGATCTTTTTGTTTGTATTAAAGTGTTGGTAGCTTTTAGCCTCTTTGATTGATTGCTTGCAACAGCTTATCGATGCTCGTTAGCGGTGAAGTCCCTAAAACTAGAAATTTCAAAAGCTTTTGATTGGGCTTATGAGAGAAATGAACTTTACATATTGATATCTCAAACCGAAGGGAAGGCCTAATTACACCACTCCTCCTTACCTTCATTAAAGGTGGACGCTGTCTAATGATTGCATTGAATTAAGTCTCTGATTAGGTAGCATTTCACCCAAGAATGAACACAATCCAAAAATGGAAATGTTAGAATTGAATGCTAGATTTTCAATTCTATGATTTCACTTTGGTACGGAAGGCATCGTATCCAAGTTTATAATTTTTGATTGATCCTAATAGTTTCAGGATCAATCGAAAACCCCTCCAAAATTATAAATAATCCAAAAAATTATACAAAAACTCCTAAATAGTAATATAAGAGAGTACGGTATTGATTTGTCTTGGGTACCGTAGCATTCTCCACAATTCTAATGCAAGAATTAAAACAGAACCAACCTTATAGACTGATCCAAAACCTCCCACACCAAGCTCGTTTTCATGGCTGAAATTGTCTGTGGCAGCTTTTATTTTGTTGAAGTCGTTAACTGCTGTTGAAGTATCAATACTTATGTTACACTCTCTATAGTAACTTAAACTTTTAGATGACTTGGTAGTTTAACATGATATCAGAATAAAAAGTTCTATGTTCGAATCTCAATGCCACCATGATAATTAAAAGATCTCGAATTCAACGTGTTAGACCCAAAATATAACCAGTTGCAAGTTTTCATTAGCAATCAAATGAGTTGGTGGTTTAACAACTTGAGTCTTTACTATTACTTTTTGGATTGATTAATTAAATGATTTGGGTTATACACCAGACACCAATGTTAGCCGAAAGAAAGGAAGCAAAATGGATAGAGTATAGCTGGTGGAGTTATGGAAATGGAGGTTATAAGAGGAACACATGTAATATATATTTTGTTGGGAGATTTATTGAGCGCCTTTGAAAATCAATTTCTTCTCACCCCAGAGCGATTATATAAATCAATAAATGCAGCGAGTTCAAGGGCTTAATTGACATAAAAAAAATTTAGAGACTTAATTGACACAAATATCATAATTTGTGGTCATATGTATAGTTTACTCTAAAATTTAAGCTTATTGGTGTGAGAAAAAAACATTGCACTTAAAGTAAAAGCTTATTGGAGGGAGAAAAAATGTGCACTTAAAAGCAGAGTTAGGCTTTTTTTTTTCCCGCTATTTTGAAAAAAGAGTGAGGGTAAAAGAGAGCACTCAGAGACCATTCCAATAGACCTTCATTGGTGGGATTATGAGGCCCTGACTGTGCCCATTACTCATCTCAGAAACAAATCTAGTTAGACCACCATAGCGGCTAACCACCGAGCCTCAATGTGAACTCTATAAAAGTAGAGCTAGTTGGATAAAAAGATGATAGTTAAAGAGAAAAGAAAATACTTTTTTGTATCTAAAAATTTAACGAAATTTATTAAAATAATACTGTGTCAGGTAATGAAATTCAAATTCGAGTCTGTCTTACAAGATGCTCCAGAGCTAAAATATTTACCTATTGCATTTGGAAACTTAGGACTTCCTTGCTTTGGTTTTTTCCAACCTCTTCTAAGTCTAACTGATATGTTGGGAAGCACACACTGCATTCATGTGCAAAATTTCCAATTAAAATAATGGATAAGTGATTATCTCAAGCTCTTAAGACTCAAGAAAAGAAGACAACATAAGAAGTACAAGGTCCCTGGATTTAAGCTTAAGATCACTGGTCAGAAATGAGGGTACAACTGTCAAATTCTTACCATCGTATGGAAAAAAGCAAATAAACGTAGAAGTCGATAGAGAGAATAAGAATTTGCATTTTGAAAGATTTTTTAATTTTTAATTTATATTTTGAAATGTAGTAATATGATCTTTTTTTATAAAATTGAGAATAAAATTTTAATGTAAAATACTTAAAATTTAGTAATATGTAAATAATAAAGCATATAAATAGAAAAATATAAAGATTACAACCCAAAACTCGGACAAAGCTACAGATTTGTTGTTTTGGATAATATTATTATCTTTTTGTATGATCGGTACAATTTAAAAATTTTCAAGATGTAAATAAAAAAATATGAAGATTCTTCAAGATGTAAAGTGTTATTCACCGGAGTAGATATGCACGTTTTTAACGCTTCAATAAATCTGTCCTTATAGGATATGGATTTGGATCCTATGCTACTAGGTTTTTAAGGTGATATTCCTCAAAACGACATTATTTCATGTTAGTTTTTATAAACTCAATTCTTAAAGGGTAGTTTTTTGTGTTTTTGGGTTTATGATGTAATATTGAAAAAGTCAAGGTGTTAGATGATATTTGAAGAAATAGTCACTAGAAGTGTCAAAAATGTTTTGGGAGGTCTGTTCATGTCTTTGGGAGGAGTGTTCATGTACTGCTATGTGGAAAAACTGAAGAGACAATCTAGTTTAATGCTTGGAGACTGCTGGCCATTGAATGGGCAGATTCAAAGACTTTTGGCTGGAACAGTGGCATATAAAAGGGGCTGGACTGTTGCTGCCAAAACAGAGAGTTTTTGTGCAGAAAAAACAAAGAAAGAGAGAGTAAAAAAACTGTGTTTTGCTGAGCAGGAAAGGGGCTGGAAAGCAGGAAGGAAAACAGAGTTTTTTGGCCGTTAAACAGAGCCATAGCAGACTGTTTTGGCGTTAGGAGCTGCAGCTCCATTTCTGGTAACTGTTTTGTGTGTGATTCTTGCTGAAAAAACAGATTGGTCTACCCCTTTGTATTGCTTGATATTGTGATCATTCTTGATGAAATATAGAGGTGTTTCTTGAGTAAAATTAGTGTGGTAGTGTAACAGATTTTTGTCCTTTGTTTATTTAATCTTGTGTTACTTTGGTGATCTAATTTGCTTCCAATACCCAACATTTCACACCAAAACGATATCGTTTTAAGGAATAACACTTCTGCTGTATAACAGAGGATTCGGACTCGTCCCTATATCCCACGTTCTAAAAACTCAAAACCAGATGGATCGAATACTAGCCACAATCCGAAAATGGAAGGTTTACCTAAGTCCAATGGAAGAATTGAAGGATTTAGAAGTAACTAAATATGCTGGATTTACCTTATCGAATGTTCCAAAACATCCTGTACCTAGCTTTTTCTCAGTGCTGGAATTCTGTGTGCCATCAACTCCTCTCGGAACTGACTCCTCCGGCTCCGATTCTTTGAGTTTATGTTTCAATTCATTAGCAATTAAATGGGTAAGAAACAGTAAAGCAAATTCATAACGTTATTGATCGGGAACGTTCAAAATGCTTATTGATACTGTGATGATCCTGATCCAAGTAATTAAGCTGTTCTTACCTTCATCATGCAGGTAGGTACCAAACCTACCCATCTTCAAGAAAAGGAACTAAGATCGATATGAACAGAAGTAATGGGTTTTGGAACTGATGTGAGAAAGTGATTTGGGTTACACAGCCAGAAACCAATATTGGGTTAAAGAAAGGAAATGGAGGATATAATATAAGAAGGCCACATATATATATACTAGTTATTACCTGTGCCTGAAGGCACATAGTAATAAAAATGGTAAATAATAAATATATTTGTATTCATATCCAAAATCAAATCACAAACATAAAATAGAGATAAAAGAATTTAAGCATCGGTTTGTAGTGGGGGTGAGAGGTGGTGGGTGGCAGTGGTAGTGGTAGGAGACGGTGATGGTTATGGTGGTGGTGGTGGCGTTGGGGGAGACGGTGGTGGAGGCGGTGGCGGTGGTGGTGGCGGTGGTGGTGGCGGCGGTGGTGGTGGCAATGATAGTGGCGGCGGTAGTGGCGGTGACGGTGGCGGCGGTGGTGGTGGCGACGACGACGATGGTGGTGGTGGTGGTGGTGGTGGTGGTAGTGGTGGTGATGGTGGTGGTAATGGTGGCGGCGGCGACGACGGTGGTGGTGACGGCGGTGGCGGCGGTAGTGGCGGTGGCGGTGGCGGTGGCGGTGGTGGTGGTGGCGGTGACGGCGACGACGATGGTGGCGGTGGTAGTGGTGGTGGTGGTAGTGGTGGCGGCGACGGCGACGGTGGTGGTGGCGGCAGTGGCAGTGGTGGTAGAGGTAGTGGTGGAGCGGTTTCAAACACTATTTTTTTTTTTTAAGTATTTATGAGAAATAATTTCTAAAAGTATATAAAAAATGATAAACAATAAACATATTTGTATTCATATCCAAAATCAAATCACAAACATATAGGAGAGATAAATAAATTTAAACATCGGTTGTAGTGGAGGTGAGAGGTGATGGGTGGCAATGGTGGTGGTAGGAGACGGTGATGGTTGTGGTGGGTGGCAATGACCGTGGTGGCGAAGGCGGCGGTGATGGTGGTGGCGGCAGCGTCGATGGTGGCGGTGGTAGAAGTAGTGGTGAGGCGGTTTCAAATACTATTATTTTTTTTAAAGTACTTATGAGAAATAATTTTTAGAAATAATTTTAAAAAATTACTCCAAACACACCCTTAAGGGTCTATATTTTCCTATTAAATTTAGAATGTTAATATTAACTGTTAGATTAATTTTAAAATAAAATTTAAAGCGATCTCAACCACGAATAGCAAAAGTCATTTTGTTTATCTTTTAAGATTTGAATTGTAAACTACTTTATTATATAGATATAAAATATATTTTGTTGGGTGACTTATTGAGGGCCTTCGAAATTTCTGATCAATTTCTTCTTACCCCATCCAATGTTAACGCGGTGCATTTAACGTCAAGCATAATGCTGAGAGAAAAAAAGGTGTTTACTAGAGAAAAAGGTGTTTCGTAAAGATAATATAATGGTTAATATTATTTGGATTTAAAAATTTGACTTAATTTATTGATATAATGATGTGATTTCGTAAGAATTATTGAGGGGAAGAAAGGAAGCAAAATGAATAGATTATACCTGCAGGAGTTGGGGAAATGGATTATATAAGGAGAACACACATATAAAATATATTTTGGAGAATTATACTTAGACCCTTTGAGATTTGTCATTTAATCACTTAGATCCCATAATATTTGAAATATTATACACAAACTCCCTAAAATTTGTATGCGTATAACACTTAGACTCTTGTCGTAATATTCGTTAGTAAATTATATCTAGCCCCCCTGAAGTTTGTATACGTGTAATATTTAAACTCTTCAAGTTTAAAATGTTATACTTAGACAAAAATATTTCAATCAAAGATAAAATATCAAGTATTTTAAATTTTACAACCAAAATTCATGTTCTATTATGTCATTTTTTGATATAAAATTAAAATGAAAAATCTAATTTTTTTTCTAAAAAAAGGTCATGATTAGTATACAATTATACTATCTATTGGAATAAAACTAAAAAAATAGATCAAACAGTAATTGACACAATATCTTCTATCTTTAATTGTGATAGTTGTTTAATAGATAATATAATCGTATACTAATTATGATTTTTTTTTTTAAAAATTAGATTTTTATTTTTGATTTGATTTTAATAAATGATACATTAGAACATGAATTTTAGTTATAAAATTTAAAATATCGATATTCTATCTTTGATTGAATTATTTTTGGTATAAGTATAACATTTTAAACTTGAAAGGTTTAAATATTATACGCTTATAAACTTCAGGGAGTTTGAGTATATAGTTTACTAACGAATATTCTAACGAACATTGACGGCAGGGATCTAAGCGTGCATATAAACTTAATAGGGTTTGTGTTTAATATTTTAAATATTAGGGGATCTAATTTAGTGACAAATCTCAGAGGGTTTGAATATAATTCTCCCTATAATTTAAAATAATTTAAATATATTATAACTCAAGATAATCCAAGTTATAATTTAAAAGTTAGGATAAATTTTAAAATATTATAATTGAATATGAGCGATACAACTTTTAAAAATCAAGTTAGTTAAGCCAAAGTAGAAGGTATAATCAATTAAGATAATTTATGACCAATCACGAATTAACTCAAGCAATTGTAACTTCTTTTTTTTTGTAATAAGATATGGTTTTATTTTTAAAAATAATAAATTTTGATGTGCTACTAATTTTTTTTTTTTGTTACCATGGGCTCTATCAAATATTGACATACTAGCGATAATTTGTATCTTAAGATATTCTACAATATCAAAAATTAAAAAAAAATTGATTTGTAATATTTATATTTTAAATAATAATTTATTTTTCTTTTTTTAATTACATAATTTAAAACTAAAGTGAATGGAAAAAATAAGAGCCATGTAAGAGAAAAATAAAAGAGAGAAGTATGTGTGGATTAATGAGGTTGTTTGACAATAGAGTTTATTGATTAAGTTGTGTAACATTAAGGGCGAGCAGAGAGGATGATATTTTTTAGTAAAAATAAATTTTTTTTTAGATAAATTTTGTACCATTGTATCAAAATAGATAAAAATTTAATCAATATTGTCCGTTGTTGTGTTTTAGAAGTTGATAGTTTAACTTATTAACCGTAATATTAGAAAGGTACGAATGAGGTAAGAAAAAATTGATCAAAAATTTCAAAAGGCCCTCAATAGGTCACCCAATAAAATATATTTGAGAGAATTACACCTCAGGGGTAGGGCTGTTAATCAAATTGAGCTACTCGAGCTTGGCTTGAGTTCGGCTCGGGTTCGGCTCGTTCAGGCTCGGTTCGTTTTCTAAACAAGCTCAAGCTTGAACAAGTTTTTAGGCTTGTTTAGAAAACAAGCCCTACAAGCTCGGCTCAAACTCGATAGGCTCGGCTCGTTTATGTGCAAATACTCGGGCTCGGCTCGGGCTCGACTTATTTTTAGCTCGTTCAGGCTCGGCTCGTTTCTTAAACGAGCCGAGCTTGAACAATTTTTTAAGCTCAATTAAGAAACAAACTTTTCAAGCTCGGCTCGAACTCGTTCGACTAACAGCCCTACTCAGGGGTCTAAATATAATTCTCCTTAAATTATAACTTCACTTTTAAATATTATAACTTCTCGTATGATTTTGATGTCGCTACCGCAATGGTCCCCTTCAATAAATGCAGAGTTATGGTGTTAGGAACGTACAAGGAAATTTCCCTGTACGCGTAGAAAATTAACGCGGTGCACTTAAAGTCAAGCTTATTGAATAGAAAAAGCTGATTGGTGCGAGAAAACGCGGTGCAAAAGGTGTTTGCTGAAGAGTAAATATATATGGATTTTAATATAGTATCGAAATAATTATTATAATAGTGATAAAAATATTTATAATTGTGATAAAAAATTTAATTATAAAATGACCCATAAAAATAATTTTTTTAATTATAAAATGATCTACAAAAATTATAAAAACATCTATCGATGTAATAAACTTTGTATGTATAATACCAAAACGACTTGCTGTATCGCCATTGACTGTGATAACATGAGGGAGAGGGAGAGGGAGAGGGAGAGGGAGAGTTTTGAACATAATCTATTGCCGTGAAAGACTAACGGCGTGCATAATTACCTGTTAGTCCGATAAAAATTTGACCCCATTTATTGATTAGATGATATAATTTTATTAAAATTATTGGGTGAAGAACAAAGTTTAATATTTGATAGGACACACAGTCAATCCAAATATCATAATAAATTAAGTCAACAAATGAGATTAAATTTTTATGTTTAAATAGTATTATTCTATTTTTTAAGGCTTAGTCGACTTAATCTATAAGGATTCCCGTTAGTACAAGATACAAAACAACTCAGTAACCATCAGAAAGGGATAGAAAAAGACATTCACTACCAAATTTTATCTTTGGCAAGAAGATATTATTTTATGAATATCACATCATCACTTTTTAGAAGGCCACGTCATGCTTAGAGAAGAAAGCCTATAACAGCCGAGCATTCTAACAGATTGTGAGGATCACACTGTGCTGTGAACACCACACTACCATCATGTATAAAATGCAAGCGTGTATACTACCATAGATAAGAGAGCAATAATCATCTTCTTCTTTCTTAAGCAATACCAAATTAGGGGAGGAAAAGTCTATGTTATAATAGACTAGTCTAATTTTTCAGCTATGTGAATCAATTATTTTCTTGTGCATTCTCTCTTATTTCACCTCACACACACGGTCGATACACCTCACCGAGTTCTCTATCAATTATTCTAGTTCATTATTATCTGTTTTTCACATCATTAATGGTAAATTTAATATATTAAAAAAAAATTAAATATACTACAAAGCTCAAACAAAGAAGCACAAGCTTAAGTCAAAGGGAAAGCCCTAACTTATACTACGAACACGTCTTCCCACAACCCGAGAGGATAGGTGCAAGACTAATCAACACCTTTCAAACACTAAGGACAAGACTTTACCCTCTCTTGAATTGGTATTTGATATTCTAGCCTTTAAACTTTGAATTCTTCAATGAAGTTTCGTCTTGTTTTTCTTTTTAAAGGAGAGATCCCTTTCAAACAGATTATCAAATGAATTATCAAGATCTATTTCCATCTCCTCAGCCATGTCATGTTAGCTTTTTTTTCATATTAAACTTCCATTAATTGATAGTTAATTTTAGATTTATAAAAAACGGGCTGAATTTATGGTCCAATAAGATGAGCCCAATATTGTGAAGTAATCTATTTTGATAGACTTATATACATCTATGATTGAGGTAGTTAAGTGTAAGTCTTAATCTAATTGTGGCTCGTAATGGGAAAACCCATTAGATTCATTACAAATAGTAGGCTAGGTCATCTCTTCACTTCATAACCTAATTTGACTTGTTCCATTGAGAGTCGTCTATTATTTTGAAGAAGGAGAGGAAGACTTTGCCATTCTATAAAAGAAATCCGATAGTATCATGACTCATACAGGTATGTTCTAAACCTTGTAATTTAGGTGTTCTAAATTTCATATACGAATCATTAAAATTCTTACTTGTGGCATCAGAGCATATCGTATATAAATTTAGAACCCAATAAAATTTGTTTTATAATTTTATTTATACAATTTGGAGATTTCAAAACCTATTTTTTGTGACGTTGGCGACACCAATTTTTCTCAACGCACAGGTAATACACCCCTTTAATTCTGAAGTTGGAAAATCTTGAACAATGGCGGCGGTGGACCACCGCCCTATATGAAGTTTTTTTTATAATATCTTTATAGTATGGACTCCATCATGTTAATCACAGAAGTTGAAAGTCATGTACTTTTTATGAATTGAATTCTAAATTACTTCATGTGTAAAGATTGCAATTAGTTTTGGGTATGAAATTATTATTGTATTTATTTAATGCCTTTTAGGTGGGAGACTTTGAATAATCAACCCATGCCTTTTCAATTGTTGTTGTGTTATACTAAATGTTACTATTAATCATTATTTGATGATACAACCACTGTTGACAAATAGATACAAACTTTACTCATAACAATCAATTATTATTTGTTATTTTTTTTTTATCTTGATATAACTTTGATTGAATTTCTATAATTTATAGAAGGTGTTTGTACACTCTTCTTGAAGTTGTTTATAATCTATTAAAATAAATTCTAGTATATGTGGGCTTATCTCACCTAATTCTTTAGTTTTAAAATTTTTATAATATAATTTGAGACTTGAATGCAACGATTGATACTAGGTGATCTATAGAAATACATGTCGGTTAGTACCTCATATTGATTGATTACATAATATTTAATTATGGGCATTTGTTATACTACCCCGGTTTGATAAATTCTATGGATTAAGATGGATGGTTGCCACCAAAGTGGTCAATTCATTGAAATTTGTACATTTTTTCATGCTTTTGTTACAGAATGATCTCTAAATTATAATATATAATTACCTGCCAAAAGGGAGTTATTGTATATTATAATTTGGAGATATCATGAAACATTGTGTTAGAGGTGCAATAGTCCTAGATGGTTTATCTGCCCAAAGGGAACAAGCTTTTCGAAACTTAAATATTCTCATTGGCTAGTTTCATAAAAGAGATGACCTATAGAATATTGCATTTTCTGCACAAAGGAGAGTTTGTAGTGATGTATTTGGACTCTCTTAATAAAATATGACTTATTATGTTTAGAGCATATTTTATTTATTTATTACCTAATTTTGCTAACCGAAGGTTAGGGTCAACCTAACTTGAATCAAAGTTACCCAAAAAATAAACATATACCAAATATTTGTAGGTATGTAAATGTAATAATAGACAAAAAAGGAAATATGTGAGAAGAATGGTAAAACTCAGTGGATGAGGAGCATTTGAAAAAATGGTGAACTACATGTCTCCCATCTAAATCAGCCGCCTCCTTGTTTTATAGGCAACGTCTTAATATTTCTTGAATGATAGGAAATATATAAGTATTTAACTGTTAGGCTATTAAGCCTATATTATTTTGTAATTAAATGACATGAACATATATAATTGATATGTCCAATGAATGGAAAATAGAGATTACAATTAACTTATAATTGCAAGAATTAAATTTCAATAGTAAAGTTTAAAACTGAAAAATTAATGCAAAATAATTAGTTAAGTAGTTTTTTAAAATTTTTATTTTAATTTATTCTAACAGATACATAATAATATGGTCTATTCTTGAAATAATATGTTGCTTGAGTGCACCTAGACGTTATTTTTGAACATTGAAGCATTATCGTAGCAAGAGAAAGGACACAATGACTGTAAAGGTTGAGGCAAGAAATGGAACCATCGCCAAGCATGAGTTAACAAAAGGCAAGACCTCAGGGAAAAATGAGTGACAAGCACTTTTGGCACCCACCCTCCAGGTACTTGGAACCTATGAAGCACGGATACGGATACGGGATACGGGTACGATACGATACGGATACGACGATACGACAAAGTCTAAAAAAATAGGATACGGGTACGGCCAAGATACGGCTATAATAAAATATATTTATTATTTTTATTATTTTCAACCAACTTAATACTTACATATTTTGGTAGTTCTTTAACATATAATAAGAAAAATTAGTAATTCTTTTTAGTTTCAAGAAAATATATATCGTATCGCTGTGGTATATTCACAAAGTGAAGTGACAAATTAAAGGAATCAAAACTAATATTTACCTAGTATTTAGAAGTAATTTTACTAAAATTATAATGTAATAACTTTATTTTATACTCTTTTGACATGTAATTGTAGATAATATTTAAAAAACACTCATGTACATTTGAAGTAATATGAATTTTTTGTTAATGTATTGTATGGTATGTGAATTCGAAAAGAGATGTTAAAAGTTCAACTAAAAAATTATATATGTTGCTCGACTACAAAAGTATCCGTGAAGTATCTTAATATTTAATTATTATTGGATACGTAGAAGGTGTATCCGATACGTATCCGACGAGTATCCAACGAGTATCGTATCCGTAAAGTATTCGATACGGGTACGTCAACCTCAACGAAGTATCCGTGCTTTATAGCTTGGAACAGTTTTTGAAGATATCAAACTCTATGATGAGGAATTGTTGACTTTCCCGAAGCTTTTGTTTTATAGTCAATTGGGTTCCATGTAGGGGCGGAGCTAACATTCAAGTTTAAGGGGTAAAATATGCTTAAAAAAAACACGTCAAAGTGGTCCGGTGCATGAGTCTCTAGTCTATACGGGTGTGTTTGGGTAATGGGGTGGGATAGGGTAAGTTTTTTTTTTTTTATATCCTAACCAATCCAAATCAAACTCACTCATCCATTTTAAAACCCTAATTCAAGATTATATCCAATCCTAACATTTGTTTGGAAAATCAATGTAAAATTCAGTGGACCCCATAGATTACACAAATAATTTTGTAATAGTTTACCATTTTACCCATGACTCTATCAATTCCAATTATATCCTATGTTTAGACGGGTGGATTATCCTAATAAAATTATACATTTTTCACATATACATAAAAACATATAAAAATTATATATGACTTAGACCCATTGTTTAATTTTTTTTGTTTTATTTCAATAGATAGTATAATTATATACTAATTACGATTTTTTTAAGAAAAAATTAAAATTTTATTTTTAATTTTATTTCAATAAATGATACAATAGAATATGAATTTTGATTATAAAATTTAAAATATTTGATATTTATTTTTGATTGGAGTATTTTTTGTCAAAGTATAATATTTTAAATTTAAGGGGTCTGAATATTATATATCTACTACAAACTTCACGAGTCTAAATGTAATTTATTAATGAATATATTTATTTTGAGGGGTCTAAGTGTTACGCACGTATAAACTTAAGAGAGTTTATGTATAATATTTTAAATATTAAGGGGTCTGAATAATTAAATAACAAATTTTAAGGGATTTAAGTGTAATTTTTATTACAATTGTTCCAGCATACCCCTTGAAAAGAGTTCAATCCTACTGGGGCTTAAAAGATGAGGGGTAGAATGATAATTGTGTGCTCAAATCCTGCCTGCCAGGATTTATCCCACCTCCCAGGTGGGTTACAATAAACCCACGTAGGCTAAAATTCACTGTACATGTTGGGCCGAGATATGGCCCAATGGAGCTATCCGATTTTAAAAGTAGCTTCCCAAACATGGAATATGTGGGTCCCCAGGTCAAATTATCCTATCCAACAAGTGATATCCCACTTTATCCTACCATCCAAACACACCCTACGGGGTTGGAGAGGGTTAGATTGACACAATCAATACAAAAAAAAAAAAAAAAAAATTGAAATCCAAACATAACAAGATATATAAGATTTAGGGTTAATTATACTGGATGTCCTTAAAGTATGGAATTTGTCTTATTTTGGTTCCTAATGTTTCAATTGTATCATTTTAGTCCCTGAAGTATTAAATATGTTTCTATATGATCTTTCAAGCAAACAACGTCTAGATTGCTAACGATTTCTTATCATAAACTTATCACGTAATATCTAAATATGGACAAAAAATAATTTTGATAGCTTTGAGACAAAATTTGGGTAGCTCTTGATAAAAAATGTGTAATATGGATAGTTTTTTACCAAAATTTGGATATCTCATTATCAAAATTGTGTAATTTGGGTAGCTATTTAACCAAAATTTGAGTATAAATTTGGTTAAGAATTATCCAAATTATTTTTTTGTCCATATTTAAGTATCACGTGACAAGTTTATGATAAAAAAATCGTTAGCAATCCAGACATTATCTGCTTGAGGGACCATATAAAAACATATTCAATACTTCAAGGACCAAAATGATGCAATTGAAATATTATAGATTAAAATGAGACAAATTCCATATTTTGGGGACCTCCAGTACAATTAACCCTAAGATTTAAGAATAAATAATTTGATGAAATTAGTTTTTATTTATCCTAAATAAAATATGAGCAAAAAAAGACACAAATAATCCAAAAATATGACATTTCACATATTTTTTATTCAATCAAAAAATAAAACATTTTGTTTTAGAGGGATAATGGACTACTAACTTAAACAAAATAAAAAAAACTTAGTTCACATTACCAATTTTCAAGAAATTAGGGAGGGCAAATTTAATAAAATGAACAAACTGATGGGTAATATGTAAAAGAGAATAAAAAATCAGGTTCCTTGTCCTAACGTGACTCCGCCCCTGATTCCACGATTTATTGCTATCTCAACAAAACGGTGTGGCCCATGAGCAGCCCCATAGTTCACCCGCTAGGGCTATGGGGCTGTGGTTTTCGGCCACTCTTGATTAAGGCCACGATAGCGATCTAGCCCATTGCTCTGCTAAAATTCAAAAACAATGTCAAATTTGACAAAAAAAAAAACAAAAACAAAATTTCCCATCTTCTAGAGGAGAGAATATTCAATGCAACGGTGTTACCATATCAGCATTGATGACATGATATCACCATTCAATAATAAAATCTTAAATGGGTAAAGTGAACTCCATTTAAAAAGTTATTGACTTTAATCGAAGAAGAGTAAATAGTTATTGGTTTATATGGCCGGACAATTATTAGCTTGTATGGGGTGTATTTTCTTATTTGTTTACACATTATTGATTAGTGATACTATGTGATAATGATGACGTGGTATCACCATTGCAATGAATATTTTTTTCCTTGTAGACCGTGCATGGACATACCACAGCTCACATCTACATCCATGCTTTGCGGTTGAGTCGGAGCATTGCCAAGTTTGCAATGAAGCATCCTATTGCCCATGCCTGTCTTGTCCAATTTCCAGTTTTCAGACAAAAAAGAGGCTTAATGACTACTTATGCCGTCATTGTTCTCTTTTACTGCAAAAACCAAAACACAGCTCTCCCCTGAGATTGCGGATGGTGACCTTCTTAGCACCAGCAACCAATTCCTTCTCAATATACACCGCCGGTACGCTCGAGTTACATCCTCATACCAGCAGTCCCCTCTTGATTTCCTGTCCATTTTGAAATCCATCAATCTCATAAACTTTATACTCCACTCCAAAACTATGTATCAATGTCTCACCATAGTCTGTCCTGCAACAATAGCTTTTGCTCAAGAGCACCACATGGTGGATTTAAAAGTTATTCTTGATCATTTAAAATTGGCATATTCTCAAAATGACATAATAGACCTTACCTATGCTAACTTGATGATTACAATCATGCATGAGCAATCCTTGCTCTCACCCACAACCATAGTACTTGGTTGAATAGTGGCTCAAATTCCAAGTTTTTTTTTTTGGCAAGTAAGATAATTTCTATAGCTTAAATTCTAAGTTAGAGTAAAAGATAACAATAATACTATTTGTACCTAATATAATGACCTAATCTATTAGAGTTGTTGGATTAGAAGTGGGTCCCAAAAACCCTTCTGCTATCTCTGTCAATCCAATGGTAGCAAGTGATTAAGTCAATGAATTAATTAGACCCAATTAACATAGCTCAAAAGATATTTATCCAATTGAAGATAGTTTGATTTTATTAGAAGTCATGGAATTGGGCATAGTATATTTTATTAGGTCGTTTAATTCCTAGTAATCTTGGAGGAGAAAGTTTTGCTTTTGTGCCCATAAATAGGTAGCAAAGTACTTCAGAGTTCAGACTTTGTGAGAAGATTTTGGTACTGGCTTTCTGGCTTCCTTTCAGAGTAATTTTTTTTTTTTTTTTTAATAATATTCAACATTTGTAGTTACCATTTAGTGCAACGCTTCGTCCATGAATATAAGCTTTTCGAATCGACCCACGAAATTTCTTTATGTTCTTTATTTTTCTACTTCGTTTACTGGTGTGATCACATTCGTAACAAACTTAAAACAACTAGACACAATTAAAACCTAAAGGTTGACTGAATGAAATGAAATGGAAGACTTTAAAAGGAAAGAATACTGATAAAAGGTTATTTACCCAAATGACCATGCTAAGATAATAAACTCCACATGATGTCCTCACAAGAAGTAAAAAGAAGAAGATACCTTGATCAGGACCTACACCCTATCCACTCCTATATATATCTCTGATTTGATAGAAATGCCTCAAAAGATATTCGTTGCTGAAACTCATATGATTTGCGTATTAAACAATGT
The DNA here is from genome assembly GCA_951799425.1 of Ilex aquifolium. Taxonomy (NCBI): domain Eukaryota; kingdom Viridiplantae; phylum Streptophyta; class Magnoliopsida; order Aquifoliales; family Aquifoliaceae; genus Ilex; species Ilex aquifolium. The sequence goes on along the minus strand of OX637392.1, from coordinate 51,762,955 downwards.
GCTAAAATATGTGGTAGTGTAATTACCATTGATAATTATAGATTTAAGCTTAGGCTGCCAATTTAAAGCTCAAAACATCCGATGGACCCCTTTTAAAGGACAACCTAAATGACCCACCTGCAGAGTGCTAGGATTATCGTGGGATTGGGCTGCAGCCCAGGGACATGAAAGCCTAGGACCATAAGCTCGGGAGGTGCTAGCCCGATTATTTTGAGCACGCTAGCAAGTGCCTGCTCGAGAACAAGGAGCTCTGTGCAAAATGGGCTCCAAGTAGCTCTAGTCGCGCAACATGTCTAGGGGACAAGGGGACAATTTCGGACGACTCTAACGAACAAATATTTCATGATCAAAGAAATATTTGTATACATTCCGTTTCTGAGGATAGTGGGCACAAAATGCGTCAGCATGGCTGACCCCACTACAAGACAAATGAAGAGGAGACCACATAATCCGCCAAGAAAAGGAAGAATCGTAGACCTAGATGACCACATGTATAAATAGAAGACGAAGACACTGTAAAAGAGAGTTTTAGAATTTTATTTAGAGTATACTGTGTAAAAAGGCTTTGAGCCAAGAAACCCACTGTAACTATTGTCTTCTTCTTCAAGCAATACAACTCCCAAGGAGCAAGAACCTTAATTACAGTGGATGTAGCCTTGGTTTTTCGGTTAAGGTGAACCACTTATATTTTGTTCTTAGATCCAACATCAATACCTACTTTCTTATTAACCCAAATATTCATAAAGCCTCCACTGGGCCTCACACTGTAGTTGTGCTGCAACTGGGTATAGAAATTTCGAGCACCATCAATCATCATGTGATGTTTTGTGCAAATGACAGACATGGTTACACAAGACATTCTTATCACTAGGAGGGTCAAATGTACATAGTTTTACTCCCATGTATGTGACTCAAACTCATGACATGTATAGATCATAGATGGATCGACCTTACTGTTGCAACAAAGACTCAAAGAGTCCTATATTGATAAATGTGAAGTTTTATATGAGATGGAAAGTGAATTTATGTTGTATCATTCTTCTTTGACTTTGTAGATTCTCTCCACGGTCTACTTACTTTACATCATTAGCATAGAGAAGTGGAGAAAATACTCAATACAACAATGATATCATCTCATCATTGACACATCACTAACAAGTTATAAACCATCATGTAAGCATAGTAAACCTCACTTCGTTCAATGCGATAACTATTAGTGTGATAGTTTTTGGTGGTTAATGAATCAAGTGAGGTTCACTAGACTTATGTGTAATCGGTTGGTGATACTATGTGTCCATCATGTTGTAGTATCCCGTTGTATACACTATTCACCCGGTGAAGTGAACTACTCCAACTTGCACACATTAAAAAAAAAATTACTCCCATTTGTGGCTGCATGATGTTGAACTATATGTGATACTCATTTCAAACTGATAATTTGACAAAGACACAGCATTGTGAATGGTAGAAGTCGACATGAGAATGAAGTGGAACCCGAGCACGAGTGTAACTTCCCTAAGAGGAGTGAGATCAAGTCCCACCCTCCACATGAAGAGGGAGATCGATTTGTTCTTATGCCTTTCCTACAGTATCGGATCCACATAACACATCTCAAGGCTTGCCATAGATCCATATATATTCACTTATGAACAAAAATGGGAAAGGGACACAGAAGCAATTTGCTAGAAATTATTCGATCGTCAAGAATACTAATCTAGTACGAGTGTGATGCTAGGACTTGACCTCGACCTCGCACTCCACTTTATATTTTAGTGCAGAGGCATCAACAAAAGTCGCCTCTTTCTCTCTCTATCTGAAGAAAACAAAAGAAAAAAAGCTAAGAAGCATCTGTGTACTTCACCTTTAAGCTTTAAAGTTTAATCTTTTTTCCCGGGTGCAGAACAGAGGAAGTTCTTTTAAGTGGGGTTGTTAATCGAGTCAAGTTACTCGAATTTAGCTCGTATGAGCTCGATTTGAATGAACCAAGGTTGAACAATTTCGAATTCGCAAAACTCGGCTTGTTCATATATAAAATAGTCAAGTTTAGCTCAAATCTGGCTCGTTTTAGGCTCGATTGAGATAAAACGAGCCGAGTTTTAATAATTTTTTAGATTCATTTAAAAAAACGAACTCAAAAGACTCGACTCGATTATCAACCCTACCTTTAGACAGTGGTATCAAATTGTAAAACGAACACATATCTCATCACATCAGACATGTTTTTTTTTTGAAATATTCCGGTGGCACTCTCTCTTCTCTTCAAAATCTTGTTATTCGCTAAATCCTGAGTCGAGATACGTCATAATCTAAAAGCCAACATGAATATCAATGTCGTATCTGATCAAAAAAAAAAAAATATCAATGTCGTGTGATTCTCTAGTGAACAGATAAACTTGCATCTTATATTGTCGTGCATGTTATATCATTCGTGGGGTCATCATGCAACATGTAGTGTTCTCTTGGGCAAAATTGCACTTTGATTCCCTCAGTTATGATCCCATCTCATATACTTATTTATTTCATTGTACCTTCAATTATGGTTATCAGTTTCAGATGTTCTTAATGATTAGCGTTGGTTGTAAATTTGGAAAAAAATTGTTTCACTTTGCTCCCGATTTATGTGATTTTGTTTCACTTTATTCCGATGGGTAGAATTTTTCATAAAAAAAGGTGACGGACATTTGTTTTTGGCAGAGTCTGAAACTAGTTCCGATAGTTGAAGGATGTAACAAGACAAATCCAACACATCTAAAGGCAAAGTGAAATAGAGATCAAATGAGTCAAAAATATTACTCGGCCGTGCTCTTTCTTGATCTATGCTGTCACATGGTGAATTGGTGATATAGGTCCATATTGAATTGGCATCCATTTGGAAGCCGCTATTTTTTTTCTTTTAAAATTTAGTTTTGATCATCATTTAAGGTCACGGTATTTATCGGGAATTTGGAGGGCGCTGAGATACACTGGTCGTGGTGTCACGGAATAGTATCAAGTGATACGACCTAAACACAAAAACTAAACATAATGAGAAATTCAAACCATATCGCAACATGATGAAAGGGTATTAGCAGATTTGGTAATGATAACTCGACAACTTTTTTGATCATAAGCCGTTAGAGTACAATAGAATGATGCGATATCCTCATTGTACTCGTCTCAAACTATTAAACATACAAAAAGGGAACAGAGGTCTTCTGAATTATTTTACAAAAAGAACAGTGATTCTTTAAAGAGAAACCTCGTGGCGAAGGTTTCGTCAACACCCTTTCTGCCCATTCATGTTGATGATTAGATAATGATCAGCTTCTCCAACATTTTCAGTATGCTTATATGATAATAACACCAGTATAACGCAATATGTAGCTTTATTTAGTAAAAAAAATACATATGCAAGTAACCACATAACTCGTCACTGAACTTTCTAGTTTTCACTACAAAAAGAGGCTCGATAACGACTTATACGGCACCTATTCTCTTTTATTACTCACAATCAGAATAGCATAGTATTAGAGATGGGTCTTACTTAGTGTGTCCTAAACCCATATGGCATGGGCGTCTATGAGCCGTTGTTTAAGCTCTCCCTTGACATTGAGGCTGGTGACCTCCTTAGCACCCCCAACCAACTCCTTCCCGATGTACACCGCCGGTACGCTCGGGTTACATCCTAAAGACAGCAGTGCCCTCTCCATTTGTTTTCCATTTTCCATTACATCGAGCTCGTAAACTGTAGGGTTGGCCCCAAAATTGCGTATCAGCTTCTCAACGTAGTCCGTCATGCAACAAGAGCTTTTGCTGAAGATCACCACAGGATTCGCCTCAGCCAACCTCTTCACATCATCCATCCCTGCAACAGAAAAAAATGAAGATGGTGGCAAAATGCTAAGTCGGTGAACAAATTGATCAAAGGGTTAAGTTTAGAGATGGCTGTGAGAAACTTGACCTGCCATGGAGTCTATATATACTACTAGCCTAAAGGTGGTGGGCTGGCACTGTTTGGCAGCTGGGAGAAAAGACTCCAAAATATGTTGTGACCAAGCAAGATTCCAAAATATTCCAAAATATGTTGTGGGTTTTAAAGTTATTCTTGATCATTACCTGATAGAGACTTTCTGTGTCTCACTCTACAGGGATTAAAATGCAAAATGTGACCAAGCAAGATTAGCATATTATCAAAATGACATCATAAACCTTACCTAGGCTATATGATGTTTACAAAAATGCATTAGCAATCATTAACCTTAACCATTTCCAGTTGGGTGTTAACTGAGTCTGGACTCGTTAGAGCATTTTCAATAAAATTTTATATTTTAATTATCCAAAAGTACACTTTTTCTACACACTCCAATAAATTTTCTATATTTTAACTATTTCTTTTAAATATTATTGCTCATATTTTATACATTTGTTAGAAATGTTGGAGGGAGAGAGAGAAAGAATGGAGGTAAAGATAAAGAGTGGACAAGAGACAAGAGGAGAGAATATATATTATAAAGTATTTATATATCATGATATAGTGATACTCTAAACATAGAGTATCACCGTAGCAAAATCGTATTTTACCTACTCTCAACATTTTCTATTGGAGGATGACTTTTATCTTTGAATAGCAAAATTTGAGTTATTTTGGAGTTTTAGCCATTCTCTTGGAGATGCTGTTAAGTCCTCGTATCGCATGGTATAATTTTGGGTCTGTGTCTAATGTTGGTCAACCCTGACTCGACTTATGTAATTAAACATAACTGATAAAGTAATGCTATATGTACTTAAAAATTAGACTTAAAAACTAAACTTGATGATCACAACCATTGAATAGGTAGTGAGTCCCAATAAATACTGGGACCTACAGTGAAATCAATAATTGTAATTATCAAATCTAATTTTTAAGTTTAATTTTTAAATCCATATAACATTACTCTAACTGATATCGAGTCAGTAGCTCCATCTATTCATTAATTGTTGTACTTGATCCGATAGAGATAGGGAGCTTCTATAGACAACTATTGGAGACTTTTGTTGAGGAAGACAAAAATGAGTTTTGTTTGTTTATCCAATTAGGTCAACCATTCTTCCACAACAGATTGATTTGCATCTAATTCAAATCGATTATAACGGAAAGCTTCATAGAATGACAGAAAGTCAGAGAACTTTAAAAGGAAAGAATTTGCCCTTAAGGGCATGTATATCAAGATAATAAAATCCACGTGATGTGCGTACAAGAAGGACAAAGAACAAGATACCTTGAGGGCCTACCACACTACCCACTTCTACATCAACTAACTGGAAAGAAATGCCTCAGAGATATTCCTTGGTGAAACTCACATGATTTGTATAGTAAACAATGTGATGAATTATGTTGTAGTGTCATTGTGATCCTTCGATTCGTTGTGAAAACTGCCTATTAGGCACAATATGGTTGGTTTTATAAGGATAAGTCTACGGTACCCCCAAAAAAAATTTAGTACCATACTAAAATTAATACATAGTCTTAAATTTTAGAGTGATTGTTTTGTAATCATTGATTGTGACAATTATAAAGTAATACATAATAATAGAAAAACAGGAAAAGAAAAGTTTATACATATCACGATTTTATTGGATGAAAAACAAAGATACAGACAGAAAAGTTATTTTTCGTTACTAGACCCTTTACAATAATGACATGCAAAGAATTCACAAGAACCGTATGCATGTAATTAGCTGGAAATTGTATCTTAGGAATACTAATCTGGTACATGTGTGATGCTAGGAATCGACCTCGCACTCCATACTATGTCCTGGGGCAGATGCGTCTTGTGTGTGTGTGTATTTGTGTGTGAAAATGTTGAAGACCATCTATATTCTTCAACTTTAAGCTTCAAAACTTTTTGGGGTTGCAAAAGAGAGAAACTTCTTTTCAGACAGAGTGGTATCATAATACACAATAAAGCCATAACTCATTTACATCTTTGTTCTTTGAAAATCTTGCTTATTCTCTTAATCTTTCATTGAAAAAAGTGGTAGTACACAATCCACTGCGTATATCACTGGCACGTTATTCTCATGGTGATGGTTAACAAGTTGATTGTAGATATTTTCCTTTGAGTAATTATTTTCTTCTTTAGTCGATCACGTGCTTATATCCCATATTTTTCTTGAGATGCTCTCAAATACATTTTCCTATAATTTTTTGTAAGGGTAGATAATTCAACGTATATAGTCGGAAAACTCACTTATAAAAAGTAAATCCTATATATATGCGTTAATGATGAGTCTTTTAATCTTTAAATGAAATTAAAATAAAAAGCATTTTAGGGGATTTACACCCTATTTTTCTATAGTAATTGCATTGTAACTCATATAAATCATCAATACAAGTTTGTTTTCTTATTTAGACCAGGCCGGGCAAAGCCTTGTTAAATTTTTTTGCCCGGCCTTGCAAGTACCAGGGCACATCTTGTCCTTAGTAGAATGCAGCTAGCGAAATTTATATATACATGTCGATATTGTCATTTATTTGCTAATGCAAGAATAATCTATTGTTTTTTCAGCATTATTCGATTTATGATGTGTGATCAAATATTTGACAACACCTGAATAACTACTGATCATGTTCAGCTTGTAAGTCCTCCATACAAGGTATTATTGAGATTTATGATCAGATATTATTTACCAATTGGTTGTTCTATTATGATGCAAGGCAGCATGGGTAAAGAAACGAGATTAAATAACATAAACTATAACTTGTTGATTATCATAATAATACCAGATTAAAGTCATCAAAGGCCTTGTTGATTCACGAAGAATACCAAGTCAATTAGAAGAAAAGAGAATTCGTTTTTACATTTATTCAAACAAAATTAAAGCTGCTGAATCAGTTTTAACATGCTTTAAATACTAAGTCCTAGCAGTCCTTAATTACTAGGAACCCCCCAGCAAATACGAAATACTAAACAAATACCTCAAACAGCAGTATAAAATATAAAAATGCTTAAAAAGTGGCATAAAGGTCGTTCCTTGGCTTAAGGTTGAAAAATGCATTTCAATCTTGATCACATTGTCGAGAACTTTTCGAAAAGGAGTTTTAATATATTTTCTGATACTGTCACCCAAATTAGCCCTTATTGACGTTCGATTAGCGCTACTTATTAGCGCTACTTTCGACGGTCTTGATCCGTCATGTAGTAACCAAAAGTGTAAGAAAATCTTAATCCTAAATGTCCACTCAATGATAAAGGAAAATTGGTGAGGTTTGTGTCTAATAACATCAGCTGTGCTATATGAATAGATGATCTGTCATCCCATCTCATACTTCTTTGTTTCTTTTGATATTGTATGTTTTTCTTGTAAGCATCTATGTGACATATGGATGACCTCTTTTGATTAATGAAACTCTTACTAACCGAAAAAAAAAACCATGACAACTATCATCGAAACCGTCACCAATGGTTGTACTATTAGTTCAAATTTGAATTATAATTCTCTCTTTTCCATGTGTGGGGGTGCATTTGAAAACAATCGCCATGCATGTCTTAGAACATCACACACTTAAAGATGCTTGGTACATACGAATTTTCCTTTTTATTTAATAAGAGAAATACATATGTAAATACTACATAACTCGTCATGGAACTTTCTACTACAAAAAAGAGCTAGGCTCAATAACTAATTATACCATGCCTATTTTAGTACTCATAATCGGACTAACATAGTATTACTGCTGAATCTTACATATTGCATTCTAAACCCATATTGCACCGGCGTCTTTGAGCTGCTGTTTCAGCTTTCCCCTGACATTGAGGCTGGTGACCTCCTTGGCACCACCAACCAATTCCTGCCCCATAAACACCGCTGGAACGCTCGGGTCACATCCTAATGCCAACAATGCCCTCTTCATTTGTTGTCCATTTTGAAATCCATCGAGCTCATAAATTGTAGGGTCCGCCCCAAAATTGCGTATGAGTGTCTCAACGTAGTCTGTCATGTAACAAAAGCTTTTGCTGAAGATCACCACGGGCTTCGTCGCAGCCAACCTCTTCACATCATCCATTCCCACAACAGAAAAATATGAAGATGGTAACGAAATGATGAGTTTATGATGAGTTAGATCAAATGATCAATGGTCGAATTCAAATAACGTGTAACTTGAATCGGGCTCTATTAGGATCTTGATGAGGTAGATAAGATGTGTATGAAGCTTGGCTGTGAGAAACTTGGCCTGCCATGGAGGCTATATATACTAGCCTAAAGGTGGTGTCTGTCACTGTTTAGCAGATGGGGAAAATGACCGAAGGAATGTTCCAAAATATATTGTGGATTTCAAAATTATTCTTGTTCGTTGCATGATAATACTTTTTGTTTCACTCTACAGAGTTAAACATGCAAAATGTGACCATGTAAGAATGGAATATTTTCCAATTGACATCATAGACCTTAGGCATGCAATAAGATGATTAGTGATGATGCATGACTAATCTTTCACTCGATAAAAATGTAAATTGCATTTAGTGATGACTGACTATGTCTCGATGCAACTCTAAAAGTTTCAGAATCTATAACACAAATAATGAAGGAATTAAGTTAATTTCAAATACAAATATCTCGGTTTTGAGTTGACAATGTCTTGTACTTAAATATTATATGATAAAAATCTTAACATGTGATACAATTATTTAAATAGACAAAGTTATCTTCAACACAATATAATATAATACCACTCGAATATGACACAACACGATAAAATTGACATCTCTTAACCCTTGACCTCACCATAAACATAAACGTCGGTACTTAAAACAATTGGACCCATTAAGCATGGATATCACCACTCCTAAAGTGAGGGTGGTATGGGAATTTTTCAAAATTTCTCTCCTTTTTTGAGCTTTTTTACAGTTGTAAGACCCCCCCAAAAAAAAAAAAAAACCACCACCAACAAAAAAAAAAAAAAAAAAGCAAAAGGGCGGTGTGGTACAATTCAAATTCGGTGATGTATTGAGATCTAAAAATTTGACATAAAATATTGACCTAATGATATAAACAGATGGGATGAACCCTTGTTTGGCCAAGGGGACAATGACCTCCCTCAAGTCTCAAAAATTGAAATTTTGACCCTTGTAGTTTATACAATTTTTATTTTGCCCCCCTTAAGTTTAAGTACTTTCAATCAATTTTTTTTTTTATTTGGTCCTCCACTTTGAATTTTTCGGTTGTGATAATTATCATCATGTGATGCTTTGTGTAAGTGACAGACAGGGTTACACGAGACTCTTATCAATAGGAGGGTCAAATATACATAATTTTACTCCCATGTGCATGACTCAAACTCATGACATGTATGTATCATAGACGGATCGATGTTAACAAAGAATCAAAGAGGTCCTATTTTGATAAATGTGAGGTGTTATACGAGATGCAACGTGAGTTTATGTTGAATCAATCTTCTTTGACTTTGTAGATTCTCTCCTATGGTCTACTTACTCTACATCATTACCGTAGAGAAGTGGAGAAAATACTCGATACAACTGATATCCAGGGCCGGCCCTAGGCCTAGGCCACTTAGTTGGCCGCCTAGGGCCCCCAATTTTTGCAAAATTTTGGGGCCCCTTGTTAAGAATTTTAGTTATGTGTATATATATTTTGGATAGATTGGTTTGAGACTTGAAAGGGCCCAAATTTTATTGATTTGCTGTTAACACAGTTAGTAAAAATTTACAATCCAAAGACATGCATATTGATGTTGCTATTGATCAATTAAAAGGACTTATTTCTTTTTTGGAATCATATAGAGAAAATGGATTTTACTCTGTTTTGATTTCATCAAAAGAGATTGCACTTAAAATGGAAATAGAACCAGTATTTCGAGAAAAAACATAAAATTTTTAGGAAAAAACAATTTGGTGATACAAGTGAGAATGCAGTAACACTATCAGCTGAAGAGTCTTTTAGAATTGAGTATTTTTTATTTATAGTTGATCTAGCTATTTCTTCGATCAAGAGTAGATTTGAACAATTCAAAATATATGAAAATATTTTTGGTTTTTTATTTTGTTTTAAAAAATTAAAATCCTTAGATGATGATAGTCTGAAAAGTTATTGTCTTAACCTTGAAACTTTTTTGAAGCATGACTTATTTTTTGATATTGATGGTTTAGATTTATTTCAAGAATTGACTGTATTAAGAAAAGTTCTACAATCTGAAATTAATACTCCAGCTGAAACCCTAACTTATATAAAACGATTAGATTATTTTCCAAATGCATGTATAGCTTTTAGAATATTGTTAATAATACTAGTAACAGTTGCTTCAGCGGAGAGAAATTTTTCGAAACTTAAATTAACAAAATCTTATCTCCGATCAACTATGTCACAAGAAAGATTAAATGAATTAGCTATATTATCTATTGAAAAAGATATATTAACAAAACTTGAATATAAAAATTTAATCAATATTTTTGCATCTCAAAAAGCTAGAAAAATATCTTTTAAATGAATATATTTTAGTAATTATTGTCTATTAATAGGGCCCACTTTCATATTCTCGCCTAGGGCCTCCGGATTTGTTGGGCCGCCCCTGCTGATATCATCTCATTACTGAAGCATCACCAAGAAGTATTAAACCAGGCATGGTAAACCTCACTTCATTCATTGCGTTAACTAATAGTGTGATAGTTTTTTGAGGTTAATGATCAAGTGAGGTTCACTAAACTTATGAGTTAATGCATTATCGGTTGGTGATATTACGTGACCGTCATAATGTAGTATCACCGTTGCATACACTATCCAACTTGCACAAATTAAAAAAAAAAATAATAATTTACTCCCATTTGTAGCTACCTGATGTTGAACTAGATGTGACACTCATTTCAAACAGAGAATTTGACAATTGCACAGCATTGTGGATGGTAGAAGTCGACATGAGAATGAAGTGGAACCCGAGCACTGGTCTAACTTTCCTAAGAGGAGAGAGATCAAGTCCCACCCTCCTCATGAAGAGGGAGATCGGTTTGTTCTTATGCCTTTCCTACAGTATCGGATCCACATAACATATCTCAAGGCTTTGCCACAGATCCATATATATTCACTTATGAACAAAAATGAGGAAGGGACACAGAAGCAATTTGCTAGGAATTTTGTTCGATCGTCAAGAATACTAATCTAGTACGTATGTGATGCTAGGACTCGATCTCGACCTCGCACTCCACTTTATATTTTAGTGCAGAGGCATCAACAAAAGTCAGCTCTCTCTTCTCTCTCTCTTAAGAAAACAAAAGAATAAAAGCTAAGGAGCATCTGTATACTTCACCTTCAAGCTTTAAAGTTTAACCTTTTTTCCCGGGTGCAAATCAGAGGGACTTCTTTTAGGAATGTTTGATAATTGAGTCGAACTACTTGGGTTTGGTTCGTATGAGCTCAGTTCGGATGAATCGAGTTTGAACAATTTTTTATGTTCATTTAAAAAAATGAGCCTAAAAAAAACTCGGTTCAAACTTACAAAATTCGACTCGTTTATATGTAAACTGGTCGATCTACTCGGGTTCGACTCAAGTTCGGCTCATTTTGGGCTCGGTTGGGGTAAAACGATCGAACATAAATAATTTTTAGACTCGATTAGAAAAATGAATTCGATAGACTCAACTCAATTATCAGCTCTACCTTCAGGCATTGATATCAAATTATAGAACGGACACGTATCTCATTAGATAAGACGTTTTTTTTTTTTTGAAGTATTCTCGTGGCACTCTCTCTCCTCTCTCCTCTTCAAAATCTTACTTGTTATTCTCTAAATCTTGGGTCGAGATATGTCATAATCTGCAAGCCAACATGAATATCAATGTCGTGTGATTCTCTAGTGAACAGATAAACTTGAATCTTCCTGCATGTTATATCATCCGTGGGGTCATCATGCAACAAGTCGTGTTCACTTGAGCAAAATTGCACTTTGATTCCCTCAATTATGATCACATCTCATATTCTCCTCTCAATTAAGTTAACTTTTTCATTTTACCTTCAACTACAGTTATCAATTTCGCCACCGCAACATTTGCTGCTATTGTAACAAAAGTAATCTTTTTAGAAAAAAAATCCATGGATGCTCTCAATCCCTTCCCCTGCTTCTTCTCTTTCGTTGGATTCCCATCCCCTTTTTCCTCTCCAATCTAACCTCCTTTCCTCATCAAAGCTTCTTAGCTTGGATGGACCCAATCCCCAACTCTAAACCTAGGGCAGATGATTCCCGCTCAGCTGTGGGTGATTCTGCACCCCCAATAGCAGATCCTGTAGATCTGTCCACTAAGGGCAAAGATAGCCACCATTATTGCTCCAAATCTACTGCAAGTCAAGACGGTAGGGCCCAGGAGGAGTTATTGTTCAACCAACAAAAGGATTTACCAAATAAAGAAGTTACTGATATGCTCAGTCTCACTAATGCTGCAACTACTGCCGAGCGTGTGGAAGGTATTAAAGTATCGGCCAAGAGGAGTAGACTTCAAAAGGCTGAAATTCTTACTAAAATAGGGGAAAACCCCCTTGCTCAGCACAGATCTAGTACTAGTGTCCTGTGGAATCAAATGCTCAAGTATGGCAGGAATCGCCCAAACCCAGAAACAAGCAGGATTAAGCAAGATGCCATGAAATTGCAATACTATGAACCAAAAAGAGTTGACAACCGTGTTGTTGTTCAACCCCCAACTGAGGTTGCAAACAAAGGTTGTGCCATATGGACAAACTGTCTTGTTGGATACTTTATTGAGAAAAAACTGTCATTCTCGACAGTGTCTTTCATCGCCCATAAGATTTGGGACAAAATGGGACTGTTGGAGGCCATGGCTAATGAACATGGGTTCTTCTTCTTCAAATTTGAGGACGAGGAGGCAAGAACCAAAGTGGTGGAAGCTGGCCCATGACAGTCAGATGTCGCTGTCTCAAAAGAGGACCACTCTGTCATTCTAGTTTGGGTGAAGTTGTATAATATCCCCCTACAGTATTGGACAGATGAAGGTATCAGCTACATTGCAAGTGCGGTTGGTAAACCATTATATGCTAATTCTCTTACTGCAACTAGGAAGTGGATTAGCTTCGCACGTGTATGTGTGGAGATTAATGCTCATTGTGATATGACTAAGTCATATAACCTGCACTTGGAGAGGTGTGATGATAATGGTAACCCTATTATGGTAATGATTGGGGTTGAGTACCAATGGAAACCCAAGGTTTGTCTTGGTTGCCAGACTTTTGGACACGCTCAGTCTAACTGTCACATGCAAATAGACACAAGGCCAAAAGATCTAGTTCCCCAAACTCTTGGGGCAATTAGACTTGGCAAAGGAAAAACCATTGTAAGTACTACTGTTGCGGTGGAGGAGTTTAATCAAACTGGGAACACTATGCCTTCTTCTCATTTGACCAGTAGCTCAGATGTAATATCCCAAATTTAAAAAATATATATAATATTAGTTTTTAGGTTAATTTGGGATATTTTATTTAGAAAGGGATGCTAATGTATTTAATGAATTTGAGGAAGTGTAGGGTTTCTTTTATTTTATATACTTATATATGTAGGCAGTCAAAATAGGGCAAGAGAAGAAAAAAAAAATAAGAAGAAAGAAAGAAAGGCAGCGGGGGCTTAGAAGAGAAAGAGGCGGAGAGAGAGCGAGAGAGAAGGAGGAGGAAAAAAGAAAGAAAGGGACTTGAATCTATCCAATGTATTTAGTTTATGGGTTTTGTATTCTATTTAATTACATGATATTAGGTTATGTATATATATTGATGAAGATGCAAATAGGTTTTATTGAAAGTTGCTAATTTATGTGTTTTTAGACCTAAGTTAAGATTAGCTGATTTTGAAGTTGTTTAAAGAATTTAATCAATGTGTTGGGAAGAAAAAGAAAAAAAAAAAAAAAAGGGAAAGAGAAGTTACTGGTTTAGAGTTTCCGTAGGAAGAAGATGGTGAAAAAGTGTAAAATTATGGAAAACTCCCGTTAATTTCAAAGAGTTTACTTTGACCCCTATATTCTTCTAAACTTAATTTTAACCACTGTTTTACTTGGTAAGTTGTAAGAATAGAATTCTGGGAAAATTATGGCAGTCCCGGAAACAGAAAATTTGTTTTTAAGGAAATTACCCTTTGACCCCAAAAGTTTCAAAAATTATGATTTGACCCCAAAACTTTAGAAACTTTTTCTAACAGCCCAGAATACTTTCATACCCTATTACCTCGTATTAGAAAAGATATTTATATGTAAAAGATATATTAGGTATATATCAATGGGTAGAAAGTATAAAAATTAAATATAGAATCGCGAAATGACAAAGTTAGGAATAGAGATTGATTGTTATATGTTATTTTGGATTAGGTGGTGATTGCATTGAGGTTGAGAAAGAGGGCTTTGAATTGAATTTTGTGAATCAAGGTGAGTAGTTTACTACTTCTTTTGAGAGGATTTTCTATATCAAATGTGTGGGTGCGTGCGTGTGAATTTTTTTCATATATATGATATATGTGTTGATGTTTGAGATTTCTATTGAATGTTTTGAAATTATGAGCTGTTATACATGTGAATTTTGGAAAACTTGTGGAAAAATTTTATATCATTGCTTTGGTGATGAAAGTGAAATTTTGTGTGCGTTGGAATTAAAACTACAGTTTTGGTGTGTGTGGAAATCATGTTTATGAGATGGGGACTGGGGTTATCAGGTCTAAGTGGTAACAAGCGACTGAGACTGGAGTTACCAGGTCTAAATGGTAACAAGCGACTGGGCTAGTTACCAGGCTAGTGGTAACAAGAGACGGGACCAGTCATCAGGCTAGTGATGACAAGAAACTGGGCCAGTTACCAGACTAATGGTAACAAGAGACTGGGCCAGTTACTAGGCTAGTGGTAACAAAATGATTTGACAAATGTATTTGAGACTGAATGTGTGTGTGAGTATTTTGGGTTATAAATATCTTTTCATTTATAAAGTTATTTGTAATCAGGAGATCATTTTGTTTACATGATGATGTGGGAAAGATTGGGGTAAAATTTATTGTACTTATGTATGTATCAAAGTTTATTTTTGTATATAAATTGTGGGATTTATTTTCACACCTCATTAGAGGTGGTTGCTATTCACGGGCCATTGTGCTCACCCAAACATATAACATTTTTCAGGAGAGGATCAGGGTGAGGAGTAAGTCTGCTGATATACAAGAGATTAGAGGACTTGAAGATTTATTTTATTGTAGGTCTTCACGAATAAATGTCTTTTATAGTTTTGAGACAAATATTCAATTATTTTGGGGATAATGTTGCTTATACTTAGAGTAGTGAACCTTATGGTTAATTATTGTTTTACATGAGCTTAATAATGATGTTGGTGATGTTCAGTTTATTCCTCTGGTATTCATTAGGTCGATCGATCGGATCACTTTATTATTTGTCTTCCGCTATATTTTGCATTTATTATGCACATGGTTGGTTGGTTAAGGCCTTGGTGGCCGGTCCACCGCCCACCCTATGTGATCCGGAGTGGGGGTGTGACATCAGATGTTTTGAATGGCGTCAAAGGAAAGGAGGTGATTGAGGAATAAGCAAATCCCCCCAGCCTATCTGATAAAGACATAGGTAACCAGCTATCTGAAATGGATGGTAATTTAAATTTGGGTGGAGGGTCTATAGTTGTAGACATTAGTCCTGCTCATCTTAAAGCCAGTGAATTGGAGAAACATGACCTAGTGGATTCTGAGAATCAGTGGATCACTCAGGAAAGGAAAAAGGCAAAAAAGTTAAAAAAGAAGTCTAAGTCTGAGGCTAAATTAAAAGGGGCTGAGCACTTTAAACTCAGCAAATCCCTCATTTCATGATTAATTTTTCTTGTTGGAATATTAGAGGGCTTAATGAGCCTTCTAAACAGGAGGAGGTGCAAAAGTTAATCAGAGAGGCACATCTGGACATGGTAGGTATCATTGAAACCAAAGTTAGGAGTGTTAATTGCTCTACTATAATGCAACAGGTTTTTGGGCAGTGGAGTTATTGTGCTAACTACCAATGCCACACTTTAGGGAGGATTTGGATTGGATGGAATCCAAATATTATCAATGTTACCAAATGTGTTCAATCTGACCAAGTTATACACTGTCATGTTCAACATATTGAGAGCAATACCTGTTTTTTTGCTTCATTTGTTTATGCAATGAATGAAATGGTATGGGAAGACTTGAGATATTATTCTAACCTCATCAGTAATGACCCCTCGATTATCCTTGGGGATTTCAACATCGTAATGAACCCTAGTGAATATGTGGGATGTGCAGGGAAATGGAATAATGCAATGCTGGAATTTGAAGATTGCTTACAGGATTCTGAACTTGAGGATTTGAGATATTCTAGCTTGCTCTATACTTGGAGAAACAAGAGAGAGGGGACAAGATTTATCACAAGAAAACTGGACAAGGTCCTCGTCAATACGGTTGGGAATACCAAATTCCAACAAGCTGTTGCTGAGTTTCTACCATCTGGGGTTTCTGACCACTCTCCGGCTGTTGTCAAGCTGGGTAACATTGCTTGAGGAGGAGGACTCCATTCAAGTTCTTTAGTCACCTTACTGATAAGGAGAAGTTTTTAGATACTGTGGCTCAAGCTTGGGCGACTGGTGTGCAAGGATCATTCCAACTTAAACTTTCCTCTAAGCTAAAGAGACTCAAAGGGGTATTTAAGACTATATACAAAGAAAGAGGACATTCTACTGAGCTTGTCCAATCTGAAAAAGCAGCTCTTGAGAATTGCCAAATTAATATTGATAGGAACCCATTAGACCATAGCCTGGTACAGGAGGAGAAGAGGCTTTTGGCAGCTTATTTGGATGTTGCCAAAGCTGAGGAGTTGGTCTATAAGCAAAAGTCAAGGATCCTGTGGCTAAAAGAGGGCGATCATAATACAAGCTTCTTTTTTAGGACTATGATTAATAGAAGAAGTAGGAAGAAAATTATTTCCATAAAGAGAATGGATGGGACCATTGCTAAAAGTGAAGAGAAGGTCAAGATTGAAGCCATTAACTATTTCAAGCAGCTCTTGGGACAGCCTAGTTACACCATGCTTGATAGTGAGAGAAAGAGAAGCCTTGAATTAAGGATTCAAAGGAAAGTCTCTGAGTAGCAGTCTGGGACAATGGTAAGGAAATTCACCAATGAAGAAATCAAGCAGACTTTCTTTTCCATGAGTGACCATAAGGCTCTTGACCCTGATGGTTTTAACTCATATTTCTTCAAGAAGGCTGGGCCAATCATTTGACAAGAGGTCATTGATGCCGTAAAGGAGTTCTTCTCTCAAGGTAAGCTTCTCAAGGAATTAAATGCCACCATCATCACATTGGTTCCTAAGGAGCCTAATCCTACATCCATGAATGACTTTAGGTCAATCTCATGTTGTAATACCATCTACAAGGCTATCTCCAAACTCATTGCTTCTAGAATCAAGGAAGTGATCCCTTATATTGTTGACCATAGTCAAGCTGCCTTTATTCCTGGTAGAAGGATTGGAGACAACATTTTAATTTCACAAGAGTTGTTCAAAAATTATCATAAGAATCAAGGGGCTGCAAGGTGTGCAATCAAGGTGGACTTGAGGAAAGCCTTTGATACTATTAACTGGGGTTTCTTAATGGATGTTCTTGATGTTATGGGGTTTCCTCTATTGATTAGAAAATGGGTTTGGCAATGCATTTCTACACCCAAGTTTTCTGTTAATGTTAGTGGTGAGCTTGCTGGGTTCTTTCTTAGCATGAGAGGCTTAAGACAAGGAGATCATATATCCCCTTACCTTTTTGTGATTGCATTGGAAATATTATCTCTTACTATTAAGCAACATATCTCTTCTACTGATACTTTCAAGTTTCATTGGAGATGTAAGAAAGTTAAGCTCACCCATCTTATGTTTGCTGATAATATTTTGCTCTTCTGTCATGGGGATCTATCTTCTACCAAGGTGTTCAAAGATTATTTGGATCAGTTCCAAGCAATGTCTGGGTTGCAAGTCAATCAGGCTAAAAACAGTCTCTTTATGAGTGTTATTCACAATGAGGTTAAGGATCAAATTGTGCATCTTTTCGGCTTCACTGTGGACCAACTTCCTGTCAAGTACTTGGGCATTCCCCTGATCTCCACTAGATTGAAAACTCGTCACTGTAATGATCTCATTATTAAAATTGAGAAATGAATTAGATCTTGGACAAATAGATTTTTGTCATTTGCTGGAAGACTGATTTTGATTCAAAGTGTCATTTACAGCATGCAGACTTATTGGTCTGCTCACTTATTTCTTCCTCCACAGATCATTGAAAGAATTGAACAACTTATGAGGAGATTTTTATGGAAAGGGACTGATATGAGAAACACTGGTGCCAAAGTATCATGGGATGAGGTTTGTAAGCCTAAGGAGAAGGGTGGGTTGGGAGTTAAAAGGATTAAGGATTGTAACTTTGCTATGATGATGAGGTATATTTGGTTTTTATAGATAAACAAAATCTGTGGGTGAAATGGATTCATATTTATCACTTAAGGGGCAGAAGTTTCTGGAGACTTAAAGCTTCTCAGTCATGCTCTTGGAACTGACAGAGTTTGCTTAAATTAAGATACTTAATCAGGACACTCATTAAGCATGTGATTGGGAATGGACAAGCTACAAAGCTTTGGTATGATAACTGGCATCCTATGGGACCTCTGGATTTATTTGTTAGTATGAATGGAATAGAGGAACTTCATCTCAATGTGGAGGAGTCTGTCAGCAGAATTATTAACAACGGCCAATGGCAATGGCCACCAAATTCCAATTTTATCCATGCTGTGGTCAACTCCATGCCTACCTATCTCCCCAACCCTGCTAATGAGGATATTTTCAAGTGGATTCCTAATGGCAGAATGAGATTCAACACCAAATCTGCTTGGGAAAAAATCAGACAAAAGAAACCTCCTGTTTGCTGGTATAAGCTGGTCTGGTCTGAGAGATCTATCCCTAAAATGTGTTTCATCCTATGGTTGGCAGTTAGAAACAGGCTTAGCACCCTTGATCGTATGCAATCTTACGCTGCTCCCTTGGGATCTGGATGTATTTTGTGCAGGACTTCTCTTGAAATACATCCCCATTGGTTTTTTCATGTTCTTACTCCTCTAGAGTTTGGTCCGTTACTCTCTCATTCGCTGGGGAGTTTTGGCAGCCTAAGCGTTGGGATGATTTTGTTAATTGGGCTGGTATCAATTGGAAGGGTAAGTCGATGAAGAAACTGATTTGCAGAATCTGCTTGGTAGCCACCTATGAAGCACAGATACGGATACTGCGATACGGGATATGACGATATGGATACGGCTAGGATACGTCTATAAAATATATTTTTTTTTAAATTTTATTATTATATTTAATGTAATAATTATGACTTATAAAGTGAATCACACATCTACCAAAGATATATAATAATAACTAACAATTCTATCATTTATAAATCATACATTCTATATCGCATACATATTGCATAATATATGGAGATACCCGTCGTCGATCGGCGTCAAATACAGTCAGTCATCGATCGTGAGTGAGAGAGAGAGAGAGAGAATCAGTCGACGATCGACTGATGGAGGGGGGCTGTGGAATAAAAGAAATTAGGGTTTTATAATATATTTGCAAATAAGGGCTCAAACATATTTGCTCTTGTGCCCCTATATTTTTTAAAAAATTCGAGTAATACCCCACCGTATCCTAAACGTATCCCATCCGTATCCCAAGCGTATCCGCCCGTATCCGAAAATCAAATTTATTTTTTTAATTTTAAGATACTTCTCAGCCGTATCCGATACGTATTCGGCCGTATCGGAGGCTTATCCGTATCCAAAACGTATCCGATACCGATACTTTGACCATTTCGAAGTATCCGTGCTTCATAGGTAGCCACTATTTATCACTTGTGGATGGAAAGAAATAATAGAAGATTTAGAAACCATTTCAAGGACTCAAGTTCTGTTACCCATCTTATTATGCGGACAGTGTGTAGTGTAGATTGACTTCTCTCAAATTCAAGACCTCTAGTAGCAATTTCCAAACTACTCAGAAGTGGAGACTTCCACTTAGCTGTCTCTTCTAATCCCCTGTTTCAGAGGATATCTTTTGCTCTGTTATATGGAAGGTATTTGTCTGGAAGTGGTCACTGGCTTACTTCCATTTGAATCCCACTTTACTGTCTTTTTTGTGGCTGTATAGGTTGTTCCTATTATTTTGTCATTGTCTATACACCTTTGTTTTTTTCTCACTATATGCAATACATTTTACTTTCCGAAAAACGTTGGTTGTAAATTTGATAAAAATTTCTTTCACTTTACTCTTGACTTGTGTGATTTTATTTCACTTTATCTCGATAGGTAGAATTTCTCGTCAAAAGGTGACATACATTTGTTTTTGAGACAATGTGAAACTAATTTTGATAGTTGAAGGATGTAACAAGACAAATCCAACACTTCTAAAGGCAAAGTGAAAATCGAGATCAAATGAGTCAAAAATATTACTTACCCGTGCTCTTTCATAATCTATCCTATCACATGATGATATGGGTCCATATTGAATGGACATCCACTTGGAAGCCGCTATTTTTTTTTCTTTTTTGTGAAATTTAGTTTTGATCATGGTTTAAGGTCGCAGTATTCGCTAGAGACTTAGAGGGTGTTGAGATACACTGGTCGTGATGTCACGAAATAGTATAAGGTGATATGACCTAAAAGAAAAAATTGAACATGGTGAGAAATTCAAGCCATATCGCAACACGGTGAAAGGGTATCAGTTGATTTGGTAATGATAACTTGACAACTTAGAGTTGGCTCAAGATTGACTTGTAGACGTCTCAGAGGACTCGGCCGAATTGTTTGGTAAATGGGATTTATACATATTGTGAAATAGTATCATCTCGCAAGGTGCCAAGTCAAATATGACTTTCCAAATAACGTAAAACCATATTGTCTTAAAAAGTTTGGAGTCGAATACAACTTTAGCTACTTGTATCTGTATCGACTGATCCTTTCAACCTTGGTTTTGATAGTTAGAGTGCGCGCAAAACCTAATACATTCTCTTCGTCTGACCCCCCCAAAAAAAAAACAAATTCTCTCTATGTCCTTTCAATTTACACGCTGTTTCATGGCTTCCATTCAAAGTTCACGTATTAAAAAATTGGAAATAAAAAACAACGAGGGAAGCAAAAGTGAGTTGCATCATAACCAACAATCAATGGCATTAGCCTAGAGCCACGACTGTTGAAATCAGGGAAGTAGCCAACTCAATGCCAGCATATGTTCCTAACCAAGCAAGATAGGATATAGTTAAATGAAATCCTGGCACAAGTGGGAGGGTCACAACTGGTTCTGCTTGAGAAACCATCAGGAGCTCCAATCCAAAAGTGTCTTGGTTCAAGCTTGTGTAGTTTAAGCAGTGAATCCCTAGAATGAGTTTTATCATGTGGATGGTTGTTAAAGGGAGATTGAGCACAAAAGATAGGGTACAATCATTCAATCCTAATGTGGGAGTTGATTGCATTTTTTGTAGAGGGGCTGCTAAGACACACTCTCACTTGGTTTTTGACTGCTCTTATTCACAGATTATTTGGAACAAGCTAATGACCATGAGTTATAAAGCTTGTTAATATAGATCTTGGACAGAATTTATTCACTGGGCTGCACTACATTGGAAAGGCAAGTCTTTATTGATTGTGTTAAAGAAATTAAGCCTCCAACTACTATCTACTACCTATGGAGGGAGAGGAACAACAAGCTCTTTAGGAATCAATTCATGGACCAACATTCAAGTATATTGCAGGTCATTAGGGACAGAGTGGCTTCACTTGATAGAGTAGTATATTAAAAGCTTGTTTTTTGTAGTGAAACTCGTTTTATTAATTAATAGTAGTTTGTTTTTTCCATTTTATTGAGAATCTATATGGGCAAAATATTTATATTTTATTTAATATATGGTATGCATGTGTGTCTTATATTTTACATAGTAGATAATCTGTTGTGTAAAGTTCGACCTATACATAGAAGACCAGATTATCAAATCTTTGTATAATATGAGTATAGGTTCACAATTCGAGATGGAATTGGACACACCATCAGTATGATTGTAGTGTAATATTCTGGCATAGTCCGTCTTGACTGTAGGAGACTGTTTGATGTCTCGAATTATTGCACTAGTACACTTTGTGTATTGAACGAGCTCATCTTGAAGTTATTATCTTTTATTGATTCAGTAAGATAATAAATAACTCATGATTATTATGATTGCTTATGTTTTTAATCCCAAAATATTTAATTGCCACGTGCAAATAATGTTTGTCAATTTAATTCATTAAAGAGTGAGATTCATATTGAGTCAATAAGTTCAGTGAATTGTGAGACGATATTATTTGTACGGTGGAAATTAATTATTAAAGAAAACCACATCCTAGTTTTTAAATGGGTTGATGATATCCTCTTGAGGAAGTTCATAACTTTTGTTCATATTAAACCTTAGAGGTGGATTTAATTATCCGACATGACAAATAAGTTGAGTGGTAAGGTTTCAAGGAATAAAAAAAGTCAATTAAATATAATTGTCAGTGATTTATTTAATTGATGGACATCTGTAATCTTCAACGTGGGGAGATTATTAAACATATAATAATAAGGAGCTCGAATATAATTTTGAGATAAGGCTCAGGAAATCAATAATAAGTTTTTAGTGGACTGACTTATTATTAATGGGTTGTAGGATGTTTGTTCTGATTGAACATATGAATCCTATGCCCATTGGAAACTTGATCCTTATTTCTCCTTAGGGTTTTTGTCGTAGCATATATATAGATGTTTAGGCTCTCTAAATTATCATCAATTCATTACTCATGTTTTTTAGAGAGGCTAAAAGGGAGAGCAGAAGTTCGGAGGTTCTGGTAGCCCACACTACATTCGGACTCTGACATTGGGGGATATACGACAGAAGGCCGCAATGTTCATCGAGCTGTCTTCCACGTTCATTTTTAGGTTCTGTGTTCGTGCTGAGACGAGATCAATCCAGAGCGATCTCGAAAATAAACCCTAATTATGTCTTGTAGGGTTTTGATATTCGATATATGCGTGTTGTCAATAGGTCTTGGGATTTCAGTTCCAACATCACTGAGTATCGAAAATTGTCAACATAACCAGTAGGTAGCAATGCAATGGCAGTTACCAACTCAATGCCTAAATGCATAGAGTTTGTGACAAAGGAACTAGGTCCATTACATGTCTTCATCATGCGGAGAATGCTACCCATCCTAGAGGTGGCTAAGGTGACCGCTGAAGCAATTTTTAGTGTGTCATGAAAGGATTTTTGAGTCAAGAGATGCTCCATTGAAATAGGATTCAATTGGAAGTACTTAAAACCTATATTTTGTCAAAGGCGTGGCCTCATATGTACATTTTATGATTTCTTTATACAATCTTTATCTTTCGGGAAAAAAAAAAAAAAAAAAACAGCCAACAAAGCACACAGACATTGCTCTCATGTGATTCTTTACAAATTCTTTTATATCACTTACCAAAAAATAACAGCAAACAAAAAAAAAAAATAACAAAAAATTTATGTTTTGAAAAATTTCAATTTGATTCTCTCAACTATGGCTCTCATGTGATTTTACCCTCTCAACTATACAGCTTCTCAAATTGTCCTCTTGACTACTTGAATGAGCCTCACATTGTCCCAAAATCAAACATATGACATATCTCGAATGAAAAATGTCCAAATTTGTTGTATAATATACGTTTTTAACGTCTATAATTGGAGTAATGATAAGGCGCAAAATGAAAAACGTAAGAGTTGAGGGGCAATATGAAACCATTTTATGGTTAGAGGTACAAAGGTGAGAAATATGATAGTGTTAAGAGGGCAAGGAGATAGGTTAGGGGGATCCAGTGACTTCCCTTTTGATGTTTAACTGTATAGAGGTTACCAATTACAGATAAGGTAAATTGTCATGGCATTGCTTTATGTGGCATAGCATACTAGTATAGAAGCAGATAGGAACCGAACCAAAAAGTATCCTGGGCGGCTGCTTGACTTTTCTGGACTGCTCTGTTCTGTTGCTTGCCTTTTCTTTGGCTGTGAAGGCTCCTGACTCGGGTGTCTTTGTTGTGCTGCTGGGTTTGTCTGGCTGCTGTTATGTTCTGGTTTTTTTGGTGCTGCTGGAATGTTCCTGGACGGCAGCTAGGCTGGTCTAGACTTCTCTGGTTTCCTTTTCTTTGGCTATGAAGGCTCCTGACTTGGGTGTCTTTGTTGTGCTGCTGGGATTGTCTGGCTGCTGATTGTTCTGGATGGTGCTGCTCTGTTCTGTTTTTGTGCAGACTTCTCTACTTTGCATTCTTTTGTTTGCCCATTTTTTGATATTTTTTGTTCCTTTTGCAATGGGATGGTGGATCTTCTGTCCAACTGTCTTGAAGATTTCCCATCCCTTTGATTCACCTTGTTTATGTTCCCCTTTCAGTTTATGGAATTTCAACTTACTTACCGAAAAAAAAAAAAGTATCAGGGTCCAAAATTTGAAACAATAATATTTTTTTGATCTAATTTATTGACCTAATTGAGTAGAATGATCGGATTGATAGCAGATCTTGACAAATTTTAGGACCCATTACAGTCATTTGATTGATAGCAGATCTCCACTTCAACAGAATCACACCATAGTCCCATCCTTGATCCACAAGAGTCGTAATTCCATGATTATCATATGTTTTGTGGGCATGTTTTCTTCAATAATAATGCTTTCGATCCTGAGATCTATTTTTGCTCATATTTTTTAGTCAGTTTAGCATTAAGTTCGAAATATATTATCGCGTGACTGCAAATATGGATCTTCATAGACAGAAATTGGTGCCTTATATGCAAATTTTTGTTACTGATAATGATCAGCTTGTAAGTCCTCCATAATCCATAGGTTCTTATATATAGCATTGTGTGAGATTTATGATTAGATATATTGTTGTTCTATTGTTTTTAGGGAAGAAAAATGGTCCCTTAAGAGCTGATAAGAAGCAAGTGAGTTAGACAAAAAGAGAAAAGCAACTTGGATAAAAAAAAAGAAGCGACTTGGACAAAAAGAAACAAAGTGGCTTAGACAAATCTTTTTTGTCGATAACTACATACCAATCAATCGAATATTGATTCATACGTCGTTGCTAACCCACCTGATAGACAAATAGAATGATGCGATTATAATATATAGTAGCTCTCAACCTTTCTTTTTTTTTTTTTTTTTGTAAAAAAAAAAAGTCATGTGATTATACGAATAATTAGATAATATATAGTAATTCTCAGCTTGTAAGTCATGTGATCTTCCCTAGTGTGCTATATATTGTTGTTATATTCTGATGATTAGATAATGTTCAGTTTCTCCAACCTTTTCAGTGTGCTTTTATATGATAATAACACCAGTATAACGCAATATGTAACTTTATTTAGTAAGAAAAGTACATATACAAATAACCACATAACTCGTTATTGAACTTTCTAGTTTTCACTACAAAAAGAGGCTCGATAACTACTTATACCGCTCCTATAAATATAGCATAGTATTAGAGTTGGGTCTTACTTTTTTTATTTTAATTTTTTTTGGGAAAGGATATGAGAAGGAGGAGAGACTTGAACTTTTGACCTTAAGAAGACAAGGTAAATAGTATTATTAGACTAGTGTGTCCTAAACCCATATAGCACGGGCGTTTATGAGCCGTTGTTTAAGCTCTCCCCTGACATTGAGGCTGGTGACCTCCTTAGCACCCCCAACCAATTCCCTCCCAATGTACACCGCCGGTACGCTCGGGTTACATCCTAAAGACAGCAGTGCCCTCTCCATTTGCTTTCCATTTTCCATTACATCGAGCTCGTAAACTGCAGGGTTCGCCCCAAAATTGCGTATCAGCTTCTCAACGTAGTCCGTCATGTAACAAGAGCTTTTGCTGAAGATCACCACAGGATTCGCCTCAGCCAACCTCTTCACATCATCCATCCCTGCAAACAGAAAAAAATGAAGATGGTAGCAAAATGTTAAGTCGGTGACGAAATTGAGTCGGGTTGGATGAGTTATTGATAAGGTAAGATCTGTATGAAGCTTGTGAACTGTGAAGGGAATTTAGTGATGGATGTGAGAAACTTGGCCTGCCATGGAGTCTATAAATACTAGCCTGAAGGTGGTGGGTTGGCACTGTATGGCAGATGGGAGAAAAGACTCGAGAAATATTCCAAAATATGTTGTGGGTTTTTAAAGTTATTCTTGATCATTACCTGATAGAGACTTTCTGTGTCTCACTCTACAGGGATTAACATGCAAAATGTGACCAAGCAAGATTAGCATATTATCAAAATGATATCATAAACCTTACCTAGGCTATATGATGTTTACAAACATGCATTAGCAATCATTAAGTCCTCGGATGGTATAATTTTGGGTCCGCGTTTAATGTTGGTCAATCCTGACTCGACTTATGCTATTAAATGTAATTGATATCATGACACTAACTCCATATATTCATTTTTGTATTTGTATTGACGCGTATAACACGTGAACCAAAATTTCTAAACTAAACCCACTAAGCACTAGTCCTCCATAAATAAAAAATGCATTTGATCCGTGTACTGAACTTTCATTTTCAGATTCATATCGAGAACCAAATAATTATAACCACTAATTTTGTGTTGGGTCAAAAAACGTTACCTTAAGGTAAACATAAAAACAATTGGAACCAAGAACATGGATATCAAGGATGGTAGGGTAATTTACTGTTTTCCCTCCACTTTGTCGGCTTTTAGGGTAATACTATTGCGACATAAAAATATAACCTAAATTACTAACCTAATGATGTTATTGCTAATATTATCTAATAACATTATTGAAAATGCAATTGCTGGACTTTTTCCATTGAGATCTTATCAGTTGACATACCTCCCGGTTTTATAAATCCGACATCTCTAGGTTTATAGAACCGAACAGAGATGGGGAGCTTCTATAGACACTACTATTGGAGCATTTGTTGAGGAAGAGAAAAATGAATTGTGTTTGTTTATCCAATTAGGTCAACCATCTTCCACAACAGATCGATTTGCATCCAATTCAAATCCATTATAACCGAAAGCTTCATAGAATGATAGAAAGTGAGAGAACTTAACAAGGAAAGGGCATATATAGCAAGATAATAAACTCCACTTGATGTCCGTACAAGAAGGACAAAGAACAAGATACCTTGAGGGCCTACCACACTATCCACTTCTACATCAACTGACTGGAAAGAAATGCCTCAGAGATATTCCTTGGTGAAACTCACATGATTTGTATAGTAAACAATGTGATGAATTATGTTGTAGTGTCATTGTGATCCTTCAATTCTTTGTGAAAACTGTCAATTAGGCACAATATGGTCGGTTTTATAAGGATAAGTCTACGATACCTCCAAAAAAATTTGAGTACCATACTAAAATTGATACAAAGTCGTAAATTTTAGATTGATTGTTTTGTAATCATTGATTGTGAAAATTATAAAGTAATACATAATAATTAAAAAAAAAAAAGAAAAAAGAAAAGCTCATACATGCCACAATTTTATTGGATGAAAAAATGGAGGTATAGACCGAAAAGTTGTTTTCATTACCGGACCCCTTACAGTAATGATCTGTAAAGTATTCCCAAGGACCGCATGCATGTAGTTAGCTAGAAATTGTAGCTTAGGAATACTAATCTAGTACGTGCGTGATGCTAGGACTCGACCTTGCACTCCATATTATGTCCTAAGGTGGACGCGTCGACTAAAGTCTCTGTGTGTGTGTGTGTGTAAGTGAAAAAATGTTGATGACCATCAACTTTAAGCTTCACAGCTTTTTGGGGTTGCAAAAGAGAGAAACTTCTTTGAGACAGTGTGGTATCAGAATACAGAATAAAGACAACTCACTTATATCAATCATCTGATATTCCTTGGTATCAGATATTCCTTGGCCTCAGATTTCTTATTCTCTAAATCTTTGATTGATAGAAATCTGTCGTAGTATGCAATCCACTGTGAATATATATAACTCGCGTGTGATTCTCATGGTGATGGTGAACTAGTAGATTGCATATATCTTCCTATGTGCATTGTTATTTTCTTCTTTAGTCGATCACGTGCTTATATCTCACATTTTTTGTGAGATACTCTCAAGTATGTTTTCT
Source organism: Ilex aquifolium (assembly GCA_951799425.1). Lineage (NCBI taxonomy): Eukaryota > Viridiplantae > Streptophyta > Magnoliopsida > Aquifoliales > Aquifoliaceae > Ilex > Ilex aquifolium. The sequence continues at coordinate 51,734,772 of OX637392.1, read as the reverse complement.
ATAATTTTCTTTAAGGGTAGATAATTCAATGTATATAATTGGAAAACTCACTTATAAAAAGTAACTATATATATATATATATATGAGCTAATGATGAATCATTTAAAGTAAAATTAAAATTAAAAGTATTGAAGGGGATTTGTACCCTATTTTTCGTAGTCATCGCGTTGTAACTCCTATGAACCATTAATACAAGTTTGTTTTATTATTTAGACCGGGCGGGCAAAGTCTGGTGAATTTTTTTTGCTCGACCTTGCTAGTACCACGACACGTCCCATCCTTCACAACAAGAAATAAAAGTTTTACGTAAGAAAATGTTCCTCGGTAAAACCAAAAAAATAGTTGGTAAAGAGTTTGCTCCAAGAAAATTTTCGTCGCCTTGTCTGTCGAGGGAAAATATATTTACCACAAAAAATGATTTCCTCATGAAAAATATAATTTCTCTGAGGAAACAATTTGCTGGGAATTCTTATAATATTTCTTGGTTGATTACTTTAAATTTTTCTTAGGTAAAGACTATTTTTCTTGTAGTCTTATTAGAATGCAGCTAGCAAAATTTATATATACATGTCGATATTATAATTTGTAGACACGAATCCAAGAAGGGGCCTACCCCCTCACCCGACTTTTTCAAAAATTTCTATACCACCTCATAAATTTTACAAACTCTATGTTTCCCCTTAGATTCTAAAAAACCATATATATAGACAATTCACTTATTATATTTAAGAAGACTAATGAATTGATATTTAATAGTTAAATAGGGGATGCAATCTATGGATGAGTGGCGTTCTTATAAGTGAGAGACTGGACAAGTATGATGACTATAGAAAATTTTAAAAAAAATTGTGAAATTTTTGCAAAATTAAATTATAATGTGAATTATATAAAAAGTAATGCTATGACTTACGACACTTTTATTATCGTATTACACGAACTATTATTTGTGAAAATAATTTTTTTTTAAATCATGACATCATATTATAATGAGTGAATAAGAGGATCATGACATTATCACAAGCTCATTTCTATGATGGTAAGACTGATAAATGAATTTTGTGGCCGAAATTAATTTTTACAATGGTATTGTATGCGAATTAGTTTTGATAAATTTCACGTAGCTACAAATTTATCCAGAAGAATAAAATTCTTAACTATGTTATTGTTTGACTCCCCTTGTGATAGAATTTTGGTTCTGTCCCTGATTATTTATTTGCTTATGCCAAAAAAAAAAAAAAAAAATATTTCTAATGCAAGAATAATTTTTTTTAAGCATTATTTGATTTATAGTGTGTGATCAAATATTCGATAACACCTTAATAACGACTGATCATGATCAGCTTGTAAGTCCTCCATACGTGGTATTATTGAGATTTATGATCAGATATTGTTACCAAGTTGGTTGTTCTATTGCTAATAACAAAAAGTGTAAGAAAATCTCCATAATGTATAGCAATGATCGGACTAATTGTTCTTCAATCATCGTTTATGGATATTTATGAGCAGAAGCATCCTTATAACTAGATGGATACAATCCTAAATGACCGCTCAATGATAAAGAAAGTAAGAGTGCAAGCGATCTGATTAAGCTGTGGGACGTAAATTGGTGAGGTTTGTCTCTGATAACCATCACAACCATCATCAAAACCGTTACAAATTGTTGGAATGGTTCGAATTTGAGTTATAATTCTCTTTCTCTATTTGTGTGTGCAATTGAAGATCATTGCGATGCATGTCATAGATCATCACATACTTAAAGATGAGGACTATTTTCCTTTTTATTCTCCAACATTTCTTATTTAATAAGAGAAATACATATGCAAATACCACATAGCCCGTCGTGGAACTTATTACAAAAAGAGGCTCAATAACTACTTATACCATACCTATTTTATTTTAGTACCGAAGCAAAAACAGTACTCATAATCGGACTAACATAGTATTATTGCTGAATCTTACATATTGCATTCTAAACCCATATTGCACCGGCGTCTTTGAGCTGCTGTTTCAGCTTTCCCCTGACATTGAGGCTGGTGATCTCCTTAGCACCACCAACCAATTCATTCCCTATAAACACCGCAGGTACGCTCGGGTCACATCCTAATGTCAGCAGTGCCCTCTCCATTTGCTGCCCATTTTGGAATCCATCGAGCTCATAAACTGTAGTGTTCGCCCCAAAATTGCGTATCAGTGTCTCAACGTAGTCTGTCATGGAACAAGAGCTTTTGCTGAAGATCACCACGGGGTTTGCCTCAGCCAACCTCTTCACAGCATCCATTGCTACAGTAGAAGAATGTGGAGCTAGGAAAGAAATGCTGAGGCGAATTAGATCAAAGGGTTAATCGTCGAATCTAAATAACGTATAACTCGACTCGGGTGATGTTAAGATCTTGTTAAGGTAGATAAGATCTGTATGAAGCTTGGCTGTGAGAAACTTGGACTGCCTTGGAGGCTATATATACTAGCATAAAGGTGGTGCTTGTCACTGTTTAGCAGATGGGGAAAATGACTGAAGGAATGTTCCAAAATATATTGTGGATTTTAAAGTTATTCTTGATACATTGCACGATAAATACTTTATGTGTCTAACTCTACAGAGATTAACATGCAAAATGTGACCATGTAAGAATGGAATGTTCTCAAAATGACATCATTGACCTTAGGCATGCAATTTGATGATTACGATAATGCATGACTAATTGTTCGCTCGCTACAAATGTAACTTGAAATTAGTGATGAGTGACTAGGTCTCGACGCAACTCTAAAAGTTGCACAATCTATAACACAAATGATGAAGGGATCAAGTTAGTTTCGAACACAAATATCTCGATGTTGAGTTGGCAATATCTTGTGCTTAGTACTTTGATGGGTTTACTCGTTAAACGCATCAACTTAAACTCAACACAATCAATAAATAGGTCGAGCTTGTATTATAATATGTGTTTCAATTATTTAAATGGTTAGAGTTATTGTAACTAATCCTCGATACAAATATAAAATAATACAATTCTAATATGACATGATATAATAAAATTGACATCACTAACCCTCGACCTCAACCATAAACACACGTCGGTACTTAAAACAACTGGACCCCAAGCATGGATATCACCAGTCCTAAAGTGAGGGTGGTATGGGAATTTTTGCAAAATTCTCCTCCTTTTCCACCATGTGAGCTTTTTACAGTTGTAAGTCCCCAAAAAGAAAAAGAGCAAATTGCATTTTATACCCTTAAAGATTTTAATTTTTTTATTTTGTACATTCAATGTATCAAAAGTATTGCAACGTGACCCCTCTCTTAGTTTTCCGTTAATTTTTTTGTTAGTGTTAATAGATTGTCTTTGACGAAAAAATAATAAAAGAACCACATTACAATATTTTTATTGATTGTACTGGAACATATGCCAAGGGAGGCAGAAAAAGTGTTGTGTTTATCCAATTGGATAGCCTTGCTATAACAAATTCAAATTCGATAGTAGTACTCATCAATTCAAATTCATTATTATTAAAAAGTGATATTGAGATTTAAAATTTTGACATAAAATACTGATCTAATTATATAGAAATATCGCCCCACTTAGGTCTCAAAAATTCAAATTTTGACCCTTGTAATTTACGTAATTTTTATTTTGCCCCCTTCAAAGTTTTAAGTACTTTCAATCAATTTTTTCAATTTGGTCCTCTACTTTGAATTTTTCAGTTTTGTTATCGCTAAAAGTTTGTCTAACCCAATAACATAGCTATAATTATAACGGTTGAACTTTTTTAGTGAGATAATATCAACTTACATTATCGAATAAGGGGATTTGGCCAAAGTTTTAGATCTCAATAGTACCGATGTGACCGAAAGCTTGATAGAATTGCACTAAATGATAAAATTTTAAAGGGAAGAATACTGACAAAGGTTTTCTTATCCTTGATAGCCAACATGCTAATAAACTCCCACTTTATGTCCGTACAAGAAGGAAGAAGAAGATGCCTCTGGGACTTACCACACTATCCCCTTCTTGAACTGATAGGAAAGAAATGCTTTCAAGTAAGAGTGTTAATCCAGACGAGCTACTCAAATTCGGTTCAGATAAGACTTGGCTCGGGCTTGACTCGTGTTCTAAACGAGTTGAACTTGAATAAATTTTTAGGCTTGATTCAAACTCGCAAAATTTGACTCGTTTATATGTAAAATAGTCGAGCTACTCGGGCTCGGCTAGAGTTCTTTACATAATTTTTATTTTGCCCCTTCCAAAGTTTTAAGTACTTTCAATCGATTTTTTCTATTTCGTCCTCTACTTTGAATTTTCCAGTTCTGTTATTGGTAAAAGTTTGTCTAATCCAATAACATAGCTATAATTAAAACTGTTGGACATTTTTAGTGGGATAATATCACTTATCACATCATTGGATAAATGTATTTGGTCAAAATTTTAAATCTCAATAGTACCATATGTTGAAAGCATGATAGAATGACAATGAATAATAAAATTTAAAAGGAAAGAATACTAAACAAGGGTTTATTACCCTTAATAGCCTACATGCTAGTAAACTCCCACTTTATGTCCGTGCAAGAAGGACGAAGAAGATGCCTCTGGGACCTACCACACTATCCCCTTCTTGAACTGATCGGAAAGAAATGCCTTCAAGTAGGGGGTGTTAATTAAAATTAGTTATTCGGGTTCGACTCGTGTTCTAAACTAGTTGAATTTGAACAATTTTTTAAGCTCAACTCAAGCTCGCAAAATTTGGCTCGTTTATATGTAAAATATTCGAGCTACTCGGGCTCGGCTAGAGTTCTAAACAAGCCGAGTTTTAATAATTTTTTACTCTCGTTTATAAAAACGAACTCAACAAGCTCAGAATCAAACTCGTAAAGTCAACTCAATTAATACCCCTACTTTCAATGTATTCCTCGATGAAACTCAATTGATTTGTATGGTAAACAATGTGCTTAATTTTATTGTAGTGTCATTATCCTCGTGTGATTCTAAGTGAAAGGTATAAAATGATCGGTTACTGTAATGATCTGCAAAAAATTCCCAACAACCCACCCATGCAATTTGCAGGAAGTGGTACGGGAGGAATACTAACCTGGTAAGTGTGTGATGCTAGGACTCGACCTCGACATCGCACTCCACTCCCCCCCCCCCCCTCTCTCTCTCAACACAAAGAAAACTTCCTCTTCACCCTCTCTAGATGCCATATCTTTAAGGATATCTGATATATATTTTTTGAAAGTTCAGTACACTCTCTTTTAGTATACATATCAGTTTCATTCACCCTCTATCCCATGATTAGTTGTTATACTATGGCCAAAAAAAATTGCTAATGCAATTGTAAATTTCGTCATAAATACCCAAATTACACTTATCCTCTTACATATACATATGTACGATTTGACTATGGTGCTAAAGTGATTTTTTGGTACCGTACTTCATTCTTTAGTACTACAAAAATGAGGCACGTATATTAGTACCATAGCACTATACTTATATTTTCAAAAAATTTCTTTGCACCCCTATAGATTGTGTTACTTTCGAAGACACCTGCATTATTTAATATTTCATTGATATCACATGTTAATGAGCTATTGATGGACTTACATCAGTTTATTAGGTCGTAATAGTATTACTCAATGCATGATGTGCCCTAAAAGACATGACAATCTACCAACGGTGTAACTAAATTTTTTCATTTAATTATTATTGTAGGTGTATCCCCACCCAACCCACCCTCCCACCAACAAAAAAGAAAAAGGTTGAGGACCAGCTATAATCCTTTTCTGAGGATAGAAAATTCCTTCAGAAACTATGCTATCAAATGATAAAACAAACACGAGTCACCAACACGCCAAGATGAATATCACTGTCGTGGGATTCTCATGGTAAACAGATAAGATGCACTTTTGTGGGGTTCAACTTTTTTGATATTATACCTCTTTTTTCATTCAATAAAAATATAAAAATGTATTTTTTTTTTATAAAAAAAAAGTACTAAACTTTACTATATTATAAGCATAATCAATAGCTATTATTGAATCAACCGAAAATTTATTATTACAAATTCTTTTTGTTATAATATTTTCAAAAAAAATTTCAATATCATAACTTTATTCGCGGTATTAATCTTCTTTAATCGATCACGTGGGTGTAGCCCATTTTTTTATTGTTCGTCATCTTATATGATGTTTGTAGCCATGTGGGTCATCGTCCAACGTAGAATCTCATCGTGATCTTGTCTAACGTTGACACGAATAACATATCCTATCATGTAATCATTTATGATTTTGTGTCTGATCTTCGATTCTGTCTTTTGAGTATTGATTCAGAAGCTACTGATCTCCACGGGTGCCAAGACTAATTGATCAGAACTTTTAGATTAGCAAGGAGATCAGTTCGAGTTAACTTACATGACTTGGTTTGGTGGTTGAATAAGGGTGTTTTTGTTAACTTAAATTTAGTAGTTAAATATATTCGATAATTTTATTGTGAAATGTTTCATGATCCTATTAAAACTCTAAACTGTTCTTTTCTTCAAAAACCCTCAATCTCTCTATCTTCTCCTACTCACAACACGCAGATCACACGCAAAAACACGCACAAAGAATCACATGCAAACACACACTGCACACATACACACACACTATATACGCAAACTGCACACACACATTGCACACACACAGAATCACATGCAAACACACATTGCACACCCAAACACACTGCATACGCAAACTGCACACTCACACACACACACACATTATCACATGCGCGCACACACACACACACACACAATCACACGCAAACTGATTTTCCAACAGACACCCACACAGAATCACACGCATACACCCACATAAATTACACAATCACACCGATTTACACACGCACTGTTGGACCAAAACAGTTTTTGAAGTGTAAAAACTGATTATTTGGTTGACTTTGAACTTAAATTAAAGTGGGACTCACTCGTTGTTTAGAGTAAATTTTTGTGAGTTCGTGTTCTACAATGTGAAAATAATAACGTAGTATATTCATTTGCTCAAATCAAGTAAAAAATGAATGAGAAAATAGGCACCAAAATGACCTCTTGAAATGTGAAAATAGAGTTGTGCAATGTGAGATTTGACACCAATCCCACATTGGTTGAGGAACAAGTTCTACGTGGACATATATAGGCCAAGTTTGCTCATGGGATTGGGCCCCAAGAGGTACCATAATTTTATGAGCGGAGCGAGCGCCTACATGCCTTCGGTTCAACTACACATGCGCTCGGGCGTTGCCTGCCAAGACCCAGCTGGGCACGGGTACGAGTGTGTTTTAGGCCAAACCTTATCTTTTTAGAAAAAATTCGTTTAATAAATTGTCGTGAATTTCTTAATCTAGCATTTAATTTCGGTACGTGTTAGATTTGAATTCGTATTGGTTCGAATTGTAACTCCCTTGCAGACCAAAATTCTGAGTTGTGTCTGTTCATAGAAAACAGTTATACAAGTAGTGTCTTATGGCTGCATGTGTCTTTAGAGTTGTGTCTTTTTGTATAGTGACTGTCTGGAACAGTCACCAGACTGTCTATAAATACTCAGGCTATCATTACCATTTTGCATCGATTCATCAGTCCATATCCAGAGTTAAAGCAAATATTAGTATATTACATTTCGGCATTAAGAGAGTACACTACATAATTTTTGGTTCGTTGGACGAGTAGATTAGAGTGCTATTTCTATTCATGTGAAGATCATTGTATCCTGAGAGATATACACTTTGTATTCCGTAAGCACCGTGTGTGGATGTGAAATTTGTCTTAAAGACATAGTGTCAAACACTAGCCTTGATCTGCAAAAAATTCAATCTCAGTTCCTGGTCTGCTACCGGGTCAGTATTTATATTGGTTTGACAAATAGTTACATGTAACTGTTTCGTTCAGACTATTGTAACTGTTTCGTTAATTTTTTTGTAACTGTTTCAGTTTTCTGTGTTACTATTTTACACTTGACTGTTACTGTTTATTCTAAGTTGCACAATACAAATCAAAATTTTCAGTAAGTGATTTTACTATGTTTGGAATACCACAAACAACAGTGTACTACACACACAATGATTAAGTTATGACACCCACAAATATTTGTTCAAGTCGTTGTTCTATTTTTAACTCTTTCAATTTTTTCAATATTTTTTTTAATATTTATTATTGTTCAACTATTCTATTATTTAATTTGTTATTATTCTATTCTTACTTTGTTTAGTTAACAGTTTATTTATTCAATTTTTTTGATTAGATTTGTTCAATTATTTTATGCGTGTTTGTTGAATTTGTTATTGTTCAATGCTTTTCTAGTTCAATTCTTTCTTTGTATTCGACTAATTATTTATTTATTTATTTAATTTTTTTTTTTTTTGTTGAGAATGTCAATGAGCAGCTACATTTGAAAGTTAACTGACTTGTGTCCTTCAAAACTTTTAATTTGTGTGAGCAAATTGCAAGGCAATTAAACTCTTGATTGGTATCTTAATTGTAATTTTTAAGTGATTAATTGGCAGTTTTAAGTGATTAATATAACTTTAATTAATTTTATTGTCATATTTGTTAAATGTAGACAACAATATGATAATAATGATTACAATTTATGTTATGAATTACTTGTAATGATATATTATCGTTTTTTATTAGATAAATTTATATTTTATAAATATTTTCAAAGTAAAGAGTAGAAGGATAAAACTGAAAATTAATTTATTTTCAAACGTCAACTCTATGTAGTTATCAAACATTTGATTCAATTCATTACTTAAATTTCAGTGGGCACCAAACAATCCGCAAATTAAAAATTCAGTATTTAACACTTAAAATTCAACATTCAATTTTATTAAACAGCAAAGTGACGAAACGTAAGTTCGCATGTCCTTATTTTGAGTTTTCTTGTCACAAAAAAATCGGGTTCAATCAATGTACATAATATGTGAGTAATCGTGTGCATATGAAGTTTATCTTATGGTCTTGAGTCCAAAAGGACACGTGATTAATGATTTCATGCTACCATTAAAAAAAAAAAACATCAGTGTGTTTCACATTACCACATTTTTCTTCTATATCGATCTCTTCATGATAGATCACTCAACATGCATTTATTAAATTTCAGTTAAATTCATAGTAAGAAATTATTCATTGAAGATGATTGTATCGTAGAGAATATCACTCCAAGATCGAGGAAAGGCCGGTTGATGGCTTCAACCAGCTTAAATAGCGTTGCCACTAGCCTGAGGCCGTCGACATACTGGTCATTCTTCCTAGACTCCATCTCACAACTAGGACCAAAACATTTAAGTTGGTTACCCAGCTGTATGAACACCAACCTCAATTAATTTAATTTCCTAAAATCATATTTTGTATTCTATAACTTAATTCTCTCAAATCCTATTTATGCTGGATTCAAATTTTTTATTTTTATTTTTAATATTGAATACTTGTGAACTGAAAATTTTCTGTGGCGGATGAGTTCTTTCTCTAACTCTCAAACTTAACTTGTTTTTTTTTTTTTTGAAACCGATCAACATCATTTATGGATAATTGTGGATATAGGTTGTTTCACTATATATGTAATGTCACATAGGGTTACAACTTATATTGACACCTAGTTAATAACCCTAATCTTGGTATAACTAGAAACCTATTCTCAATATATCTAATACACCCAATCATGGTAAAATTATATGCCAGATTTATATTAGAAATCTCCAATATATCGTACCGTACCTAATTGCAATCGATTATTCAACCTCAGCATCCAACAATAGATACCGCTAATGGCCAATGGTCGGTATGTGTTGAAATGGAGCATAGTGCAACGAAATATAGATTAGATCAGTTCTTCAGCTGTTCTAAAGAGGGATACTTATTGCAACCATGATCAATTCCGAATGTAGTGAGTGTTCAGTACTAGTATGTGATTGTTGGACTGGACTTTGCTTTAAATATCTAGAAATTTTGAACTTTGACTATTTATAGTTTGGATTGGAATTCTGTCTTTTTGGTAATACATTTCCCCATGTAGGTCTATGCTGGAGAGAATTCTTTCATACCCACAATTGAAAATTTCAAAATAAACATAGAATTATTTCATACCCACAATTCAAATTTTCAAAAAATACATAACTACAAATGAGAGAGAGAGAGAGAGAGAGAGAGAGAGAGAGAGGGGAGGGAGGGAAGGAGGGAGGGAGGGAGGGGGGAGATTGTTGTTTATAAGCAAAAAGGTTGACAATGGTTTCAACTGTGCCCTTTGTTTTTAAATTCTAAATACTTATTTCATCATTTGATCTCTAAATTAACACCATCTACTTTTATAGATTAACTAGGGATAATCCGTATCTGAAGGCACGGTGCAATATGAATAATTTTGAAAGAGATGTTGGTGGTCGTTAGATGAGTCTATTTGAGACTGTCGAATGACCTTATTGAAACCTGCATTGTTTTATATTAGAGATATTGGAGCATATGTTGAGGAAGACATAAAAGGTGTTGTATTTATCCAGTTAGGTAGCCTTGCTATAACAAATTCAACTTCGGTTGTTATACACATAAAGTTCAAATCCATTATAACCGAACAGTAACATTATTTAGACCAACAAATTTGATATGAAAAAAACTGTTTTTAAAGCTTTAAGCTCTCAATACACAAAACGAGTGGTTGGACCATCATATCTTTGCCAATGGTTGGACCATCAACGTCCTTCTCACTTGATGTCCGTACAAGAAGGAAGAATAAGATGCCTTGCGGACCTACCACAATATACACTTCTTGCACATATAGGAAAAAAATGCCTTAAAGATATTCCTTGCTTAACCTCAATGTGCTCATTATGTGAATTCTATGTGCAACGTTCTTATCTATACTACTAATAAAAATACACTATCAAGAAAAACTTTTAATTAACTATTTTAACTCTAAAACAAAATATAAAAACAATACTAGCCTTATTTAATTTAGAACTCATATTAATAAGAATTGATTGATGTTAAACTTTTAATTGAACAACTTTACTCTCACAATACTAATATTATTAATATGGGATTCATATTAATAAAAAAATATTAATATTACACATATTCAAGCCTTCCATATTCTTTCTTTTAAAAGATAAAAATGAATTGTTAAAATAATTAAATTTACTTTTATTTATCTATTTTCATTAGTTGATGACAAGTTTCTAAATTTTCAAATGAAATTGCATAAATGCACTAGAGTCTTATTTAGTATAAGATTTATTTTAATATAATTTGGATAATATTATCAAACCCTTACTTTTCATTTTCTTCTCTTTTATGTTTTAATTTTAATAAACCCTCTTTAGTTATGTTTATTGGTAATACTAGAAACCATTTTATTTGTATGGATTAGCAATGCTACGAATATGTTCAGTATCACATTAAATTACTTATCACAACTTAATTTTTTAAATTTGCTCAACCAATTCTAATTAAATGACCACCATAACTTAAAATAGTCCGCTTCCGTAAGTGTCTGTGATACTTTTTACTTATATATACCCACAAACTATAAAATATATTTGTTGTTGGTGGATGGATAGTTAAAGCGGCGGCGACAAACCCTAGCCCCTCCACGTCGCAACCCCCAGCCACCATCACTGCTCCCAACCCAGCCACCCAGCGATACCAACCTGCAATCCCAACGACTGCCCACTCCACTGCCCATCCCACCGACAGCCCTTCACCGAGAAACAGCAAGCAAAAATCGAACAGCCCAAACCTTCTACTATACCCACCAACCTCGACACAATAAGTCTTTTGCTATACCCACCGACACCACTGACAGCCACAGACAACCTGCCCAGCGAATCACCGATCAGCCAAACCGAATCCCCACAATCACCGACTGCCCATATCAACCCAAGTCATATTAACCTCTAATCTCCAGCGGCGGCGAAAAACCCTAATGCTACACCAAGCGTCGGCGAAAAACCCTAGCCCCAACTCCATGTCGCAACCACCAGCCATCAGCCACCGTCACTGCCCCAACCCAGCCCTAGCAGCCACCCAGCGATACCAGCCTGCCACCAGTCTCCTGACTACACCGAACATCGAACAGCCACTGCCACCAGTCCACCGACGTGCCTCATTCAAATGGCTAATCTGGCTGCCGGTGATGATCCAACCGCCAGCCTAAACCCACAACCCGACCCTCCCCCTCCCGGCGCACACACTTATACCGGCATAGTTATCCACCACCCCACTGCTGGTGACTTACATCACGTTGACCCCGCGGGTTACACTTATAAGCAAACTCAGCCCATCTCGCAATCTTCCCATATCATCATCAAACCCGACCCATTTCCCATAACTAATACCATTCGCCAACCTCCTCAAGCTAAACACCAACCCGGCCAAAACCGAACACAACCTGGTGCTCCCAAACCAGCCATACCCACCACCCATAATTCTTGGACCCGACCCCCCGGTTTCACCCTAGACCCGACCCGACCACACAAATCATTCATAGATGTTTTGAGGGGATCCTCCACCCCTGGCTCCGACGCCCCCAATCGTCGAGTTCCCCGCCCCATCACACAATACAGTGGTGCCCCGGCGGTTGACTTTTCTGATGAGGAGATTGAGAGTCTCGTAGCTCCTTTTAGATTGGCCCTGGTGGGTAAGTTTACCCGAGACCGTCCTCCGATGAAAATGATAAGGAGATTCCTTCAGCTGATTGGATTGAGGGGGTAGGTTAGTGCCTCTTTGTTAGATAGCCGACACGTGTTCCTGATGTGCGACCTTGAGGAGGATTACACCCGTCTCTAGGTGAAGCAGGTTTGGTCGGTTTATGGAAGAGAGATGCGCAGGTTCAAGTGGACTCTGCAGTTTCGTTGTACCGAGGAGTAACCCATAGTTCCCATCTAGGTTTCATTCCCATATTTACCAGTCCACTTTGTGCACTCCCAAGATGCATTATTCTCGATAGCCTTGGCGATTGGAATGTCTTTACGGGTTGATCAGGCCACTGTGAGTTTGAGTCGACCTTCAGTGGCCAGGGTGCTGGTTAAGTATGATGTCACATGGCGGCGGGTGCCGAGGATTAGGATTGGCAGACAAGAGATCGAATTTTGGAAGGATGTGCTTTACGAGGATGTACCGCACTATTATATTGGGTGTCGACATTTAGGCCATTCAGTGGAGACCTGCATCACCCACTCCCAGCCCCGGGAGGAGGTCAGTGGAGATCAGCTATAGCAGGGTCGAGGTGATGGCCAGCAGAGGACTAGACCACTGGAGGGTGCACCCATTCAGAGAGCCCCAGCCCCTACTGTTCCTCCTAGGAGTACTAAACAAGTTAGAGTATCCTCTGGGGGCGTGACAGATGTTGTTACCTTTGTTCCTCCCTCTAGGGCCAGAGTTGCTACCGCTGTGGAGTCCGCTTCAGTTGCTCCTGTCCAGCTTGTTGTTGAACCGCATATTGTGGGTGAACCTGTGGTTATGGTCAGTTCATATACTATCCCTGCTAGTGTTGTGCAGGAGCAGAGTTTGTGCTCCGATCCTTCAGTTGACACAGTTTTTGAGCTAGTCTGTGATGTACCTGTGACTACCCTGGCGGTTCGTCCGACTATTCGTGAGCTTCGAGGGGTTCAGAGTCCCTAGGTTGCGTCAGTTTCTGAGGATACTAGTTTGAAGCGTACAGATAAGAGTGTTGGGACTTCTAGTTGGCCCACGGATTGTACCACCTCGACTGATATTCCTCTCAACCCTGGATTGTCTGCTGGGGTTGAGAGCCACTCTACTAGAGATATATCATCTGATGAGTCCTTGGGTGGTGATGTTAGATCCTTTTCTGACCCGTAGAAGGGCCTTTCTCAGCCTGGAGGAGCTTTAGTGTCTTATAATGTTTCACAGTCTAGTTGGTAGGTCCCGTTGCGTAGATCTCATCGTATTGGTAGGGGAGGTCGAGCAGGCAGAGGAGGTAAAGGTGGTAGGCCTGGCCGAGGGACGCTTTGTGTGGTTCTTTCACTCATTTCTGATGATTAGTACGCTCATATGGAACATCAGAGGGATCAGTCAGGCCTCTTCAATTAGAAGGCTCAGGAAGCTGATCCGCTCACACCACTTATCGATGTTCTGCATTTTGGAGTATTTTGTTGACCGGGATCAATTAGAGTCTTTTCGAATTCGTTTGCACATGGAGCACAATTTTTGTTCTATTTCGGAGAAGATTTGGATCTTTTGGTCTTCCCATTTTCGGTTGGAGGTTCTTCAGGATGATGGTCAGGTGGTTCACTGCCAGGTGCGGCATTCTTTCTCATCGGATCCAATTTTTGTTTATTTTGTGTATGCCAGTTACATAGCTTCTGTTCGACAGGGTTTGTGGGATGCCTTGACACAGTTTGAGAGCATTCATGATGGTCCTTGGATGGTTGGTGAGGATTTCAACGTTGTTGAGTCCCATTTTGAGATCCGGGGGGATCATACACAGTCTCAGTTTACTATTGATGCCTTTTCCCTAGCTTTGTTTTCCAATGGTTTGGAGGATGTTGGTTTTGAGGGTATTCCGTTCACATGGACGAATGGACGTACTTGGAGGAGATTGAATAGAGTAGTGGTGAATGCTTAATGAAGTTCTTATTTTTTCCGTGTTTCGGGTTGCTCACCTGAACCAGGCTTGTTCAGATCATTCACCATTGTTGATTTCTAGAGATCAGCGTCAAAGCAGAGGGCCGAGCTGGTTCAAGTTTGTTCACACTTGGACCAGGCACAGTGATTTTCTAGAGGTTGTGCGGCAGAGCTGGATCCCTCATGTGTTCGCTTCGAGGATGTCTGTGTTTCAATCGAAGCTTATTCTGTTGAAACAAACCCTGAAGGTCTGGAACAAGTAAGTTTTCGGCAATGTGTTTCAATGAGTTTAGGAGGCCGAGGTCAAGGTTAGTAGGAGAGAGGTGGCACATGATCAGTCAGGGTCTCCTTTAGATCGGGCTGCCCTCCATCAGGCCAGGGCTGAGTTGCAACAGGCCTTATAGTGTGATGAGCCCTTTATGAGACAGTAGTCCCGTGTCGGCTGGCTTCGAGAGGGAGATTCGAACACCCGCTTCTTTCATGCTTCAGTGAGGAAGAAGCAGCATGTTCTTTCAGTTCATCGGATCCGGGGTGATGACGCAGAGTGGATTACTGAGCTTGGGGCTATTGGTGCTTCGGCAGTTTCCTTTTTTCAGGGATTGTTCTCTGTGGGGGCTGGTTAGGTTAAGGTTGTAGATTTTTTGGCTATTCCAGCTATTGTGACTGATGCAGATGATGTTGGGTTGTATGTTATGCCAACTTTGGAGGAGGTGAGACAGGTTGTGTTCTCTATTGATTCTGATAGTGCGTTGGGGCCAGATGGGTTTTGCATTCGTTTTTATTAGTTTTGCTGGGACATTGTGGGAACAGATTTGCTGGCTGCAGTTCAGGATTACTTTCGGGGTTCTCCTATGCCTCAAAAATTCATGAGTACATTGGTGGTACTTTTGCCCAAGAAGGAGTCACCTTCTACTTGGGCATATTTTTGGCCGATCAGTTTATGTAACGTGAGCAACAAGGTGCTGACGAAGATCCTCATTTCTCGTCTGTCGTCTTTGTTGTCGCGTATCATATCACCGACGTAGAGTGAATTTGTGTCGGACCGAGTGTTGCAGAACAGTGTTCTTTTGGCTCAAGAGTTGATTCATGATCTGGGGAGAGGTTCCCGGGGTGGGAACATAGTGCTGAAGCTTGATATGGCTAAGGCATATGACAGGATGTCTTGGACATTCATCCTCCAGATGTTGCGGGCTTTTGGGTTCTCTGAGGGCTGGATTTCTTTGGTTCGACGGGCTATCTGGGGGCCGTGGTTTTCTGTGATGGTGAATAGGGTCAGTCAGGGCTTTTGCCAGTCGTAGGGGGGCTGCGGCAAGGTGACCCCCTTTCTCCTAGGGTCTTGGTCCCTCGGCCTCGGCCTCCTTGTTTGGTTGTTTGAACTCGTCTTGTAGCGGGTTACCTGAAGAACAGTGTTGACGGATGTTCTAAAGGCAATCTGGGGCTATCTGCGGCAGGGGGTGCTATTCGGGACCACTAGGGTCGGGTTCTTAGGGCTTTTGGCTTGTTTCTGGGGCATTAGTCTATTCTATATGCAGAGCTGCAGGCTGTATGTGCTGGGTTAGAGTTGGCCGCAGATTTGGGAACTTCAGAGTTTGTAGTGGAGTCGGATTCAGCTATAGTGGTTTCTTGGGTTTCTTCTCAGGGTGCTGGGTTTATGCTTACCTGCTTGTTCGGATTCGGCGTTTGTGTGCTTCTCTCTCGGCTCGCGTTTGCCATGTCCTGCGGGAGGCAAATCAGGCTGCAGATTTCATAGCTAATTGGGCTTACTCTTAGCAGCTCAATCAGCGATTTCCTGATTCGTCATTCATTCCTTTTGGGATTGCTAGCATCCTTGCCTTGGACGCTCGACAGAATCCTCACGTTCGTCGATGAGTTTATTTTCATTTATGTTTATTTATTTTTTGGCGGTGAGTCACCACCTTACTTTTACTTTGACTTTCTTTCTCCCATTTTGTACTTTTGAAGGTTTGACTCTCTGTCCTCCTCCCTTGTACTTTTTTCTTTTTAGTTATATATATAGGTAGGGGTCCTGCCAAACCCTCCACCCACAATGGGTGGATTAAAAAAAAAAAAAAAAAACTTCATGTGAAAAGTTCTAAACTTTAAGGGTAGAGGTTTATAAGAAGGTAATTCATCAAACTTAAGAGAAAATAAAACAATATAAAAATTAATATTCGTTCTGCAAATATGTATTGTTATGTCCATTAGAAATTACATAAATTATATAATATGAATATTCAAAAGGTTAGATTTATAAGCAGGTATTTGCTATTATATTTATTTAATTATTTCAAAAACAAAACCATAAATCAAAAAGTCCACGTACAAAGTACGTGTGCATGATTTAGTAAGGCATAAAATGTGGGTTACTATAATGATACGTAAAGTATTCCCAATAACCCCATCCGCGCAATTTACTAGAAATTAATGGTAGCTGAGGAATCAATACTAATCCAACAAGGGTGTGATGTGAAGAATCGACCTTTTTTTTTTTGGTCATTCATATAATATAGAACAAAACATACTTACAATAAAGCTGTTGAAACTCGTTCTACTATCCTATGCCTTCTCGAACTTCTTTTTGGATCAGTTGCATCACTTTTTGTGAAGGATTCAAGAACCAGTTTAGGGGAATACTCCCACTATTGGTCTGATGAGCTATCAAGTGAGCCAATTGATTAGTTGTTCTCTTGACAAAGAGAATTTGAATTGAAAGGAGTTGTGTAGACACCTGTCATATATCTCTCTGTATTAGTTTAACTTCCCTCAATGACTCAGCAGGCCCCTTTGCCAATGAATCAATGAGAGTTTTGGAGTCATTTTCAATAAACCACAGCAAATAGGCAATGAAGGTTCTACTCTATTTATCACCCCAACTTCCCCCTTGACCACTTTGTAAATGTTCTATCAACCAGTTCTCAATCTTGGTAACTTTGAACCTATCCACTTTAATTTCCAGTGGAGATTTGCTCCATACCTTAACCACCTAAGGACACAACAGGAAAATATGCTCCACTGTTTCCTCTTCCTTTCCACATATCAGACATATAGGAGATTGACATACTTTCCTTCTCCATAGATTTTGTGTTTTTGCTATAGCTCCCACCGCCAACTTCCACATAAAGGAGTTAATATTTGGCATTGCTTCAATCGCCCATTTCATCTTCCAGAAACCATCTTTTGGTGTAAAAGATGAAGAGGCTTGCCCTCTGTTCATCTAAGTTTCATTCAGTCTCACCTCCAAGTGGTATCCACTCTTCACCGAGTATTGACCAGTATTTTTAGCTTCCCATGTAACCTTATCCTCGTGCTCATATTCTGATAATGGTACTACCAGGATAACGGTGACCATCTCAGTTGGAAAGGTCTCTCTACTTACATCCTCCTTCCACCTCCTCATATTACAGTGAATAAGTTCTTGCAGCTTCCTTGCTTCACTCTGTGTGTGGTTTATTACACTCTTGAAACCAGGAACCCAATGATCCTCCCAATAGTCAATGCAGTCTCCCTTCCCCACTTGCCATATGGTTCCTTTTGCTAACAAATCCCTCCTTGTGAGTATGTTCTTCCAAATCCATAAGCTGTTAGCCTTAGGTTTAGCTCGCCACAATGCAATATTCAAGAAGTACTTTGCCTTCAGCACTCTACTCTATAGGGATTCTGGATCTTGATACAACCTCCAAGCCGGCTTTGCTAAAACTGCCTTGTTAAATTTTTCCAGATACCTAAAGCCCAGCCCCCCTTCTTGTTTACCTCTTGTTATCATCTCCTACCTCTTCCAATGAATTCCTCTTTCCCCATTCATTTTACTGCACCAAAGCCTTGAGAATGCAATAGAAATCTCTTGGCATAATGTTTTTGGGAGTTTGAAAATGGTCATGGCAACAGTTGGAATAGCTTGTACCACTGCCTCAAGCAAAGTTTCTCTCCCTACATGATTTAGAAACCTCTCTTTCCATCCCTCTATCTTACTCAAAATTCTCTGCTTCAACCATGCCATAGTTTGCTTTTTTGATGTTCCTAATTCAGTAGGTAAACCTATATACTTCCCTGTGGTTCGTAGGAGAGGCATTCTCATAAAGTATGCTAGATCTTGTTGGATCTACACCGGAGTGTTATTTCTAAATTGGATCCTTGATTTGTTTAGGTTGATCAGCTGTCCAGTGGCATAGCAGTATTGATTCAGCACATCAGTCAGAGCTTGTCAATCCTTCATAGATGCTATCGAGAAAAATATAGAGTCATCTGCAAACAGTAAATGAGAGAGGTTAGGGCCATTCCTACAAATTTGAACTCCTTTGAATTGATTTGTTTCCACTGCTCTATTTATTAGCTTGGTCAGGCATTCGAATACCAGTATGAACAAAAAAGGGGATAAAGGGTCCCCTTGCCTTAAGCCTCTTGTTGGTTGCACCCTTACAGCCTGTATTCCATTCACCATTATATTATACTAGACAGTTGTCACACACTGCATGACCAAATTAATCCATCTGCCATCAAACCCCATCTTATACAACATATCTCTCAAAAAGTCCCATTCCACCCTATCATAGGCTTTTGCCATATCCAACTTTAACACCATCTGGTATTTCCTGGTCCCCATCCTCTGTCTTAGTGAATGCAAAGTTCTTGTGCCACTATAATGTTATCTTGAACCTATCTTCCCCCCCATAAAAGCACTTTGATTCTGCGATATGAGTTGAGCCATAAATGGTTTTAATCTTGTAGTGATCACTTTGATTCTGTTATTTGTCTTTCTTGATTTGTATCATTGTTTAGCTCAATCAATCTTTCTTTCTTCAACTCAATTTGCTTTCTGTTGTTCTTGAAATGCTTTACACTCCAGCTTTTCAGATCATGGGTACAGATTTTGATTTTTTGCTTCAGCTGATACATTTTGGATCCTTGTACTCTGTTTTACCACCTCTTGACATTCTGCCTCCTCTATCCAAAAGCTCTCGAATCTAAACATTTTCTTTGCTCTTTTGTACTCTGGATTAATGTCCAGAATTAAAGGGGAGTGGTCTGAACCAATTGCTGGTGGAATAAATATCACTGCATCTTGGAACATTACTATCCATTCTAGGCTTACTACAGCTCTATCCAGTGTCTCTCTAATGTTTGCTTCACCTTCCTATGGTTATCCCAGGTAAATCTACACCCTTTACTTTCCATATCTATCAATTGTGTATCATCAATCAGTTCTCTAAAACTCCTCATCTTTCTACTTGCTCTATCTTTTCCCCCTGTTTTCTCCATCATAGAAATAATGTCATTAAAGTCCCCAAGGCATAACCATGGAAGAACTAGGTTGTTGCCAAAAGCTTTACGCCTACTCCACTGTAAACATCTTGTCTCATAGTCAGAGTGTCCATATATAAAGGACATATGCAATGGTCCCATCCCTTCTCTACTTTGGAACGTAATATCAATCTGATGTTTATTACACCCTTCAATTAGCAACTGCACCTCTCTCATCCACATAATACATAATCCCGCATACATACCATTAGGTTCTATAACAACTTTCCCAGCAAACCTTAACTTTCTCCTTATTCCTTCCACCCTCATTCTACTCATCTTTATTTCTCCAAGACATAGAATTTGGGGTTTTTGTTGGACACATAGGTCCGGTAATGCTAGAACTGTCAAGGAACTCCCCAATCCTTGACAGTTCCATGCAATTATCTTCATGGAGGGGTTGGAGGCATGGTAAGGCCCGCCTCCTTAGTCATTTATGCCTGCTCCTCTATCCACTGGATGCTAACTTCATGTAGTTGTTTATCCCCTTCCTTTACTTGCTTTTTGATTGCATTCTTTCTTACAAACTTCCTAACCCTTCTGTTTCCAGTATTTTCTACAATTACCCTCTCCTCATACCCTTTATTTTCCATTGCATCTTCGACTTGTGCTCCTGGGGCATCCTCTCCTTTGTACTCCAATTCTTGATTTGTACCCCCCAATTCTGAAGACCCTATTTCCGTGTTACTTGGGGATACTATGAGCATACCATCTTCTCGCCTAGTAACTTTCATAGGGCATCCCTCCATCTTCTACTCTTGAATCTGCCACTTCAGTGATAGTCTCTGAAAAGCTCTAGCCATGCAACTATTTAATATCCATTCGATCTGAATGGATATGGAGGTAGTAGGGTACATCCCAGAATAGACATTCCCACTTTGATACTAATGTTCCACCCCAGATACATCACCTGATATCATAGTTGGTGAAATCATAAAGTTTGTATTTTGGTCTTTATTCACATCTATCTTTGGGGCTTCTTCGTCATCCAAAGATTGTATCACCATAGAGGGTTTAATCAACACAGGATTTTCCAAACAGGCAACATCATTCCGCCCACTAAGAAGGTTACAAATTGGAGACCCACCCTCCTGTAACTCCATAATTGTGGATTCCAAAACTATATTCCCACATGTGTTATGCATTGTAACTGTTGGAACTCATGTCATCTTGACACATAGCTTTGCATTACTTCGCGATTGTGATGCTTCATCTTCCTGTCTCCACGCATCTGCTTGTCCCATTAGATGACATATCTCCATTTCTTCCCACCCTTCTTTTCTTTCCAGCAGCTGTGATTGTGACTATTCATCATCCCTTTCTGTTTTCCTCTGTGAGAGATCTACCCATCCATCTGCTCTAAGATGAGGGCCATATACTCCATTGTTCTCTGATTCCTTCGCATATCCACATGTCTGTTTCTCATACCCCACGCGTCCACATTGGTAACAAAAGTCACTTAACCGCTCATACTTGAGAACGATTTTTCGATCTGGCAGTGTTGCCCGTGGCATCTAGAAGTGGGTAGGTAAATGTTTCATCAGATCAACTACTACCCTTGTTTTGATATAATTTTGCTACAAGTTCCTCTGCACATAACTCTGCCTATTTGCCACTGGCTCCCCCAGTTCTTGTGCAATTCTATAGGCATTTTCCTCTATAATCATCTCTGGTGGTAAGCCATGAGCCTGAATCCAGAAAGGAGATCTCGTAAACACCATTTCAGAGCTTAACATATCCGATTTCCACTCTTTTAGAACAAGTAGTTTTCCTTTCACTGACCAAGGACATGCCTTTAGAACCCTTTTCCTCACACTATCATTATAGAAAACAAAGATGTAAATATCTTGCTCCCCATCTTTGATTTTCATTTGCCCATCCGCCTTCCATGTTTTCATTACAATCGTCTTCACAGCATTTCGATTTGGTTGTTTTTCAGATAGAATCCTACCCATCAAACACGCCTAGGTTAATAGTTAGCTATGGGTGTATCAGATTGAAAGTTGATTGCGAGTGCAATTTTATGGATATTTGAAGACAGTATTTCTGGGTATTTTAGTGGGCTAAGGATTGATGATGGTTGTGGGGATTTTAGTGAGCTAAGGCTAAGTAGGGGTTCTAGGTTAGCATTAGATGTATGAAGGTTTGGAGTGTTTGTTAATACGCTTGCCTATGGAATAGGGTTTGAAATAATTTTTGGGGGTTTTTCCATATTCGATTGCTTTCAGCAGTGTGTTCTTATTATAAGCAAGCCTCTGTATAGGTTTAGGAGAATAGAGATCTAGCTTACTATTTCAGCAAAAGTAGATCCAAAGGACCAGCAAGCGAAGAGCTATGAACCACGGTAAATACAAGGTAGGATTGATAAAACCGAAGAGTACTCGTAATGTGGTAGAGAGGAATTTGAAGAGTATCAACTATTCACTCTAAATACAAAGGCCAGTAGTAAATACGAGAGAGACAAACCATACCTTTGCCAAGAAACTAGAAACGTCATAGTCTATAAAACAAGAAGGATAAAGAACCTTCATCGAAACTCGCCACCCACCTCGGGAAAAGAAAAATCTCTACAGGTTGAGAGCGACCATGACGTTAGGGGAGCTCTACAAGTTATTATAATATTTATGTTGATGAGTCAACCTCATACCCCCACCCACTTTATATTTTAGGGCAAATGCATCACCAAAAGTCGCCTCTCTCTCTCTCTCTCACACACACACTAACACACACACAAAACAAAGAAAATTACCTCTAGATTGTCTCATATATCTTTAAGGATATTCTTATATTATTTTAACATTTAATGTATTCTCTTCTAGTTATGATATTAGATTTTCTAAACTTTGTTCTTCTTATTGTTGGGAAAAGAGAGGGATGAAGTTGGAACTCACAACCATCTACCAGTGAGAGTGAGCCTTACCACTATGCCACCTCCTCACCTTCATATATCCGCTTCATTCACACTTTGTACCATGATTAGTAGTTACTACAAACAAAAAATTGAAAATGTCACAGTACATTTCCTCTTAAATTCCAAAAATTGCACCTATCATTATCTTATATATAAAAAAGGGTGGGCGTGGCACATTGCACAAGAGTTCGATTAGTTAGAGATTTGGGGATGGTCAGATGTATGCAGTCTTACGACGCATGCAGAGAAATTATTTTCGTGCTTTAAGCTCTTGACGCACAGGTCACAATGACATAAACTTACCACTATATATTATATACTTACATTTTGAAATTTTGTTACCCTTTATAGACTGTTTTATCTTCAAAGGCACTTCATTCATTATCTAGTATCTTCATAACACACCATGTTGATGTGTGTTATTGATGGACACACCAACAATATCTATTTTACCTAGTTGCACCTAAGACTATATAACATGTACTTCTATTTTATTGTATATCTTTTTTCTGAGTATGAAGCTAGGATTTTAGTGTTTTTATTTTCAAATTTATCTAGGTTTTCATATAGTGTTTGACGTTTTTACTAGTGGTTCTTCATGGAAAGGGAAGATATAACCTAGAAGGTGCATTTAGATATTTTTCATAATGCATTATGTGTCTTCAAAAATATCACAATCTACAAAATCTATGATTAAAGTTTCTCCTCCTATTTATAATTTATGTTGTATAAATGTAAAAGCATTCTTTCTGTTGATGCCGTCAACATCCAATATTGAGAAGAATGTCAATTAAGTTTAAGATAATGCAGGCGAAGTTTATATAGATAATAATAATTTAACCTATATATAGTTTTATTCAAAATGGTTAACCAGACTAAGGCTGTCAATTTTTGACACGGCACGTTAACACGATACGAACGGAACACGAAATTAATGGGTTGGACATGAAATTAAATGGATCAATGGCTAAAAACAGGTCAACACGCTTAAACACGGAAAAAATCATGTCGAGTTCATGTCAAAATCAGGTCAACCTGATTTTGACCTAATTAACCCATATATTTTAAACGGGTTTACATGATTCGGAAACAAACCGACCTAACCCATTGTAAACCAGTTTAACCCGTTTATAGCAGTATAGTTTGCCTATTATGATGACTAATGTGGTCTTAACATTATTATTTATTAGTTTTTACTTCTGCTATGATAATTGACAATATAGTTCTTAACATTATTATGACAATATATTAGTATAGTTCTAAATACATACTTGTTCATAGAAGACTTCAACTTTGATACTCGAAATACTTTCGGTCTAAATTGTCTAGTCTTCATGTTTGTTTTCTCTCCAAGTACACATGATCAAATAGTCTAACGACATCTTGCCACCATTCGTATTCTTGTCAGGGACCATCAATAATTATCTGCAGGAGGTGACAAATTGTTGTTAATTGTCATCAAGCCAACCACCGTGTTTGTTGCTCTGTTAATAGATTCGGCTACATTTAATCAGACATCAGTTGGATCCTCATGAAAATAATTTTTAGTTCTTTTTACTGTGTTCAATTCCATTACCTGGCATTGTTGTAGAACTAAAATATCTTTCACTTGGTTTTACTACCATATGGATTCAGTAAATTTTTAGTTATAGGGAATCAAGTTGACTAGTAGGTTTGGTTGAAAGAGAAACAGACCCTAGTCCAAGATTTTCGATTAATGGGTCATTCGTGGGTGACATTGTGAGACATCCTCCGATGGCACACCACCTAGTTAGGGGATTTTGATCATATTTATTTTACTTTCTTGTAACTTGATCAGTTTTTTTTTGTAAAAGTACAAATAAGAATATAATGCCAATATACTTGCAAGCTTATCAATATTTTAGGAATTAACTTATGAGTAACGCTATTGGGATCTAAAAAGCTAACATAACTTGATGATGTAATGATGTGGTAGCAACATGATCCAATAGTATTATTGTGATAGTATTAGTTGGATTTTTTCCATTGGAATTCTGTCAAACACATCATGTCAGCAAATTAAGTCAATTTTTTATGTCCCAATAACATTAGTCTTAACTTAGAGAGAGGTCCTTAGTCACATAATCTTTCAAAACAGCTGATGCTCCAATGCTACGCGCGAATTCGCACTCTCATTTTACAAAATTAGTAAATTCAAGAATTCAGGCCATGTTTGGTTAGCTTTCCGGAAACTGTTTTTTGTTCTCAAAATTTCAAAAACACTCAAAACCTATTTGTTTAGCATTTTTATTCTCAAAATTTTGAGAAAAAATGAAATTTGAGTCAAAGAAACAGAAAACAAGTCTAACTTGTTTTCGGAGTTTTCTTTGAAAATTTTGAAAACAAGGAGAACAATTTTAGACTTTAATGAGGTCTGCCCTTCGAGTCTCCTTAGCAGCAAATTTCTTCATTCCTTTTTTTTTTTTTTACTTCTTCCTCTCTCTCATAATATATAATATATATATATATATAATAGATATTATAATATAATATATTATATAATATTCTATTATATTATATAATATATTATATTATATAATATTATTAAAATTCGTATATAAATATATATATATAAATTCGTATATAAATATATATATATAAATTGGTATATATATGTATATATTTATCTACAAATTTATATATACGAATTTATAAAAAAAAATATATATATATATTATATGTATAAATATATATATAAATTGGTGTGTGTATATATATATATATTATAATATAATATATAAATATTATATAATATATTATATTATAATATATATTATATTTTAAAGTTTGGTTTATTGAATTTTTTTTTTATGAAATTATCAATCTAAAAATAACTTTCTTATATTTTTTTATTAATGTTTGAATTATTATTCAAACATATATTTAGGCTGTCCAAACAGGTTTTACTATTTTCTGTTCTGTAAAATTGTTTTTGAAATCATCTAACTAAACAAGTTTTTTATCTCAAAAAATATCAAAACCATTTTCTTAAAAGTCTTCTCAAAAACTGTTTTCGGATACCTGTTTTTGAAACGCAAACCAAACAGGCCCTCAAATTTTCAATTCACAAATCCGCGCTCTTACCTATTTATGCTTACTCATTATTACTTAAATTTTATTTGAAAAGTATTGACACATAGATAAAGATATATATCAAACTATAATGATGTACCTATAATTATTATTTCAAGACCTTATAATTAATATATATTTAAAACTTAAATAGTTTCCCACACAGTTGTGCGTGACCCATTTCGTGTTCTTTGATTTTACTCACTGGATGCCACCATTGACTCACCTTTTGGAGATTAAATGTGTCCATTTTTGTATCATCAACCCTGCAACAGTAGGTTATCTATTAAGCCTGGCAAGAGAATTCACTGAAAAATAGTTAACGGAAGCTAATTTTATGGAACCTTTGGCGGGTTTTCCTCCATCATCCATACAGCTCCATAAACATGAAGCTCGAGAACTTACATGTGCGACTCTAAAAGAGAATGGTAAGGGTACCTCGTTCAGAGAACGATTAATGATTGGTTTTGATATTCTGATATGCTTGGTTTCAAAACTTGCAAAGAAATGGAAGGGCCTTAATGTGATTATCTAAAAAGCCAGTTCAAAAAACCAGTCATTCTCACCGGTCCTACATTGCTGAAGCCTCCAATTTTAGCTCTAGAAGAAAGATGGGAAAAATGGAAAAGTTCAAATCCAAAACTATGATTTTTTGTGCATTTGAAAGTGAATGTGTGCTTCAAAAAGAACAATTTCAAGAACTGGTTATGGGTTTTGTACTCATTGGCCTTCCATTCTTCGTCGTCGTGAAACCACCTATTGGAACCGAGACGGTCGAATCGGCATTTCGAGTGCCAATTAGTGCCATTGTTAAATGTGGGTGATCAAATAATCAATTGAAGGGTGATGGGTGGAAATTTGAAACTTGGAGTTGAAGTTAAGAGAGGAGAAGAAGATGGGTTGTTCAAAAAGGACAGTGTTTCTAAGGCAATAAGGTCAGTAATGGAGGTTGACAGTGAGGTGGGGAGGAGGGGTGCCGGTACTATAAACCTATTTTTTATCGTCGATTTTTTCACCAGGATCTAGATCTATTGGCAAGAAGAAGAAGATGGACAATAACTACTCTTGAATTTGAATTTCAAATTTTATGGAAAAAATCTTACTGATAAACATTTATTGAGGGGTAGCTAGTTTCTTGGTTTGAAAACTGCTTTCACGTTAAAATTTGCTTTGAAAATAAAAATAAGGGTATTTTGGTATTAAAAAAATTTAAAATTAACTATTTAATAAACAAATAATAATATGATTTAATATCAAATATGTTTAAAAGATAGATTTAAGTCATTATAAATTCTTTAAAAAGAACTGGCCCCCACTTATCACTTAAGCCTTGGAGTTCAGAATTGGAATAGTTTGGCGTAAGGGGTCGTCAATTCTATCGGCCCAAGCCATATAACGAAATCCCGACAAGATCAGTGAGGGACATTAGGTTGACCAAGAAGGATTGTCATATCCATGTCTCAGCTCTTTAACGCTCATCGTCTCTCTACTTGTGTACTCTTTAAGAAAGACAATGATGGTGCGAAACAGGCTCAAGTCGGCATTGGATAGGACTCAAGTGTAGAAGGGGAAGGAATTCCACTAGCTGTAGCTGCAGACGTAGGAGAAGATGGCAAGGGCAACCCAATACAAATTGGGGCCTAAAACAAGAATTTTATATGAGACCTTATTTAATATTTTAAGAAGATAATGGAATTTTTTAACGATTATTAGACATTTTATAGAGAGTTGCAGTATGATTTATTTTCAATGTTTTAGTGATTTTGGGATCAAGCGGAATCAAATAATAAATTGGGTGCAATTGTAAAGTCATGATCAGATGAATAAATTGAATGAAATCTTAAAAAGATAGCAAGATAACTAGAGATAAGGACAAAAAATCAGAGCAAGACAATGAGAGTGGAAAAGAGAGAAAATTTTATAGAAAGGCGGTGAGAGTGGAGAAAAAAAATAGTGAAAAAAATTTAAGAGAGATTGCTACTTTTAAAAGTAGAAATCGTTACTTTTAGATTTTTTATAAAAAAAATTTATATTTTAGGACTTTATATAAGGTTTTACAAGACCTATGAAAATATTGTTACATTTTAGGACTTTCTATAAGGTTTTAGATAGACTTGTGAAATATATTGTGCCTTTAACTTGACTCTTTTGGAAACTACTTTCATATTGAAATTTGCTTTGAATGTTAAAATCAGGGCATTTAGCATGAAAAAATTGTGGACTTAACTATTTATTAAACAGATTATAATAGGACTTATTCTCAAATATGTTTAAGTGTTGAACCTAACTCATTAAAAGTTCCCCAAAAAGGTCTTAGCCCCAATTATCACTTCATTCAAGAGGGTCTCATAACATAAAACTGAACTAAGGTTTAAAAATTAAATTGGGGTCCTGGGAGACTATTTTAAGTGAAAATTGGGGCTACATCTCTTCCTCTTTAGGAGACTTTTAATGAGTTAAGTCTATCACTTAGGTGGTGTTTGACAAAACTGAAAGCTGAAGTCTGAAAGCTGAAAACTGAAAACTGAAGTCCGAAAGTTGAATGTTGAATTTGTGGATTGTTTGGTATCCACTGAAATTTAAGTACTGAATTGAAATAAACTGTTTGATAATTACACAGAACTGACGTCTGAAAATAAATTAATTTTCAGTTTTACCCTTCCACTCTTTAATTTGAAAATATTTATAAAATATGTCATAACATAAATCATAATCACTATTATTATATTGTAGTCTATGTTTAACAAATATTTGATCAAAATAAATAAATAAATAAGATCTGAATAACACAATAAGTGAATAATAACAAATTGAATACACAATAAGTGAACAATAACATTTGATAAAAAATAATAATAACTAATAAATAATCAAATAATATTGAAAAAATACAATAAATTAGATTTCATTAACAATATAAGTGTGCGTCGTGAATGTATATGTGTGTGTGTGTGTGCAGTCCATGTGTGTAACTATGTGTGTGTGCAGTGCACACGTTTGTGTGCAACTGTGTCTTTGCAGTGTGTGCATTTGTGTGTGTAGTTGTGTTTGTAATTATAATTATGTATGTATATTTTTGTTGTAGAAGACAAGGGAAAGAAAAAAAAAAATAGATCGACAAGGAAAATAGATAGGTAAGGGGTTTTGGAGAGAAGACTAATTAGAGTTTTAATAGGATTATAAAATATTTCGGGGTATAATTGTCATATTGTAAATATTATTAAAGATGGTTTTGTTGAGCATTTTCAGCTTTCAGAATTAAGTAAGGGATCTCCTACTTAATATTGTAGCCTATTTTTAAAGAACACTTAACATATTAAGAGAGTTTAAATTTTGGTTATCAAACGGACTTAATTAATAAGTGTTGAATACATTCATTTTAAGTGTTGAATTTGGGTTAACAAACACACCCTTAAACTTATTTGGAAATAAGTCATATTTTAATCTTTTAGTAATTATTTTAAGTCCATATTTTTTTTTAAAACTTCAAAATACCCTTAATATATTGTTCAGTCCACTATTCAACGTTAATAGGAAAATGAAACTCTCTCTAAGATATTCCTCTTTTTTCAC
This sequence comes from Ilex aquifolium, assembly GCA_951799425.1. NCBI lineage: Eukaryota > Viridiplantae > Streptophyta > Magnoliopsida > Aquifoliales > Aquifoliaceae > Ilex > Ilex aquifolium. The sequence goes on along the minus strand of OX637392.1, from coordinate 51,705,296 downwards.
CCTCATAACTGATCTTCCTCTCTTTTTCATGCTCATAACTGCCGGTAAAATTTTAAATTCAAATTCATCTTCATTATTCTTCTATTAAACCTTTGAGTCTTAATTTTTTAGATATCACAGTTGGATTTCGTTTTTGCTTTCGATTGTTGTCGTAGTTCTTTAGTGTGATTGCCAGAGTTTTTCACTGTGATTGTTGGAGTTCTTCACTGCCATTGCCAGAGCTATTTATTGCCATTGCCGCAGTTCTTTGCTTCGATTGCTGAAGTTATTCATTGCCATTGCCGGAATTTATTTATGTAATTGTCGAACTTAATTTCATCAACGCGTCCAATTTGTGTGTGCAATTGCTCGAATTTGTGATTTCGTTCTAGCTGATATGCCAAGCTATATACTGATTGTAAGTTTTTTCTTTATTTATTGTTGTTTTTATCAAATTGTGTTTTTCATTTTTTTTTTGTGTGTTTAATTATTCATTATTCTGTTTGGATATTACACATGTTGGTTCGGATTTGTTTTTCTGCATGTATGTCTATTTTTTTCTTTTTTCTTTTTTTGTCCTGAATGCGTTTGGGATTTATCCATAATGCCGTTGAATTTTGTTTTGTGTAAATAGTGTATTTTTTTTTTTTATGTTACTATTTTTGGTTTCTTGGAATCAAAATTTGAGGATTTCGTTTATCAATTTTTTTCCTATATATTTGTTTTCATGGCAGAAAAAATGGGGGATTTCGTTTAGAATTTTGATGCATTCGGGTATTGATGTTGTGTTACGTGGTATTTGTAATGACTAGGATGGGTTGAGTTCCAAATGTATTTCTCTATCTTACGCGATTCTAGGACATCCACATTGCGTTTCGCAAAATGATTTTGATCTAAAAAATATGTTTTTAATCGCATGTTCTATTCCCCTGAGTTATGTTGATGTTACAGTTGTTGTAAAAGGAAATGAGTTCCGCGAGTTTGTGGGTGGGGAAATGGTGGTAAACATTGGATTATCTATTAAGGCATTTGATCGCAAGGATGATCTTCTTCCTCATTTTTGTTCTCACAATGAGAAGGTTTTGTTTACTGAAGGATGATCCAAATGAATAATAAAGGTTGGTTAGAACTTCGAAGGTGGTGTATCTGATTTTCAAAATGCTTTATGCAAATATGCAATTGAGGTTAGTTTCCCATTTAACTATATTAAAAATGAAAAACAAGGGTTAAAGCTGAATGTGGTTCGAAATACCCGGTTGGATGTGAGTGGCTTCTTGTCGGATTTAAGTATTGTCGACTCATATTGTTTATTGATGGCACATTTTTAAAGGGGAGGTATAAAGGCATGATTTTGTCTGCGACTGCTAAAGACGGCAAATGCTTGCCCTCCAAAGGGGTTGTATTTTCACAAAAGCTCCCAAGCGTAAGAAAAAGGTATCGTGTAGTAACTCAAACAAAGAGTCCAAGGTCATCTCCTTAGGAAATCAATTGGAATCCAAGGTGATGAAAAATAAAAAGAAAACGCTATTTGAAGTTGAGAATTTTGAGAGTTAACTACTAATAAAATTGAAATTCAATAAATGAAAAACAAGATAATCTTCATAATTCGTCTCACCTATGAATAAGAGTTTCTACCCTAAATCTAAAACTCATTTGCTTTCTTATTCAAACTACTACAGGCGGATGATTTTCAACTAAAAACTTTGAAAGAACTAATGTAACAATTGAAAGATGATTTAGAGTAAAAGAACACTTTAAAGGTCGCAGGAAACACCATTAATTATCTATACCAAAACTAATTGTATACAGATAATCCGGACGTATGCAAATCAATTAGGTTTTCGGAAGTATAACCTATTCAATCAATCACATAAACGTTAAAACCCTAATTTAGAGTTTACACCCTAGTTCATAGGTTGGAAATCCTTCCTCAAATTATCCAAAAGAAGAATACTTACTCATGATAATGGAAATAACACAAAGTATTAAAGAAAACATAATTGAATTCAAAAAGGTAAAAATTGAATTGAAACTGATCGCTTGTATTGAAAAACTGAATGCAAATAATAAGACTTCGAAAGTAAAAATAACTGAATGTAAATATTGTTTGAACAAATAAAAGAACTGAACTTAAAAGAAGAATAATGCAAAACTCTATAAAGTAACCCTAAAACTCTCTAACGTAAAGAACAAGAAAAATTAAAAGAAAAACTCCTAAACGTATCCTACAACGTGAAGCCCTGTATTCCCCCAAAGGGTCTCTATTTATTCTGATTGGATGGAGAATCTTCAGATCTTTGGAAAATATCTTCACCAAAATTATCTCCTATTTCTATTGGTTGAGAATCCCCAATGGCAAGATCTAATCTTTGATTGAGTTTTTCGTGAAAATCTGTCTCGACCTACTGATAGAACATCCGTCTGTGACCCAACCTACCAATAGAACAATAAAACCTACCGATAGAACCTCTGTTTGATAAAACTTCTGAAAGTGCTGTAACTTTTGCTACCGGTAGAACATCCGGTAGAACTTCTCTGACAAAAGTACTATAAGTTTTTCTACCGGTACAACATGTTTAACTACCAGTAGAAGTTCTCTAATGAAAAAGTGCAAAGTACTGTGAGTTTTGCTACCGGTAGAACGTGTACCAACTACCGATAGGACTTCTACATAAATCTTCTACAATTCAAACTACTGGTAGAAATGACTTACAACCGGTAGAACCTTCATTCTTCTGCCTTCCTACCGATATAACAGCCGCCGGTAGAACGTCTTTTTTCTTCCATAACACTTCTAAGGCTCCCGACTTTATCTTCTTCCTATCAAACTCAATCCCAACTTGTCACTTGCCATCTTTTTAATGCTTAAATTCAACCTTTACACCCAATTTACATAGAATCATAGAAATTAAGGCTTAACACACAAACTATACTAAGTAAAGCAAATTAATACATTAGCAAACCTAAAGTGAATATGTTAAGTTATAAAATAATGCAAGACATAAGGAATTAATGTGGTTCGACATACTATGTCTACGTCCCCGGACCTAACGATATATAGGCTACATCTGATGTATTATTGAAGATCATTGATTGCATGGGGCTCAACCCTATTTATAGGGTGAGAATTACATAAGATAAAAGATAAATCTCATGTCTATTATCATCTCTACTTATCTAAATAAATCTAGATATTGATAGATCTCTTTGGATTCTATCATATATTTAATACTCCCCTCAAGTTGGTACAGTGAAATCTATTGAAATGTCCAAGTTAAATTGAAAATGGGGTAGTTGCTTATCAAACGGATAATATAGCTTTGGTAATAAAACTTCCCCAAAATATTAGATTGGGGTGAATGCACTTGGAATAACCACCTGTAAATTTATTTTATTTTTTTGCTGTATTTTTTTTTCGCCAAACATTTTTTTTTTCTCCTCTTTCCTCTTTTCTTCTTGAATCTGCGTCTCTTCTTTCTTCCAGTTTTTTTCCCCCAAAACTTGAGCGAAAAAGGAACACATTTCGGTTTCTTCGTTCCTATTTTTTTCCTTCCACGGCTTAGTTGATGGACTTGATGAAAGGGCCGCATGGTGCTTGAATAGCTATGGGTACTACTGAAATACCAAGAGTTTGAGAAATAATTCGGGCCCAAAGTTGAATAGGCATGAGGAGGATTCATTAGTTGTAGTCATGACCAAACTAGAAGCGATCCTCTTTGATGACAATGAAGAGCTCCTTGTTCGTGAAAATAGATTGATCAATTGCCACGTCCAACAAAGTTGGATGACTTCAATTTTGATCAGCTTTGTGGCAGACAATTGACCCCTTAAAGTTTTGAAAACACAATGGGCATAACCACGGCAATGCGGAAGCATATAAAAATAAGGTCTAATCGTTCCGCTATGATACCATGTAGAAGTTTATAATAAGAGAGATATCGAAGATAATAAAATAAAGGAAAATAAGACAAAAGGAATTAACGTGGTTCGACATACTATATGCCTACGTCGATGGACCTAATGCCCTATGGGCTACATATGATTATTATTCATGGTCATTGATTACATAGGGCTCAACCGTATTTATAGGGCGAGAATTACAAAAAATATAAAATAAATTATAAGTCTATCATCATCTCTACTTATCCAAACAAACTTAGATATCGATAGATCTCTTTAGATCATATCATATCTCTACCTGGATATTGATGGATTCTTTCTAATCCTATCAACTTCATTCACACTTTGTACCATAATTAGTAGTTACTAGAAACAAAAAATTGAAAATGTCATGATACATTTCCTCATAAATTCCAAAATTGCACCTATCATTATCTTATATAAAAAATGGGTGGCATGTTACACGAGGCTCTGATTAGTTTGAAGTCTGAGGATAATCAGATGTATGCACCCTTACAATGAATGCAGAGAGGTTGTTTCCGCAATATAAACCCTTAATGCTGAGGCCACAATGAAACAACTCTTACCACTATATATTATATACTTACATTTTGAAATTCAGTAATGCTACACTGACCAAATTTGGGAACCAAATTAAGAGACCAAATGACATGGCAGCTGACTTGGGCTTCTTTATTTGGTGTCATGTCATTTGGGCCTCAATAAAGACTTCAAATAATATGATGTCATGTCATTTGGGCTCTTAATTTGGTCCCAAAATTTGATCAACATAGCATTACTACTTGAAATTTTGTTACCCTTTATTGATTGTTCTATCTTCAAAGGCTCTTCATTAATTATCTAGTATCTTCATAACACACCATGTGAAGTGTGTTATTGATGGATATACCAACAATATCTGTTTTACCCTAGTTACACCTAAGACTATATAACATGTACTTGTATTTCATTGTATATCTTTTCTCTGAAACTTATCTAGGTTTTCGTATAGTATTTGACATTTTTAGTAGTGGTTCTTCGTGGAAAGGGAAGATATAACCTAGAAGGTGAATTTAGATATTTTTCATAATGCACTATGGGTTCATTTGGTTGCCGTATTAGAAATGGATAGATTAGATAGAGTAATCCAGTCTAATACAATACGGAATGACAAAAGACAAGATTAAATAGGGTATTAGAATAATACGAAATTTTATCTAGTGTTTGGCAATACACAACATAAACGTTGGATAGTGGTTATTTAATCCAATCGGTTGTTTGGTTAAGAAATTATTTTATCGTATTTGATGAGTCCTCGGAAATCAATCTCCCAGGCCCGAATGGATTAGGCTCTTTCTATGATTTTTTGACATGGGTTTCAGTGAATTTGAAGTTAAGCTGTGGTGAACAAACAAATGTGAGTGGTTCACCCAAACCAAAGGACTTGGGCTACGTCCACTATAATGGAGGCTCTTGCTCCTAGGTTGTGTATATTGATTTCAACTGTTTACAAGAGGATTACTGGTTCTGGACCAGCGACTCTGTTTTCCGTTTCGGCTGTCCTGGGGTTCTTGGCGAAAGAAAATACCGGCTAGAAGACGGGGAAGAAGGTCCAAGAAGTCAATCCCCCTTCCTCCTTTTACCGTTCTATTTATATGGTGTCTGCCCCTAGGGTTTTGTTGTCCCTGCTCTTCCTTTCCTTGATCTTGTGGGGACCGTTCGTCCTTTCTCTGCGAACCACTCAGATCGCCGGCGATTCTGTGCCCACGATCGCCTGGCTCGTTCGGCACTATCCCTCTGTTTTTGCAGGGAGTAACTCTGAGAAATCAGAGCCGGTTTCCTTTGTCCTTGGAGCACGTGGCGTAGCAGGCTTTAATTCGGGTTATGGGCTAAGAAACAAAGGGAGGACCGGCTGGGATCACTCCTTTTTGGGCTTCGGAGTTCTCACCTCAACATTTTATGGAGGCTTTTGGGCTTGGTCCCAATGGCAGCCCAGGCCAAAAAACTGTCCTCATCAGTTGCCCCCCAGCCCCTGGTCCTGAGAATGGCGTCTTCTCTGACCTGAGGATAGAAAGTGTCTTTTCCGAATTCTTCGTAGTCACCATACGCGGCAGAGCGCGTGGTCAGGCGGCTTTGCGCTGGTTTGGTCTACTTCGACATTTGCCTGCTGTGATGGGATAGTTTTTACACGTGCCATCATCGGGTGAGCCCAACGGTACGGTTCCTGAGGCGAGTCCTGTAGGCTCGTTTTTCAGGGCATTAAATGTTTCGTATAAAAGCGGGGAAGTCCCCCTCGCCTACGTCACTCTCGCATTTTTTGAATTTCCTTGCACTTCTCTTTCCTTCGTTGGCCTTCAAGGTGCTTTGCTTCAGACTTTCAGGCGACTCTTAGGGTTTCTGCGCTCTCTGTCATTTTCTGCATCTAGCACCCTAACTAGGTACGTCTTTCCTCCTTTCTGTATTCCTGCGCGATCTGGATCCCTTCAACCCTCCTTGGTGGGGTTTTGGGTTTCGCTTTTTGATATGGAGGTTTAGCTACTTTAGGAATCACTTCGACGACCTTTCTTTCCTTGCGTGTTTTGTGGACCATCCTACTTCGCTTAGGGTATCCTTCTTTAGAGATTGGTGTCTGAAACCCCCATTCTTGACGGACTGTGCCTTACACTTTCCTTCCCTCCATTCCGGCTTGCGGCCTGGATCTTTGATGAGGAAGTGGGTCGTTTCCTCTTCAGAATCGGATTCCGAGGATCCAGCAGACGAGGAGGTCGAGGTAGGTTCTCAGAGCGGTAGTTCCGCTGATGGGGCCGCTTCTGGGTCCGCTCACGGAGTTTCTGTCTCCGGGTCCGCCCTTGTAGAAGAAGCTCGTCCCCTTTCCTCCCTTCCCCCTGACTCTTTTGTCGCGTTGAAGACTAAGAAGTCCAAACCGGTTCCTCCCCCAATTCCTAGGAAAAGAGCTCGTCGGGACAAGGCCGATCTGGCCTGTTGCGCAGAGTCAACTCCCAGTTGTCTCAGCGACGAGGATTTAGACGAACTGAGGCGGGAGTATTGTTTTCCTGACTTCGTCCTCTTACACTCTCCTGAAGAACACGAGAGGTGCAACTCTTCTATTCCCGGATTGGTCTGTTTTTACGAATCCGCTTTCCGTGCTGGTTTGCGGTTCCCTGTTCATCCTTTTATTCGGATCGTCCTTTCTTTTTATAACATATATCCTGCCCGGCTTTCTCCAAACGGATGGGGCCTCTTGATCGGATTTCTTGTCCATTGGTTGAAGAGTGGGAATGACTCTCAGCCTTCCATTAATGAATTTGCCTTCCTTTTTCAACTCAAGTCCTCCCCTTCCGCCGGTTTCCTTTATTTTTCGAAAAGGGTCAGGGCGAGGAATCTGATCACCGGGCTTCCTTCTTCCAACAAAGGGTGGAAACCCAAGTTCTTCTTTGTAAGAGGTGATTCCTGGGAGCTTTCCGGGAGACCAGGGGACGTCCCCCTCATTCCCCGGTCTTAGGGGGCCCCAAGGAATATAAGTAAGGCCCTTCAATTTAGCTACGTCTTTTTCTTTTCCTACTCTTCTTTTTCTGACTTAACTTCTGATTCACAGATTACCGTCCTGTCCTTGGGATCGAGGAGGCGGCAAGGGTTGCTAGAGCCGAGGATTTGGGGTCGCAGTCCTTCTTTGATTTGGTGACGGATGAGAATTTAGCCCTCTACGAGCTCGGCCCTCCAGTTGAGCAACCCTCAGTGCCTTCACCACCCCCTACTGACCCAACTGCCCCTATGAAGAAGGATTTGATAATGGCGGTATTCTCAGATGCCGAGAAGACGAGGAAGAAAAGGAAGGTAGTGAAGGATTCCCAGCCGCTATCTACTGGCGCGTCGGTATCCCATCCCCCACCCGCTACTTCTAAGCGGAAAGAAGAGACCCTCCTTCCCTGCGAGGATGCGCCTCCCCTGCTCCCTGTTGAGGCTTCTAGGGGCAAATCACCGACCGAGGGAGGCTCGGAAAAAGGACGCGAGGTTTCAGCAGTTCTTCCTCACTCTGCCCCTCAGGAAGGTGGGAAGATGGGCCTCGCTCGAGGTCCGTCTACGGATCCAGGGGATGGTTTTCTGCGCGACCCTGAGGTCGCTGTTGCTGCCTTATCCGACCTTGTCTCAACTTCAGATCCCAGGGCAGCCATGCGGGTTCCTTTTGACAAGAAGATCGATCGCGCTATCCGGGGCATGGCAGAGGTACTTTATATCCTTGTATTTTCCTCTCTTCCTGTATTTCTTTATGCCAAGGTCTCCAGAGATTCTTGTTTGATCCTTTTTTCTTCTCAGACGCTTGCCTGCGTAAAGATGCTAGGATTCCACTACAACGAGGAGCTTTCGAAGGCAGAGGAGTCCAGGGCCGCCCTGTTGGTGAGCAAGGAGACTGCCGAGGAGAAGGCGAAGATTTTGGCCTCAGAGGCCGCTGAATTGAAGAGGATTAACGACGAGATGGATGCTCGGCTTCAGGATTTTGTCAAGGCCATGGATTCCAAGGAGAACAAACTCAAGGCCGCCGAGGCTGACCTGGTCGCCAAAGATTCCGAGCTGTTGTCTTTGCGGTCTCGTGTTTCGCAGCTCGAGAAAGACTGCGCTTCCGGCTTTGTGAAGGGTTTTCTAAATCTTAAGGATCAACTTGAGGAGGCTCACCCCGACCTGGACTTGGACCCTTTTGTTCCAGTGCTGGACTCCGAGGAGGCAGTCGTGGTGGCTGAGGAGGCCGGGACCTCTGATCTCCCTGTGGTTCCCGATGCGGAGAAGGTGTCTGGACTTGTGGCGGCAGCGGCGGAGGGACCATGCATGCCAGCAGGGGCATCTGGTGAGGGGGCAGGTGATGAAGAGATCGCTTCTCGAGGTTGATTCGAGGCCTTCCTACTGTTTCCAATCTCCTTGTGACTCTTCAAGTAGTTTCTTTGTGGAGTGCTTGATTGTAACTTCCTTAAGTACTGAAATGAGAATTCTTGTGGTTTTTCCTTTATTTCGATTGTTGTGTGATGCTTTGCTACAAACTTCTTCGACTTGTGGTTGCGTTGTATTTTCCTTAGGCGCTGACTTCTGCTTTTTCGCTTATGGCTGAGCTTCTTTGGACCGAGCTGACCCTCACGCTTTCCCTTTGGTTCTCTTGGGCTTCTTTAGGGCTATTCTGGTCTTTTCACGCTGTTTTACTTGTAGTGGAGACCCGACGGTTTTGTTTGTTTGAGAACGTGCGCCGTCACGGAGTTTAGTGGTCCCTCGATCGTGGCGCCTGAAAATCCCCCATGATGCCACGTGTCGAATTCATTAATGGCGAGTGACATGCATTAACTTCCTTCGGCGTCAGTGATAAGGCCTGTCCTGTAGCGCCTATAAATAGGCCTCCTGGGAATGATTGTTCTTCACTGACCGTGTAAGCAGTCCGTAGTTTTCTGTTGTGACGTACCTTTCTTTCCTTGTTGCTCCTGAAAAATCCCCTCCGATTCTTACATTCATGGCTTCTCCTCCCTCCTCGTTCGAAATCATGGAGCGAGTTTTCGGCAATGTCGAAGAAAGCGAAATCGACGGGGATGAGGTTCAGCTCCTTGCCAGGCGCTTCGATTTTCCCCCTGGTGTCATCGTGCGTTTTGCGGACTTGCGTAGGTTTCACAGCTCGGTGATTGGTGAAGCTTGCTTCTTCGAGGCCCCCTTCTTGTTGGGGCTCCGATTTTCCCTACCTGACTTGATTCGAGACGTCCTTCACTTTTTCAGCTTTTGTCCTGCCATGCTCCTCCCCTCCGGCTGGGTGGTGCTATTGACCTTCCTTGCGGCGTGGGAAAGGATGTTCCCTGAGGCGAGGGCTAACTTGAGAGAGTTCTTTCATTTCTTCCGCCCGGAGGAGGTATCCGAATTCTACCACTTTGTCCCTAGGCGAGGGGGTGAAATTCCCATCCGGGATCTCCCGCCGAGCCCTGAGGGGTGGATAAGGAGATATTTCTTCATTTCTGGAGACGGCTGGGAGTTTGGTTCCCAATTCCCGGGTTCTGTCAGAGTTCCCATTGCCTGGGGGAGTCGTAGAAACCTAAGTAAGCTATATACCTTAATCTTTGTTGACGCTTGTGCTTGTGCACTAACAGTGTCAATGGTTTCTAATGCAGGAGAGCTACCGCCTCTTAACTCTTCCGAGCAAGCCCGAGTTGACCAAGCTCGCGCTCGTCTGCCCTTTTCTTACGTCGAGCTGATGCACCCTGGGGTCCCCTTGGCGTCAGGTAATTGCATATGGACAATGTTTTTTTTTTTTTTTTACTCCTTAATTCGGGACCTTGCTAAGTTTTTGATCTTGCCTGCATAGTTCCTTCCTACTTGGTGACTCAGCGCCATATGATCATGGAGCGCGTGGATGAAAGAAGGCGGGGTAGGGCCGCAGGACCTCCGGCGAAGAGGACGAGGTTGGAAGTGGGTACCACTTCTAGCGAGGTCCTCGTTCCGGCTGGCGAGGCTCCTGTTCCAGGATCCAGTGCTCCTGTTCCTTTGCCCGAGGCCCCGAGGTTGACATCTGAGCCAGTCGTCAGTGAAGCTATCGCGGGTACCGTGGCGATTGATCCCGTTGGAGGGCCTGTTCGGCGAGGCATGGCTTTATCTACTGCAGCTGGTTCCAGCTCGGCCCGTGCCCCCCAGGCCTCCATTGCTGACCCAGAGGCCGGCCTACTTCGGGACGTGAGTTTGAGCAGCCGTGCTCTGATGGAGTTGATTCCCCGAGCTGACCTGCGTCGCTCTGTAGACCTTCCATTTCAAGTTCGAAGCCGTGATGCTCTTCACGCCCTTCTGGAGGTATTCCTTGGTGCTTTGACCTTTACTTCGAAATCCTCGGTTTCTCACATTGCTCCCTATGTTTCCAGTCAGCGACGCATGTCTGCGCTCTTGGGAGGGAAATCTTCATGCTGAGGGGCGATGTGCAGAGGAGAAGTGCCGAGGTTCTTGACGCTCGTCGGCAAGGAGCCGAGCTGTTGGACTGGGGCTTGGCCACTGAGAGGGAGCTGGAGCAGGTCCTTGAACAGCGGGCCCATACTTTTCAGAAAACTGATTGCCAGTACTTCTGCTGAGGTCTCTCTAAGGGACGAGCTGGCTCGTTTAAAGGAGGAGCGGGAGGCTGAGGAAGAGGGACTGCTAAACGCGGCTGTTGCCCGCACTCTTCTGGAAGATGAGCTGAAGGAGTCCCGGTCTGAGGTATCTGAGCTGACCAGGTCTTTAGCTGCTGAACGCCGGCTCGTGGAAGATCAACGGAAAGAGCTTGAGAAGGCGAGGCTGGAGGCAGCTACGGCTTTTGTTGACGGGTTCTTTAATTTCGCTGACCAGGCGATGGAGAGATTTCCCGACCTAGATCTTGAGCAATTTCAGCCAAGGTTTGATGCTTCTTCAAGTGGCGGGGCTCCTGATGTTGCTCCTGCTCTTGATGCTATTCCTCCTACGGATCGGACTTGACCGCCAGGGTTTTCATAGCTGGTTTCTCTTTTTTTTTTTTGTAGTGAAACTTTCCCTTTGGAATGGAAAAAACCTTTGTGGTGCTCTTGTTGGTTGTTTCTTATGTTTATATGTTCCCTTGCCCCCTACTCCGAGGAGGCCTTGGCCTGTTTGGAGTAGTATCATTACTTGAGATCTGGGTTTCTTTACATTGGATCTGCCGCATGTACCGTCTATAGATATATATGTATATACATATATACTCTTTGCAATATACGATGTAGATTTAAGGAAGTTGCTAGGTGGTTTACCAACCTCGTCGTAAGTTGAGCCAGCATTCAATGCTGTCTTGATTGTGATACTCCAACAGTCACCTATGGGCACTATTTATACCCGTCTGTCTCATCGATTTTCAAAAAAGACTTTCTGTGTTCTTGAACTTTTGTAGCGATGGATTCTTCTCCACTTTTCAAGCAACGAGCCCGTGAATCGCTGAAGGGGGACTGGTGTTCTATCTTCCTTCTTCCCTCCAGGCTCACGGCCGCGGAAGCTACTGGTATAAAGGGTCGATATGACCTCCCTGCGGGTCTGGGAGTTAGGGCCCCCACTCCTGACGAGCCTTGCAGTATGTCCATTCCAGGGGAGGTTTCCTTTTTCGAGGGCGCATTTGAGTATGGCTTTCGACTCCCTCTTCATCCAGACTTCGCACGGATTCTCTCACATCATGGTCTGTGTCCTTCTCGCCTTTCCCCAGAGGGGTGGGCCACTATGGTTGGCTTCTTCATTTTCTGGCGTATGCAAGGTTTTGAGACCTTCCCTTCTGTCTCGGAATTCTTCTACTTCATTGACCTCTCTTTCGACTTTCCTCCGTTCTTCAGTTCTTTGTCTTTTAAGTGGTATTTCCACCCTCCGTTGGTTGCTGATATCCCCACTTCCCCTGAGGGGTGGTCCCAACGCTTCTTTTTCGTCTCTGGGGACTCCTGGGAGTCTGCTGTTGGGGGTGATGGGCATGTCTGGGTTCCTCGTTCTTGGACAAGCTTCCGGGAGAGAGGTAATTTTGCCAGGCTACCCGACCTTTTGCTCACAGCTAACTTACTGAACTTGTTTGTGCCGATGTTGTATTGTGCAGGTATTCCTGCTCTGACCCCGAACGAGGCTTTTCGTGTCCGGATGGTGGAGAGGGCTTCCCCTCGTCCTTACTCTGCTCTTGTTACCCCTCAGAACCTTATTCGTTATGGGATAGGGGGAAGTTCAACCAGGATCCAGCGCACGCCCTCCTTTGTCAACGAGCCAGAGGGAGTTGCCTCGGAAGACTCCGAGGTGGAGGTGCTGAAGCGGAAGTTGGCAGAGCTGGAGAGAGAGAGAGATGCTCTGAAGGAGGAGAATGCCAGGCTCAAGGTTGATGCCGCTGGGGAGAAAGTAGAGAAAGAAGTTCTGAAGGAGGGGAAGGTGGGGGAGGTCTTGATGGGGGAAGATGGGCAGAACTAAAGGCCCTGTTTCTTTTTTATAACTTCTATGTACTGGTTGGTGGTTGCTCCTTCTGAACTGTTGACTTCTATCCATAATGCAATGAAATCCCTTTCTTTTGTCTTCCATTTATTCCCTTTTTGCTGTGAATGTGGTTGTCTGTTGAATGTGGTTCCTAAGCTTACGAGCTTTTTAGACTGAAAAGTCTGTAGTTCCTGAGCTTACGAGCTCTTGAGCTTACGAGCCCTTAGACTGAAGAGTCTGCAGATCCGGAGCTTACGAGCTCTTGAGCTTACGAGCTCTTAGGCTTACGAGCCCTTAGACTGAAAAGTCTATAGATCCTGAGCTTACGAGCCCTCAGACTGAAAAGTCTGTAGATCCGGAGCTTACGAGTTCTTGAGCTTACGAGCTCTTAGGCTTACGAGCCCTTAGACTGAAAAGTCTGTAGATCCTGAGCTTACGAGCTCTTGAGCTTACGAGCCCTTAGACTGAAAAGTCTGTAGATCCGGAGCTTACGAGCTCTTGAGCTTACGAGCTCTTAGGCTTACGAGCCCTTAGACTGAAAAGTCTGTAGATCCTGAGCTTACGAGCCCTTAGACTGAAAAGTCTGTAGATGCTGCGGAGTGCATACTTTCAGAAAACTTCTGTATCTCTTCATTGATGAAATCGGATCTTTTTACAATAATTCTTCTTCCTTCGCGAGAAGGCTCTATTGGTAATATTGTTTCAAGTGGTCCGCATTCCACGAGTGCTGTAGGTCCCGACCCTCCTCGGTTTGCAATTGGTAGTTCCCAGGTCGGATGATCTTCTTCACCACGTAGGGTCCTTCCCAGTTCGGTCCTAACTTGCCATGGGCAGGGTCTTTCCTGGCTGGAAGCAATTTCTTCAACACCAGATCTCCTGGCTTAAAGCCTCTGCTTCTTACTCGTTTGTTATAGTATCTTGCTGTGCTCCTTTGATAGGAGGAGATTCGCTGCAGAGCCTCGTCTCTTTTCTCGTCCAGGAGGTCGAGGTTGACCAGCAGGGATCTTTCGTTCTGTGCAGGATTAAACAGCTCGGCCCTAGCGGTAGGCACTCCGACCTCAACGGGAGCCATGGCCTCCGTCCCGAATGCCAGGCTGAAAGGGGTTTCTCCAGTTGCAGTTCGAGTAGTAGTTCGGTATGCCCATAACACTGCGGGGAGGTGGTCTACCCATTGGGACTTAGACGTCTCCAGCCTGGTTTTGAGTGCCAGCTTGATAGTTCTGATGGTAACCTCGGCTTGCCCATTAGACTGCGGGTGGGCTGGTGCCGAGAAGAAATTTTTTATTCCCAGTCCGCTACAAAAATTCGTGAACATCGGATTATCGAATTGCTTTCCGTTGTCCGAGACTAACGCTCTGGGGACTCCGAAGCGGCAAATTATGGACTTCCAAACAAAACTCTTGACCTTCTGAGCTGTGATCCTTGCCAGAGGTTCGGTTTCAGCCCATTTGGTGAAGTAGTCTACCGCGACCACGACGAATTTGCACTGGCCAACTCCTATTGGTAGGGGTCCTAAGATGTCCAAACCCCACTGTTGAAAGGGCCAAGGGCTGACCACCGGGGTGAGGAGCTCTGGAGGGCAGTGTGGCAAGTTCCCGTGAATCTGACAAGCTTGACATTTCTTCACTATCTCTTTGGCGTCTTTGGACATGGTCGGCCAGAAGTAGCCTTGTCGTAGGGCTTTGCTGGCTAACGTCTTTGCACCGATGTGATTGCCGCACATGCCCTCGTGGATTTCTCTTAGGATGTAGTTCGCTTCCGTCCCTGTCACACATTTCATTAAGGGAAAAGAAAAGCCTCTTTTGTATAGATTACCTTGAATCAGCATGAACCTTGCCGCCCTGGCCTTTAGTTTAGAGGCACTCTTCGGGTCATCTGGTAGTATTCCATCTTGTAAGAAAGATATGAAGGGGGCCATCCACGAAGCCTCTTCTTCAACTGGCATTGCCTGGGCTTCTGTGGCCGCCTCGTTGTCAGGCTGTATACTGGGCCGCGCTAGGACTTCAATGGGCGTTCGCCCCGGTAAGTCTGTATTGCCGATTGTGGCCAGCTTGGCAAGGGCGTCTGCCCGCTGATTGGCCTCTCGGGGAATTTGGATCAGCTCGGCCGAGACGAACTTCCTCAGTAATCTTTGCACTTCCGCTAGGTATAGCGCCATCTTCTCGTCCCGGGCGGCGTATTCTTCCTCGACTTGCCTGACTACCAGTTGCGAGTCACTATACACCACGATCTGTTGAGCTTTCATTGAAAGGGCCAGGTTCAGCCCGGCTATGAGGGCTTCATACTCTGCTTCGTTGTTAGACGCCTGAAAGTCAAACCTCAAGGCATACTCTAGGTCATACCCCTCTGGTGATGTTAGGATCAGCCCGGCTCCACTTCCCTGCACATTCGAGGCCCCATCTACGCTTAATTTCCAGGTGGGGACGTCGGAGACGTGGTCTTGACTTTCTTCGTTTTCCTCTGGTGGGGACGTAAACTCAGCGAGAAAGTCTGCCAGGATTTGTCCCTTGATGGCGGTCCTCGGTTTGAACTTGATATCGAATTCGCTAAGCTCCATCGCCCACTTCATCAACCGTCCCGAGGCTTCAGGTTTGTGCAGGACCTGCCTCATTGGTTGGTCCGTTGGGACTTCGATGGTGTGCGCCTGAAAATATGGTCTTAACCTCCGTGCGGCGACTAGCAGGGCCAGCACGAGCTTCTCCATTTTCGGGTATCTTTCTTCGGCGCCTCGGAGGGCTTTGCTGCAGAAGTAGACAGGCAGCTGGATCCGATCTTTGTCTCTAACCAGCGCGGCGCTGACCGATAAGTCTGAGACTGCGAGGTAGAGTGTCAGAACTTCTCCCTCTTGAGGGCTTACCAGCACGGGTGTAGACGCCAGGTATACCTTTAGGGCTTGGAAAGCCTCTTCGCATTTCTCATCCCACTGAAAGGCTGCCTTAAGAACCTTGAAGAAAGGCTGGCATTTATCGCTGGAGCGTGATACGAAGCGGTTGAGCGCCGCTACTCTCCCGGTTAGGCGCTGGATTTCTCTGGTGGTAGTGGGGGGCTTCATTTCGAGGACTGCTCTGACCTTGTCCGGGTTCGCCTCAATGCCTCGGCTGTTGACAATAAAGCCCAAAAACTTTCCAGCTGACACCCCGAAGGCGCATTTTGCGGGGTTCAGCTTCATTCGATACCTCCTCATGATCTCGAACGACTCCCTGAGGTGCTGAATGTGGGCCTCGGCTTTAAGCGACTTCACCAGCATATCATCTATATACACTTCCATGGTTGAGCCTAGTTTCTCTCTGAACATTCGATTAACCAACCTTTGGTAGGTGGCCCCCGCGTTTTTTAGTCCGAACGGCATCACTTGGTAGCAAAAGGTCCCCTGTTCTGTGACGAACGAGGTCTTCTCTTGGTCATTAGGGTCCATCCGGATTTGGTTGTATCCTGAGAAGGCATCCATGAAGCTCAGGAGCTCGTGACCGGCTGTCGCGTCGACTATGAGGTCAATCCGGGGCAGTGGGAAACTGTCCTTTGGGCATGCTCGATTAAGGTCGGTAAAATCGATGCAGAGTCGCCACTTGCCATTTACTTTCTTCACCAGAACGACGTTAGCTAGCCAAGTCGGATAGTCGACTTCTCTGATGGCTTTGGCGCGCGATAGCTTGGCTACCTCTTCGTTGATCGCCCTTTGCCTGTCTGGCGCGAAGCTTCTCCTCTTCTGCCTTACCGGCTTGCAGTTAGGATCTACGCTGAGGCGGTGCACGATCACGGCGGGGTCTATCCCTTCCATGTCTTCTTGTTTCCAAGCGAAGGCGCCGGCGTTTTCTCTTAGGAAGGCGATGAATTTCTCCTTGATGACTGGTAGCAGTGTGGCGCCTACGAAGACTACGTGCTCTGGGTTCTCACCCAGCTGCAATGGTTCCAACTGCTCCGAGGGGGAAGGCCGGGCTTCCACCTCATCCCTCATGTCCAAGTCTTCCAACTGTACCGACTCCACCTCTTTCTGTCGCATGGAGGCTACGTAGCATTCTCTGGCAAGGCGTTGGTCTCCTTTCACCACGCCTACTCCACCTTCGGTTGGGAATTTCATCACCAAATGATACGCAGAGGGCACCGCCTTAATGGAGTTAAGGGACGGCCTCCCCAACAGGACGTTGTAGGCAGATGGGGCGTCCACCACTAGGAAACGGGTGGTGGTGGTAACTTGGCAGGGCGGATCTCCCATGGTGAGGACCAGCGGTATTGATCCGACTGGTTAAACTCTTTCTCCCGAGAACCCCAAGAGGTGGGTTTTCACAGGTTCTAGTCTCGACTTCTCTATCCCGAGCTTCTCGAAGGCCGCTAAGAAGATGATATCTGCCGAGCTGCCGTTATCGATTAGTACCCGATGTATGGTCTTGTTTGCTATGATTGCTTTTATGACCAAAGGGTCATCATGGGGGTGCTGGCACCCTTCTAGGTCCGCGTCCGAGAAGGTGATTTCTGCATCTCGACGGGGCACCTTGTTGACAGCATAAATCGTAAGGAAATCTTCCGAGCGGGCCCTTCTAGCGTGGGCTCGTCGGGCGGAACTCGATTCACCACCGCCAGCGAAGCCCCCCGAGATGACACGGATCTCTCCGATGGCTTGTTGATGTTGTGGTGGCTCGGCAGCAGCTCGGGCTTCTCGCCCTTGATTGTTCTGTGCTCTCTGCTCTCCTGCTATGTATTGGCGCAGATGGCCTCTCTGAATTAAGTACTCGATCTCCTTCTTCAACTGAATGCAGTCGTTCGTTTCGTGGCCCGTGTCTTTATGGTAAGCGCAGTATTTGGTGGCGTCCCTCCTGTTGGGATCTGACTTCATCCGTGGTGGCCACCTTACGAACCTCTCGTTCTGCACCTCGTGAAGGACCTGGGCTATCGAGGTGACAAGGGGCGGGAGCCGTGCTGGCATATACCGCTGTTGTAATTCTTGGGGAGGAGGCCCCAGGCGGTCTCGAACGTTCCTTCTCCTTTTAGGAGAAGGCTCTCTTCCTCTTCTCGGGGAGCGATCCTTCCTCGGAGATCGGTCGCGTCTCTTTTCCTTCCTGGGACTGTGATCTCTCCGCCTCTTCTCTCCGTCCGTCATTGCCGTGCTCCCCTTCAGGCGGAGGGCCTCTTCGCCGTTTATGTACTTCTCAGCTTTCGCCAACACCTCGGCCATAGTGGCTTGAGGATTCTTCGCGATCGAGAAGAGGAGGTCCTTGGACTGAACTCCGAGTCCTGACATGAAGGTAGTCAAGGCGAACTTGTCGTCCACGCTTTCTACTTTCAGGCACTCCTAGTTGAAGCGCTGCACGTAGCCTCGGAGGGATTCGCCGGGTCCTTGTTTGACGCTTAGTAGGTGGTAGGACGGCTTCCTGTAGGTCCTTGCCCCGATGAAGTGGGACACGAACTGTATGGATAGTTCTCTGAAGGACGAGATTGACGCTGGTCGTATTCAGTTAAACCAGGCTATGGCTGACCCTTTGAGGGTGATGGCGAATGCCCGGCAGCGGATAGGATCCGGGTATCCTTGAAGCTCCATCTGATTTTTATACAGGTTGAGATGGTCGACGGGGTCTTTGGTCCCGTCAAATGCATCTATCGAAGGGGTCCAGAATTTTTGAGGGAGGGGGAAATGGAGGACCTCTGGGGTGAATGGTGATTCTGTTTGCTGAACCAGGGCGTCCATGGTGTCGGGGGTTCGCCCCTTAACCACTTCTTTCATATTGCCTAGCTCCCGTTGGAGTTCACGGATTTCTGGTCCCCAGGCATTGTCATTTATATTCTGGGGGTGGGGCCTATCTTCTTGGTAGGCGGCCCTAGCCCTACTGTGAGCTTCATCGTCACGTTCCTCAGGGTGTCTTCTTCGGTGGTTTTCGCCAGAATGGCTGCGCTCACGGAGCTCAGTTACCCCGTTAGGTGGAGCTTGGCGTTCTTGCAGCGGAGGAGCGTCGTCGTGCTCCTCTTGGAGGGGAGGCGGCTCTTGTCGAGCCGGGGGAAATCGGGGAAGAGGGAACTGATGGGTTTGTATCCAGTCCATCAGCTCCTGGTTTTGTTTAATCAGTTGTATTGTGGTTCTATGGTAAGTTTCCAGTTCGTTGAGAGGAGGGACGTTTGCCGCTGGGGGATGACCCTCAACGTCCTCCATGTGCGCCGGAAAGTTCTCCGGCAAATTTGGGTGGCCTTGAGGATTGGCTGGAGCTTTACTCATATTCCGAGTGGAGACCATCAAGTATATAAGATTCACAAGAGAACGATGAAAACCGTTCCCACAGACGGCGCCAACTGATGAGTCCTCGAAAATCAATCTCCCAGGCCCGAATGGATTAGGCTCTTTCTATGATTTTTTGACATGGGTTTCAGTGAATTTGAAGTTAAGCTGTGGTGAACAAACAAATGTGAGTGGTTCACCCAAACCAAAGGACTTGGGCTACGTCCACTATAATGGAGGCTCTTGCTCCTAGGTTGTGTATATTGATTTCAACTGTTTACAAGAGGATTACTGGTTCTGGACCAGCGACTCTGTTTTCCGTTTCGGCTGTCCTGGGGTTCTTGGCGAAAGAAAATACCGGCTAGAAGACGGGGAAGAAGGTCCAAGAAGTCGATCCCCCTTCCTCCTTTTACCGTTCTATTTATATGGTGTCTGCCCCTAGGGTTTTGTTGTCCCTGCTCTTCCTTTCCTTGATCTTGTGGGGATCGTTCGTCCTTTCTCTGCGAACCACTCAGATCGCCGGCGATTCTGTGCCCACGATCGCCTGGCTCGTTCGGCACTATCCCTCTGTTTTTGCAGGGAGTAACTCTGAGAAATCAGAGCCGGTTTCCTTTGTCCTTGGAGCACGTGGCGTAGCAGGCTTTAATTCGGGTTATGGGCTAAGAAACAAAGGGAGGACCGGCTGGGATCACTCCTTTTTGGGCTTCGGAGTTCTCACCTCAACATTTTATGGAGGCTTTTGGGCTTGGTCCCAATGGCAGCCCAGGCCAAAAAACTGTCTTCATCAGTATTAATGTTGAATTAACAAAAATATCCTCAATCAATATTTGTTACATTAATGACAACTTGATTTTATCAGTTAGGGAGTTATAATAGTAAATGTGTAGAATAATACGCTTAAGTTGGATTATAATACCACATCTCTGTATGGTATTAAAATACCTCCATAATACAGGTCTATCGTATAAAAAATATACGATAAGTATACGATTAGTATACATTTTTTAAATTAATACGATATCAAATTTGCTTACCAAACAAAGTATTAGGCCCAATTAAATAAAAAATAGTACAATCTAATATTTAATTCCCTCATAATAGGTCTACCACACGAGCCATATGTGTCCTTAAAGATATGACAATCTACAAATGGTATGATTAAAGTTTCTCCTCCTATTTCTAATTCCGGTTGTATAAATGTAAAAACATTCTTTATGTCGCTGTCGCCAACAACCAATATTGAGAATAAAAATTAAATCTATATATGAGTCTATCCAAGGTGGTTAACCATAACTTAGTGAAGGTCACCGGGTCGAATCTCCTATCTAGAAATTGTATAATTAGTATAATTTGCTGACTTAATGATGTGGTAGCAATATAGTCCAATAGTATTGTTGTGATAGTAATTGTTGGACTTTTGCATTGATACTCTACTACTTGACACATCATGTTACCAAATTAGGTCAATTTTTTAAGTCCAATAGCATTAATCTTAACTTAATTTTGAAGCTTAATTTTCCAACTTGCTCAATTGTTTAGGCAGCCCAAGCATAGAATTACATTGATTAACAAGTTAAACATGCTTACCATAGAGGGCATACTAAAATCATGTACTTTATATGTTTCTATTTTGTTTTGCTAATCATACTGGAAGAAAGTGAAATTCATATTCCAATTCTTCTTCAACAACATCGAACAAAGTGAAGATCAAGCCTCGTCGACATCCTTCTTTACTGGGTTTGGGTGGCACGTGTCAACATGTCGTGAGCGATGTTGAACATAGAATAATATCATTTTACTTACCAAAAAAAACATTATTTAGGACGAAAATAAATATGCTAGTTACCACATAGTTCATCATTGAACAATTTCTATGAAAAAAAAGCTCAATAACTACTTCCACCTTGCGCCCACGCTTATTTTCATTTACTACTCGAGCAAAACCACTACTCATAACCGCAATAATATTGTATTAGAGCTGGATCTTAAAAATTGCATTCTAAACCCATATTGCATGGACGTCTATGAACCGTTGTTTCAGCTCTCCCCGGACATTGAGGCTGGTGACCTCCTTAGCACCACCAACCAATTCCTTCCCCATAAACACAGCGGGTACGCTAGGGTTACATCCTAATGTTAGCAGTGCCCTCTCCATTTGTTGTCCATTCTGAAATCCATCAAGCTCATAAATTTTAGGGTTCACCCCAAAATTTCGTATAAGTGTCTCAACGTAGTCTGTCATGCAACAAAAGCTTTTGCCGAAGATCACCACGGGCTTGGTCGCAGCCAACCTCTTCACATCTTCCATTCCCACAACAGAAAAATATGAAGATGATAACGAAATGATGAGTTTATGACGAATTACTTCAATGATCAATCGTCGAATCTAAATAAGGTGTAACTCGAATCAGGAAGTATTAGGATCTTGATGAGGTAGATAAGATGTGTATGTAGCTTGGTTGTGAGATACTTGGCCTACCATGGAGACTATATATACTAGCCTAAAGGTGGTGCTTGTCACTGTTTGTCTGTTTAAAAAATGGCTGAAGGAATGTTCCAAAATTTATTGTGGATTTCAAAGTTATTCTTGGTCATTGCACGATAAAGACTTTCTCTGTCTCACTCTACAGAGATTAACATGCAAAATGTGACCTTGTAAGAATACAAAATTCTCAAAATGACATCATAGACCTTAGCTAGGCAATATGATGAGGACAATCATGCATGAGTACTAATCCTTCACACGATACAAGCATAATTCAGAAGTTCGCCATTAATCTCTCAACATGACCTTAAGTGGTACGATTTATTAATATGAATAATAAATGGATTAAGTTCATGTTAAATACAAATATCTTGATTTTCACTTTGTGTACTATTGTCTAGATGAGTCAAATTTTAGCTTATAATGGACCGGTGAAAAGTGTGGTACGATTGGAATAGAATGAGCTTCAAAGTGAAGGACCCACAACAATGACAGAACAACCTGAATAATAATCGACCTATTTGTCAAACAGTTTCTCGCAAAATCTTTCCTCTTTACCTTCAATAATATCGGAAAACAACTTGTAAATTTTATTATGATCGTCCCTCATTGGTTGTCCGTTGATTCCATGGCTATTGAGAACGAATGTTAATAAATTTTATTAGGATCGTCCCTCATTGGTTTTATTTTTCAATCTTTCTAACTTGCTCCTATAAGACCAACTTCGAAAAGATTGAAAAAATCAATCATTTTCACAACCATTGATAAAGGATTACCCCTAAAGGCTCTTGTGTCTTTTGTAAATAGCCAAATGTTCTTTGATCTTGGGATGGTTGATCAGAGTTAGGTTGATCAACCTTCCTTATTGCCACTTTTTGCTTTCACTTGCTTTTTGGATGCTAATTGTAAATGGGGTGTACCTTTGTACATGATCCTTGGTTACTACAAGTCATTTACTCACCAAAAAAAAAATAAAGGAAGGAAGAAGAAGATGCCTCGAGGACCTTGGTGAATAGAAATGCCGTAGAGTTATTCCTTGATGCAAGTGATTGAAAAGAAATGCCATAGATATATTCCTTGATGCAACTGATCACATGATTTGTATAGTAAACAATGTGCTTAATTTTATTTTAGTTTCATTATCATCCTGTGATTCTATGTGAAAAAAGTTCTTATTAGGCATAAAATGGTCGGTTACGGTAAGGATATATTGACATGACTGTGCAATTTGCACCCCCCCCAAAAAAAAAAACAGACATGGCTATATGCAATTTGCTAGAATTAATGGATGAGAAATTAATATTAATCCAGTACGGGTGTGAAGTGACGAGTCGACCTCGCAACTCACTTTATATATTAGGGTAGATGCATCATCCAAAGTCACCTCTCTCTCTCTCTCTCTCTCTCTCTCTCTCTCTCTCTCTCTCTCTCTCTCTCTCTCTCTCTCTCAGACACAAAGAAAGCTTCCTCTAGACACTCTCTAGATTGCCCTAGAATATATCTCTTATTTTAAAATTTGATGCACTCTCGTGTCTCTTATACTTTATGTATCAACTTTTTTCTTTTCCTTTTTGTGGAAGAAAGGAGAGGAGATGAGGTTGGAATTCTCAACCACCTGCGAGTGAAAATGAGCTTTTACTATTAGGCCACTTTTTCACCTCCATTTATCAACTTCATTCACACTTTGTGCCATGATTAGCAATCACTAAAACCAAAATTTGCAAATGTTATGGTAAACTTATTCATAAATTCCCAAATTGTACCTATCATTATCTTATATAAGAAAAGAGGCGACCTAATGTACGAAACTTCTATCAATGCAGACTTTGTAAAAGATCAGATATATGCAATCTTAGCTCTCGCATATAGAGAGGTTGTTTTTGCTATTTGAACCCTTAACACTTAAGTCACAAAGCACCAAGCCCTTGCATGTATATCCTGTCATGTTGTGATTTAGGGTGAATTGTATTTTATACCCTAAAAAATTTAAGAATTCTCACTTTGCACCTTTAAAATTTTGATTTTTTACATTACATTATCAATGTATTAAAATTGTCCCAATGTAGTCATTCGGTTGGCTTCGTTGTTCGTTCCATTAAAAACCATCCCCATTGAAGTGGACGAAATGAGCAACAGAAGCTAAGTGAAGGGCCACATTATAACATTTTTAATACGTTGAGAGTAAAATGTGAGAAATATAATATTTGAGGGTGAAAAATTAAATCTTTTGGGATACAAAGTGAAATTCTTCCTGTGATTTATGATTTTGTGCTGTGATCTGCATGAAATGGATTCTCTCTTGTGAGCATTGCTTCAGAAGCCACTGATCTCAAAGGGGTACTAAAACTAACTGATCATAAGTTTAGATTAGTAAGGAGATCAATGCACTTCAATCTGCACGACATGGTTCAACGGTTGAAACAAGTGATAAAAATAAGCATGCACGTCATTAGTTGAGTTTCCTAGTCACATAAAACTCGGGTTTAAATTAAACCGTTAAATCAATGTTTTGGCTTTTGGGTGAAGCATGTGAAATTTACTTTACAATAATGAGTTCAAAGATGAAGGGATGAAAATGATTCTATGCTACCATTAAAAAAATCAGTGTGCTTTATAAAAATGATAGCCCAAGGCTTTGTTTGGGATAAATTTGTCAAGTTGACAAATCACGCTCAACATAAGGAGATTTGACTAGGGTATTGAAGTATAGTACCAAAATTTATAATTTGTTGTCTAAATACAAGCCTTGGGTGTCTTGGTTACAAATAAAAAAATTAGGATTACTATTAAGATGCTAAAATTAACATACAAAAATTGAACTTTTTGGAGCTATATTATAATTTTTTGGGTTCAAGTTATACTTTTTTAAGAGTCAAGTTACAACACCAAAAAGTTGAATGTAGTAGTACGGTACTATTTTATTTTATTTTCCTAATTCCATAGCATTCTCTAGGGAGGCCAATCATAAACCAATAGCTCGGATCCAAAGACTACACTAATATACTTTTCTTCAATTTCTCTTCATGATACACAGGGTGCATTTACATTGTCCTAATTGAATAAGTCTCATTCCTCTCGATGTATAATGCACTAGTTTCTTACCTAGTGGTTTTGTCAAAGGATCCACCAAGTTCATCTCTAACCTCACATATTCAAGGAATATAATCTCATTCTTAAGTAATTATCTTACAACGTTGTGTTCAGACGTACGTATTTATTCTTTCCATTGTATATCTTATTCTTTGCATGGGCTATAGCAACCTAGCAATCACAAAACATAGACACAGACGGAGCTGGTCTCATTTATAAAGAGATATTTGCTAAGAGGCTTCTAAGCCACTCAATCTCACTGTGTGCCATCTCCAAGGTAACAAACTCGAATTCCATAGTGGATCAAGCTATAACAGTCTGTTTGGCAAACTTCCATGATACTGCACCCCCACCAAGGGCGAACACATAACCACTAGTGGATTTTGTTTCATCTAAATCATTGATCTAGTTAGCATCGCTATACCTTCTAGTACAATGAAAAATCCACTATATAAAATACCGTAGTCCGTAATACCTCTCAAGTATCTCAACAATCTCATCAAAGCAGTCCAATGATCTTGGTTAGGACTATGTGTATATCTGCTAAGTCGACTAACATCATAAGCAATATCATGACGTGTATAATTCATCAAATGCATCAAACTACCAATTATTTGTGCATATTCAGATTGTAAAACACTATCACCTCTATTTTTCTTCAAGTGTGGGTTAGTATCATAAGGTGTAGAGACTGGTTTACTATCATAATGTCTAAATTTCTTAAGAAGTCTTTCAGTGTAATGTCCTTGTGATAGCATTAAGTCATTTTCTCTTTTAATTATTTTAACTCCCAAAATTATATCAACATCACCCAAATCTTTCCTATCAAAATTAGAGGAAAAAATTTCTTAGTGTTTTTTATAATTTTCAAATTAGTTCCAAAGATTAGTATATCATCCACATATAAGCTAATAATAACATAATTGTCATTTTTAGATTTTGTATATACACATTTACCTACTATAGTAATAGAAAAAACATTACACATCAATACTTGATCAAATTTGCCATGCCACTATTTAGGTGTCTGCTTTAAGCCAAACAAGGATTTTACTAATTTGAATACTTTATTTTCTTGACCAAGAATTATACAACCTTCAAGTTGTTGCATATAAATTTCCTCTTTGAATTCTCCATTTAGGAATGCAATTTTTACATCCATCTGTTGAATTACAAGTTTATAAATAAAATCCAATGCAATTAAAACTCCAATGGAGGAGATTCTAGTCACAGAAGCAAAAGTATCGAAGTAGTCTACAACTTTCCTTTGTGTATAGACCTTAGCTACCAATAGAGCTTTAAAATTTTCAATTGATCCATTAGGTTTAAGTTCCTTTTTTAAATATCCATTTACAACCTATGGTCTTAGTTCCAGGAGGTAAGTCTACTAATTCCGAAGTATGGTTATGCATAATAGATCCAATCACATTATAATCCTTCTAGAATGTTGTGTTGCGTCTAGAGATTCAATAGCATCAGTATACGTTAATGGATCATTATATGTTATGAATGTACAACATTCATCTTCATAATTATTTGCTTTCCTTTGTTTCTTACTTCTTCGCAATTCTACTTCATTTATTTTCTTTTCAATCTCACAATAAGCAACTAATGACAGTTATGGTATATGGTCAAAGAATTCAGCATTCTTAGTCTCAATTATGATATTAGGCTCAAGTGCATCACTCTTAAGCACTAGAAATCTATAGGCCATACTATGTTCAACATACCCTATGATCATACAATCTGAGGTTCTAGAGGCTATTTTCCTTTCCTTTGGTTCAGGTAACATTACTTTTGCTAAACACTCCATACTTTTAAATATTTCAAATTGGGTGCATATCATTTCCATACCTCAAAAGGAGTCTTTATGGTTTTCTTATATGGTATTTTGTTTTGTATATAATAAACATATAGTAAAGCCTCCCCCCCCCCCCCCCAACAAGTTATTAGATGCTCCTAAACTTATTAGCATAGAATTCATCATTTATTTAAGTGTTTTATTTTTCCTTTCTGCCACTCCTTAGGTGAATATGGTGGCGTTATCTCATGAATTATTCCATCCTTTTCACATAATTCATCAAGTGGATTACATTAACCTCCCTTATCAGATCTTAGTCTTTTAATTTTCTTATTTAGTTGATTTTCTACTTCAGTTTTATATTTTATGAACATGTCGTAAGTTTCGTCTTTGTTTCTAAGCAAAGAAACTCTAGTGTATCTTGAACAATCTATAAAAGTCACATAATATCTTTTGTCACCTCTTGTTATTGTTTGTTTTAAGTCACCTAAATCAGTATGAATTAGACACAATAGTTTAGATTCTCTTTCTACTGATTTACAACTTTTTTTTGGTAATTTTAGCTTATGTGCATATTTCACACTTATTCATTTTGTGTATTATTGATACCAGAAATTAGGCCACTTTCCTTCATTTTCTTTGTATAAGAAAAATTGATATGTCCCTGTCTACCATGCCATAAATCAATAAAGTCAAGCATATAAGTAGAAGAAGTACTAGCATTTTCATTGATAATTTCAAGTACATTTAGAACAAAGAGACCGTGACTACAACATCCCTTCCTTATAAACACATTGTTCTTAGTCATTATAAGCTTATCATAATCAAAAGAGGTTTTTACCCCAACCTTATCACGCAGTGACACAGACACAAGATTCACACGAACCTCATGAACGTGGAGAACTTCACTCAAAGACAAGATTTTTCCATATGTGAGTTTGAGAAGAACTTCTTCTTTTCCCCAAATAGGAGTAGGCCTTAAATTGCCCATGTAACCAGGTTTTTCTCCTTCTTCTACAGGTGTATAAAAGGTAAAAATGTTTTTGTTTCCACAAAAGTGTTTGGTAGCACCAGAGTCTACCACCCAGTCATTGATGTCGGCAACCATGTTGACTAAGAAACGACTGTAGCAGTAACATCTACCTCAACCATATTTGCACTTGGTTTGGCAAGGTTGTCGTTCCTCTTTTTGTGCCTGCACTATGAAGCATAGTGTCTCAATTTCCCATAAACAAAACAGTTCCTTTCTTGTTGAATGCCGGATTGTTGGTATTGGGAATATTATCAGATCTGCAATTTTTGTTGTCAGACCTTCTATTTCAGTTGCCTCTTGGGTTAGGCTTTTCATCAATTAGAATGGACTAGGAATATATATGCTTGGCTCAAGTTGCCTTGAACTTTTTTTTATTCTTTTCTTCAATAATGATGTGGACAATAACATCTTCTAGGGACATGTGTTTTCTCTTGTGTTTCAAGGATTGTTTGTAGTTTCTCCATGACTCGAAGAGCTTTCAACCAGAGCTCCAGCAACAAACTCATCTTGAAGCTTAATTTTCCAACTAGCTCAATTGTTTAGGCAGCCAAGCTTCGAATTGCACTGGCTACAAGTTAAACATGCTTACCATTGAGGACATATTAAAATCATGTACATTATATGTTTCTATTTTGTTTTGCTAATCATACTGGAAGAAAGTGAGATTCATATTTATTCAACAACATCCAACAGAGTGAAGATCAAGCCTCGTCGACATTCTTCTTTACTGGGTGGCACGTATCAACATGTCGTGAGTGTTGTTCAACATCTTTTTTTAGAATAATATCATTTTACTTACAAAAAAAAAATATTATTTAGGACGAAAATACATCTGCAAGTTACCACATAGTTCGTCATTGAACAATTTCTGTGAAAAAGAAGCTCAACAACTACTTAGACCTTGCGCCCACGATTATATTCATTTACCACTCAAGCAAAACCACTACTCATAACCGCAATAACATTGTATTAAAGCTGGATCTTATGTATTGCATTCTAAACCCATATTGCACTGGCGTCTATGAGCCGTTGTTTCAGCTCTCCCCTGACGTTGAGGCTGGTGACCTCTTTAGCACCACCAACCAATTCCTTCCCCATAAACACCGCAGGTACGCTCGGGTTACATCCTAATGTCAGCAGTGCCTTCTCCATTTGCTGTCCATTTTGAAATCCATCGAGCTCATAAATTGTAGGGTTCGCCCCAAAGTTGCGTATCAGTGTCTCAACGTAGTCTGTCATGCAACAAAAACTTTTGCTGAAGATCACCACGGGCTTCGTCGCAGCCAACCTCTTCACATCGTCCATTCCCACGACAGAAAAATATGAAGATGATAACGAAATGCTGAGTTTACGACGAGTTAGATCAAATGATCAATCGTCGAATCCAAATAACGTCTAACTCGAATCGGGTTGTACTAGGATCTTGATGAGGTAGATAAGATGTGTATGAAGCTTGGCTGTGAGAAACTTGGCCTGCCATGGAGACTATATATACTAGCCTAAAGGTGGTGCTTGTCACTGTTTGTCTGTTCAAAAAATGGTTGAAGGAATGTTCCAAAATTTATTGTGGATTTCAAAGTTATTCTTGGTAATTGCACTTTAAAGACTTTCTCTATCTCACTCTACAGAGATTAAAATGCAAAATGTGACCTTGTAAGAATACAAAATTCTCAAAATGACATCATAGACCTTAGCTAGGCAATATGATGATGACAATCATGCATGAGTACTAATCCTTCACACGATACAAGCATCCTTCACACGATACAAGCATAATTCAGAAGTTCGCCATTAATCTCTCAACATGACCTTAAGTGGTACGATTTATTAATATGAATAATAAATAGATTAAGTTCGTGTTAAATACAAATATCTTGATTTTGACTCGATAATCCTATGTAACAGGTATCATATAGAAAATTAGATTTGTTTATTGCTTTCATGTTTCTTAATCTAATATTGTATGAGTTGCTATCGAATTAGAGCTTTTTTTTTCACTTTGTGTACTATTGTCTAGATGAGTCAGATTTTAGCTTATAATGGACCGGTGAGTGGTGTGGTACGATTGGAATAGAATGAGCTTCAAAGTGAAGGACCCACAACAATGACAGAACTACCTGAATAATAATCGACCCGTTTGCCAAACAGTGTCTCGCAAAATCTTTCCTCTTTACCTTCAATAACATCGGAAAACAACTTGTAAATTTTATTATGATCGTCCCTCATTGGTTGTCCGCTGATTCCATGACTATTGAGAACGAATGTCAAATAATTTTATTAGGATCGTCCCTCATTGGTTTTATATCTTAATATTTCTGACTTGCTCCTATAAGACCAAGTTCGAAAAGATCGAAAAAATTAATCATTTTCACAACCATTGATAAAGGATTACTCCAAAAGGCTCTTGTGTCTTTTGTAAATAGCCAAATGTTCTTTGTTCTTGGGATGGTTGATCAGAGTTAGGTTGATCAACCTTCCTTATTGCCACTTTATGCCTTCACTTGCTTTTTGGATGCTAATTGTAAATGGGGTGTACCTTTGTACATGATCCTTGGTTACTAGAAGTCATTTACTTACCAAAAAAAAAGAAGGAAGGAAGAAGAAGATGCCTCGAGGACCTTGGTGAATAGAAATGCCGTAGAGTTATTCCTTGATGCAAGTGATTGAAAAGAAATGCCATAGATATATTCCTTGATGCAACTGATCACATGATTTGTATGGTAAACAATGTGCTTAATTTTATTTTAGTGTCATTATCATCATATGATTCTATGTGAAAAAAGTTCTTATTAGGCATAAAATGGTCGGTTACGGTAAGGATATATTGACATGGCTATGTGCAATTTGCTAGAATTGATGGATGAGCAAGGTCGGCCCAACCGCATTAAAAAAAAAACGTAAGTTTTAGATCTCAAATTTTGAAAGGTCCCATAATTTTAAATACATAGTTAGTCCACATAAAAAATTTAAATCCATGAAAATTTTAGGTCTTACAAAAAGGCCCCAAAAAATTTAACTCCAATCAAAAAATTATAATTTCAATAATTTGAGTTTATAACTGAATCCATAACATTAGAAACTCAAAAATTAAAAATTTTAAAAACAAATAAAAAAATATTCAAAAGTCAACTCATATTTACTCACATCCACTTTCTCTCTCTCTTAAAAAACAAAAATAAAGTATCACATCCTCCTCTTTTACTTAAAAAAAAATTAAAAATATTTTTTATTTTTTTTTAAATAATGCTAAAAATAAATAAAGCTTCATTTAGTATGATTGATTTAGGCTTCAAATTACATTGAGCCGTTCCTGTGGATGAGAAATCAATACTAATCCAGTACGGGTGTGAAGTGACGAGTCGACCTCGCAACCCACTTTATATATTAGGGCAGATACCAAAATCACCTCTCTCTCTCTCTCTCTCTCTTACACGCATACACACAAAGAAAGCTTCCTCTAGACACTCTCTAGATATCAAATTTTTTCTTTTCCTCTTTTGTGGAAGAGAGGAGAGGAGAGGAATTCACAACCACCTGCGAGTGAAAATGAGCTTTTACTACTAAGCCACTTTTTCACCTCCATATATCAACTTCATTCACACTT
This sequence comes from Ilex aquifolium, assembly GCA_951799425.1. Classification (NCBI taxonomy): domain Eukaryota; kingdom Viridiplantae; phylum Streptophyta; class Magnoliopsida; order Aquifoliales; family Aquifoliaceae; genus Ilex; species Ilex aquifolium. The sequence continues at coordinate 51,674,277 of OX637392.1, read as the reverse complement.
TGTACCATGATTAGCAATCACTAATACCAAAAATTGTAAATGTCATGGTAAACTTATTCATAAATTCCCAAAATGTACCTATCATTATCTTATATAAGAAAAGAGGCGGCCTAATGTATGAAACTTATATCACTGGAGACTGTGTAATAAACACAAGAGAAAACAAGAAAGTTGTGTGCAATTACCTAACTTACCATTGTACCCTTATTTTTTTTTTAAATATTCAATTAGTTATTAATTTTAATTGTACAAATTAGACTAACCATATAATTTAGTCTAGAGATTAGGGTTTGAGTCGATTTTTGTCTCTGAATTATATTAGAAGCGAATTTTTTTAAAATTTGAATATTAAAAAAAAAAATTCTTCTTTAGACCGAGTTAAAATAGTTAAGGATAATTTAGACAATTAGAGAAAATTTCTTGTAACTTCTCTTTCTTTCAAACAATGGAATGAAATTATTTTAAAATTTTCTTAAAAGTTTTTCATGCTAACCAAATGCATGCATGAAAATATATTTTCTTTCACTTTCTTTTTTTTTACTTCACTTTCTATCTTTTTCATTTTTCATCATCTCTTTCTTGCTAACCAAACAAACCCTAAAGGATCAAGTATATGCAATCTTACCTCTTGCATATAGAGAGGTTGTTTTTACTATTTGAACCCTTAACACTCAAGTCACAAAGCACCAACCCCTTGCATGTATATCATGTCATGTTTTGATTTAGGGCGAATTGTATTTTGTACCCTAAAAATTTTAAGAATTCTCACTTTGCACCTTTAAAATTTTGATTTTTTACATTATATCATCAATGTATTAAAATTGTCCCAATGTAGTCCTTCGGTTAGCTTCCGTTGTTCATTCCGTTACAAACCATCCCCATTGAAGTGGACGAAATGAGCAACGGAAGTTAACTGGAGGGCCACATTATAACACTTTTAATACATTGAGAGTAAAATGTGAGAAATATAATATTTGAGGGTGAAAAATTAAATCTATTGGGATACAAAGTGAAATTCTTGCTGTGATTTATGATTTTGTGTTGTGATCTGCATGAAATGGATTCTCTCTTGTGAGCATTGCTTCAGAAGCCACTGATCACAAAAGGATACTAAAACTAACTGATCATAAGTTTAGATTAGTAAGGAGATCAATGCACTTCAATCTGCACGAGATGGTTCAACGGTTGAAACAAGTGATAAAAATAAGCATGCACGTCATCAGTTGAGTTTCCTAGTCACATAAAACTCGGGTTTAAATTAAACCGTTAAATCAATGTTTTGGCTTTTGGGTGAAGCATGTGAAATTTACTTTACAATAATGAGTTCAAAGATGAAGGGATGAAAATGATTCTATGTTACCATTAAAAAAATCAGTGTGCTTTATAAAAATGATAGCCCAAGGCTTTGTTTGGGATAAATTTGTCAAGTTGACAAATCACGCTCAACATAAGGAGATTTGACTTGGGTACTAAAGTATAGTACCAAAATTTATAATTTCTTGTCTAAATACAAGCCTTGGGGGTCTTGGTTACAAATAAAAAAATTAGGATTATTATTAAGATCCTAAAATTAACATACAAAAATTGAATTTTTTGGAGCTATATTATAACTTTTTGGGTTCAAGTTATACTTTTTTAAGAGTCAAGTTACCACCCCAAAAAGTTGAATGTAGTAGTACGGTACTATTTTATTTTATTTTCCTAATTCCATAGCATTCTCTAGGGAGGCCAATCATAAACCAATAGCTCGGATCCAAAGACTACACTAATATTCTTTTCTTCAATTTCTCTTCATGATACACAGGGTGTATTTACATTGTCCTAATTGAATAAGTCTCATTCCTCTCGATGTATAATGCACTAGCTTCTTACCTAGTGGTTTTGTCAAAGGATCCGCCAAGTTCATCTCTAACCTCACATATTCAAGGAATATAATCTCATTCCTAAGTAATTATCTTACAACGTTGTGTTCAGACGCATGTATTTGTTCTTTACATTGTATATCTTATTCTTTGCACTGGCTATAGCAGCCTAGCAATCACAAAACATAGACACAGACGAGCTGGTCTCATTTATAAAGAGATATCTGCTAAGAGGCTTCTAAGCCACTCAATCTCACAGTGTGCCATCTCCAAGGTAACAACTCGAATTCCATAGTGGATCAAGCTATAACAGTCTGTTTGGCAAACTTCCATGATACTGCACCCCCCACCAAGGGCGAACACATAACCACTAGTGGATTTTGTTTCATCTAAATCATTGATCTAGTTAGCATCACTATACCTTCTAGTACAATGAAAAATCCACTATATAAAATACCGTAGTCCGTACTCTCGAGTATCTCAACAATCTCATCAAAGCAGTGCAATGATCTTGGTTAGGACTATGTGTATATCTGCTAAGTCGACTAACATCATAAGCAGGGCCGGCTCAACTACATTAAAAAAAAAGCATGGGCTTTAGGCCCCAAATTTTTAGAAGGCCCCAAATTTTTAGGTACATTACTAACTCATAAAAAAATTAAATTTTTTTAAATTTTAAACCCTAAAAAAAGGCCCCAAAATATTAAGTACAATCAACATTTTTATTGTAATAATTTGGGTCCATGATTCAATTCATAACATTAGAAATCTAAAAATCATAAGTTGAAAAAATAAAAAATACTCAAAAGTCAACTCATATTTACCCCTTCTCTCTCTGTGTGTAAAAATTAGTACAAAACATAAAAAAAAAAGTTAAAATTAAACTCTCTTTCTGATAAAAAAAAAACAAAAGTTAAAATATTTTTTCAGTAATACTAGCACGTCCTACTTAGGTCTCTCTCATATAATAAATTGAAGTTTTCGCTTTAAAAGTTTTTTCTCATATAATACAAATTTTTCAGTTAAAAGTTTTCGCTTTAGGCCTCCAATTGCCTAAAGTCACCCCTGATCATAAGCAATATTATGACGTGTATAATTCATCAAATGCATCAAACTACCAATCATTTGTGCATATTCAGATTGTAAAACACTATCACCTCTATTTTTCTTCAAGTGTAGGTTAGTATCATAAGGTGTAGAGACTGGTTTACTATCATAATGTCTAAATTTCTTAAGAACTCTTTCAGTGTAATGTCCTTGTGATAGCATTAAGTCATTTTCTCTTTTAATTGTTTTTAACTCCCAAAATTATATCAACATCACCCAAATCTTTCCTATCAAAATTAGAGGAAAAAATTTCTTAGTGTTTTTATAATTTTCAAATTAGTTCCAAAGATTAGCATATCATCAACATATAAGTTAATAATAACATAATTGTCATTTTTAGATTTTGTATATACACATTTACCTACTATAGTAATAGAAAAAACATTACACATCAATACTTCATCAAATTTGTCATGCCACTATTTAGGTGCCTGCTTTAAGCCAAACAAGGATTTTACTAATTTGAATACTGTATTTTCTTGACCAAGAATTATACAGCCTTAAAGTTGTTGCATATAAATTTCCTCTTCGAGTTCTCCATTTAGGAATGCAATTTTTACATCCATCTACTGAATTGCAAGTTTATAAATAAAATCCAATGCAATTAAAACTCCAATGGAGGAGATCCCAGTCACAGAAGCAAAAGTATCGATTAGTCTACATCTTTCCTTTGTGTATAAACCTTAGCTACCAATAGAGCTTTAAATTTTTCAATTGATCCATTAGGCTTAAGTTCTTTTTTTAAATATCCATTTACAACCTAAGGTCTTAGTTCCAGGAGGTAAGTCTACTAATTCCGAAGTATGGTTATGCATAATATATCCAATCACATTATAATCTTTCTAGAATGTTGTGTTGTGTCTAGAGATTCAATAGCATCAGTATACGTTAATGGATCATTATCTGTTATGAATGTACAACATTCATCTTCATAATTATTTGCTTTCCTTTGTTTCTTACTTCTTCGCAATTCTACTTCATTTATTTTCTTTTCAATCTCACAATAAGCAATTGAAGATAGTTATGGTATATGTTCAAAGAATTCAGCATTCTTAGTCTCAATTATGTATTAGGCTCAAGTGCATCACTCTTAAGCACTAGAAATCAATAGGCAATACTATGTTCAACATACCCTATGATCATACAGTCTGAGGTTCTAGAGGCTATTTTCCTTTCCTTTGGTTCAGGTAACATTACTTTTGCTGAACACCCCATACTTTTAAATATTTCAAATTGGGTGCATATCATCATTTTCATACCTCATAAGGAGTCTTTATCGTTTTCTTATATGGTATTTTGTTTTGGATATAAGAAACATATAGTAAAGCCTCCCCCCCCCCCCCCCCCCAACAAGTTATTAGATGCTCCTAAACTTATTAGCATAGAATTCATCATTTATTTAAGTGTTTTATTTTTCCTTTCTGCCACTCCTTAGGTGAATATGGTGGCGTTATCTCATGAATTATTCCATCCTTTTCACAGAATTCATCAAGTGGATTACATTTGCCTCCCCTATCAGATCTTAGTCTTTTAATTTTCTTATTTAGTTGATTTTCTACTTCAGTTTTATATTTTATGAACATGTCGTAAGTTTCGTCTTTGTTTCTAAGCAAAGAAACTCTAGTATATCTTGAATAATTATCTATAAAAGTCACATAATATCTTTTGTTATGTTATTGTTTGTTTTAAGTCACCTAAATCAGTATGAATTAGACACAATAGTTTAGATTCTCTTTCTACTGATTTACAACTTTTTTTTGGTAATTTTAGCTTAGGTGCATATTTCATAGTTATTCATTTTGTGTATTATTGATACCAGAAATCAGGCCACTTTCCTTGATTTTCTTTGTATAAGAAAAATTGACATGTCCCTGTCTACCATGCCATAAATCAATAGAGTCAAGCATATAAGTAGAAGAAGTACTAGCATTTCCATTGATAATTTCAAGTACATTTAGAACAAAGAGACCCTGATTGCAGCATCCCTTCATTATAAACACATTGTTCTTAGTAATTATAAGTTTATCATAATCAAAAGAGGCTTTTACCCCAACCTTATCACGCAGTGACACAGACACAAGATTCACACGAACCTCAGGAACGTGGAGAACATCACTCAAAGACAAGATTTTTCCATATGTGAGTTTGAGAAGAACTTTTTCTTTTCCCCAAATAGGAGTAGGCCTTAAATTGCCCATGTAACCAGGTTTTTCTCCTTCCTCTACAGGTGTATAAAAGGTAAAAATGCTTTTGTTTCCACAAAAGTGTTTGGTAGCACCAGAGTCTACTACCCAGTCATTGATGTCGGCAACCATGTTGACTGAGAAACGACTGTAGCAGTAACATCTACCTCAACCATATTTGCACTTGGTTTGGCAAGGTTGTCGTTCCTCTTTTTGTGCCTGCACTGTGAAGCATAGTGTCTCAATTTCCCATAAACAAAACAGTTCCTTTCTTGTTGAATGCCGGATTGTTGGTATTGGGCATATTATCAGATCTGCAATTTTTTATGTCAGACCTTCTGTTTCAGTTGTCTCTTGGGTTAGGCTTTTCATCAATTAGAATGGAGTAGGAATATATATGCTTGGCTCAAGTTGCCTTGAACTTTTTTTTATTCTTTTCTTCAATAATGATGTGGACAATAACATCTTCTAGGGACATGTGTTTTCTCATGTGTTTCAAGGATTGTTTGTAGTTTCTCCATGACTCGGAGAGCTTTTCAACCAGAGCTCCAGCAACAAACTCATCTTGAGAGCTTAATTTTTTTATTCTTAAGATCGTCTAGCAACTTATAGTATTCATTGATTTGTGACTGAATGTCTTTTTCATCAGTCAACTGGTAGCGTAGAAAATTCTCAGTGGCAAATTTTTGAGTTCCAGCATCCTCGACAATATATTTCATTAGACAAAGTGCTAATGATTGTGTGCCTACAAATCTTGTTGGCATGTTCCCATTTTTTCAGTAATCTAGCATAATTTCCAGTGTCCTCTTCAGGTTTGGGTTTAGATAGGGCAAAGGTCACCCCTATAACATCTAGAGCAGAGAATAGTCTTTCTTGCCATCTCTTAAAGGAGGTTCCAAAAAATATTTCAATTTTTAAAATGTCGGGAAAAGCCTTAGCAGTCAGCAATGCATCATCCATAGTCGTATGCTCTACCTTTAAGATTGTTGTAAATATTGTATGGATATCGATGCAAAACACAATAATAAAGAGAGATTGATAAAATTTATCGATCAGGATATGAGTAATGACTACCCTTAACGATAGATTTCACCCCTCGAAGTTGAAAAAATTTATACTAAGAGAAAAAGTTACACTCTCTCCAACGGCTTAAGCTTTTGGAGTAGATAGTTGTGCGGGAATAATTTCACAGAAAGAGTAACCACTCATACGGACGAAGAGGGTGGTGGACAAGCCTTGGTGATCCTGAAAGACAAGAAAACACATATGTGAATCGATGGTATGAGGCAGCCGAACGGACTCTGATGCTTAAGTCAGATCACAAGTATACAGTGAATAGGCTCAGATTGAATGAATTACCTAGTATCTGGAGGCTTTTATTTATAGCAATAGGGAGATGTATCCCAAAGGAACCTGAACTCTTAGTTAATTAGGTCTATCAAATTTTGATACGACACAATTAACCGACACGAATCGACACCAATTAAGCAGGTTTGGAAAAGACCTTAACGGCTTCGAGTGGTAAACGGGTTGACCCGCCAGACACGTTTAACAAATGGGTCATATTCGGGTGAGACCTGTCAACCCGTTTATCACCCGTTAACCCGTTTAAAAAATTAATATAATAATAAATTAATAATTATTTTTAAAAAATTAGCCATTATTAAAATATTATATACAAATATATGGTAAATGAGTAAAGAAAAATCTTAGTTCAAAAAAAAAATAGTGAATAGGCATTTGAAAGCCTTTGGCTTTTTTTTTTATGAACATGCACAGTGAACATGCAAGTAACCCAACTGCAGAGTGGATGAGGGTCCAATGGCCATTACGTACAGAGTGCTCACTTGCCCCCGTTGCAACGCTCGATGTGGGAAGATATTTTTTGATGAACCTGCATAGTGAACACACAATGAAAGCTTTTGGCTTAAATCCAACATCGAAAAATTCAATTGAAGGAGACCTCTCATGCCTATAAAAGGCTGCAGCCCCTTCCTTTTGTCATTCAACCTTCTCACTTGCTGTTGTATATGGGAGCCAGCTAGAAATCTTTTAATTAAGGGAGTACAGTTGGTGTGGGTAATTAATGGAGTTTAAAATTTTAATAGAATAGTTTTTTGGTGTGGCTAATTTTTTTGTGTTAGTTTTATATAGTTATATATAGTATTTTTAAACAAATAGGTAAAGGGGTCTAATGGATGGTTTATCGTGTTAATTCGATTTTACCCAACACAATTCGTTTAAAATTAAACAGGTTAAACGAGTCATATCGTGTAACCCGTTTATTAAATGGTTTGTATTCGTGTTGAAGTTTTTCACCCATTTATTAAACGTGTCGTGTGTGGGTTTATATGTTTTTCACCCGTCACTTGTTTAACCCGACACATAACCGTTTAACCCGACATGTTTGACACCCCTATGGTTAGCTCAACCTTGTCACCAAGCCTTAGATGCACAAAGTAGAGTTAGATTATGACTCTTGGTCTTAGATCCTTATCTCCAGCTCTTGCTTATTTGAGGTAGAATCACACTAGGATACTAGGTCCTAGAATAAAGGAAGAGATATCCTCGCCAGTAAGCGTTGTTAGCCTTATCACTAGTCCATTGATACTCAAAATAGCATTGGACTAGGACTCTAAGTCCTTGGTTGGACCTTAGCTAAGTAGTTGAGACTTAGTGGTTGCGAGTATGCTCATGCAAGGACCCCCCTTTGACTAGTGCCGACTGGTAGTAACAACTAGGCTATAGCAGCTAGGCCGTAGCAGTTGGGCAGTAGTAGCTAGGTAGTAGTAACTAGGCAGTAGTAGTTAGGCAGTAGCAGTTGGGCAGTAACAGCTAGGCCTTGCTACTACCGACCGGCAGTAACAACTTGGCAATGCATCTGGTCCCCACAATTGCCCCATATACCTCATTAACCAATCTTTTATTAATCAAAGTATGTATTTGAGATCTTTGGACTCTCTTTCCTTTATTACGATCCCATCTTGCTAAGGGATAATGCTGAGATAGAGGAGCAAGTGAAGAATGTCATCTATGATCATTACTCCGGGATCCTGTACAAAGTCAAAAAGAATATGCAAGAGAGAAGAACAAGTACTTCGAAGAAGGTTGGGGAGGAGCTCTCAAGACGATTGGATTAATGGGTCATATCCAGCTTGGGAGGACGTTCAATGGCCTGAGAGTGACTTCTTGATTCCTGAGATCATGGAAAAGTTCCTTGGTGGTGGTGGTTTGAGTCTTCTAACACGTGTTCCCCATTCCGACTGAAAGGGGTTGTTGGTTGTCCGTCGAAGGCTGAGTGACTTAGAGGGCAACCTTAAAGATTTTATGGAGATGGATTAGCCTGAAGTGCAACCGTGGAGGTTTCATGGAGGCCAATTAGCCTTGAAAGGCAACCTTGGAGGTTGCGTTGAGGCAAAATAGCCTAAAGGAGCAACCGTAGAGGTTGCCTAGAGGCGAAGGAGCCTTGAGATGTAACCACAGAGGTTAACTAGAGGCGAAGTAGTCTTGAGGTGCAACCACGGAGGTTTGCTTGAGGTGCACCCAAGGAGATTGGTTTGAGGTGCAACAAAGAAGGTTGGCTTGAGGTGCAACCATGGAGGTTGGCTTGAGGTGCAACCATGAGGGTTGGTTTGACGTGCAACCAAAAAGGTTGGCTTGAGGTAAAACCAAGGAGGTTGATTTGAGGTGAAACCATGGAGGCAGTAATAATCACAAATAGAGCAACACTTAGAGTTGTGAAAAACAAACTTCTCCTTACTAATCAACGAGAAAGAGAAACAAATGACTTTAAAGACTTATTGAAATAATATGACGTTGTTAACTAAGCTAAAAGTAAAACTTAGTTATCTGGTTGGTCATCTTATTGGATTTGTTACTCTTCCTACTCCTTGGTAATCTTTTCCTTGTCAATGTACCGAGAAGAAGTAGCCTTACTTGACCAACTCTTCTAGGTGGCACTTAAGTGCCAAGCAATTATCCGTCCGGTGGCCTTTGTCCTTGTGATAAGAACAATGGAGGTTTTGGTCCCACTTTGATGGATCTCCTATTATCTTAAGTGGCCACCTAAAATACTCCTTGTTTTTTATTTGGTTTAGGACTTGATAGATAGGCTCCTTGAAGACAATGTTGGTTCCTTGGTAGGAATCTGTCATTCCCTTGGATGACTCGTCTCTCCTTGATAGGCTGAGTGTTATCTTCCTCAATTTGGTTCTTCTTTGGCAGTTGGTCGATTGGTCCATTTTAGTCCTCTACCTTCACGTTACTCTTGATATGCTCCTACAAGTGTGACATACTCTAAGGCGGCCATATGGTGAGGTGCTTCCTCAATTCGCTTTCCTTGGGGATGCCTAAATGTAAAGAGACATGGCGTTCTTCTCATCGCATTCTTCTATGTCGGTATAGGTTTTCAAGTACCTCGTGGCATACTCACGAAGAGTCTCTCCACATTTCTAGCGTAGCGCCAAGAGTGTGTCAATGGTCATTGGCTCCCGACTATTGCATATGAATCGAGAGACGAACTCCCCTGCGAGTTGTCCCCAAGAGAAGACCGAATTCACAGGCATACCATGGAACCACTTAAGAGATAACCTCCGCAAAATGGAGGGGAACATCTTACATATCTACGCATCGTTGCTCATCCAGAGGGTCATCTTATTAGTAAATGCCTCAATGTGGATGATAGGATCAGACTTTCCATCATACAACTCGAATGATGGAGGAGAGAACATACATGGGGGCTCGGCTACTCGTATAGAGTGAACAAAAGGAGTAGTAGTCATTTTTTCAAGGGTCTATCTTGTCCTCTCCTTCACTGAATATATGAGGTCATCTTGAGCTAAATTGTGTTGTAGCCAGGTGGCTAGTTCAAAGCACATATGCTTCGTTCTTCTATAATCATCATACCAATCATCTTGTCTAAAGTGATGGGCTAAACTCTTGTGCCTTTCTCTATGCTCCCTCAGACGATGTTCCCTATGCGACTCGCCTCCCTTCTCCATATGACGAGGAGGGTGTCGTCTGGGTGAAAGGTCCCCAGAAAAGCGTTGAGAAGTAATGTGTCTCGGTTAATCTAAAGCTTAAATTGTTAGAGAGAGTGTAACTTAACTATTTATACTTCAACATGCCCCCTCACATGCAGGCTAGATTTTGGGCCTAATACGTGAAAATTCTTTTAATAATTAGGGTGTCAGTGAGATTTGAACACAGGATCTCCTACTCTGATACCATGGAGCGCTCTCTCCAAGACGAACAACTGGCCTCCCCGAAGGATTGAAGGACAAATGTCGATGTTTATACTAAGAGAGAAATTGAAATAAGAAAAGGAAGGGAAAATAAAATAAAATATACTAAGATATATGTGGTTCGACACAATGTGCAATGTGCCTACATCTACGGACCAAACACCCCCAAAGGCTACATCGATGTTTATTCAGTGGTTGTATACAAAGACATCATTCCTATTTATAGACTGAGTAAATACATCAAATAAATATGAGATAAATCATCAATCATTATCTAATAGGATATTGATAGATCTCATCATATATATCACTCTCTCTCATTATCATCTTTTTTTATCCAGACTAGATAGTGATAGATCTCTTTGGATGATCGTGTCACTATCTCTATTAGAAGTATGAATCTCAATGCAGCATGGCAATGACGACTACCCTCCAAGATATAACAACCGTTTTTTACAAACATGCACTCATAATGTGAGGAGCCAGGAATAGGTTTCAATTTGATTAGCCCAACAGATCAGAAATTGAAAATATAGGCAAAAGAAATTGGAATTTTCAGAAGTGTGTGACAAAGGAAGAGAGAACAATGAGAGAGAGAGAGAGAGAGCATCAAGTACGCTGACCAGGGATGTTGCTCCTTAGTGTGCCTTTGCAATTGTCCCAACAAAGCAATTTATAGTGCCCAAGGTTAGCAAAAAAGGAAAGAAGATCCTTGATTGAGTCAATAAGCAAGCGACGGTCAAGACTCTCCGTGAATCTCATGTGAGGAATTCAAACAATCAAAGTTTCAAATCTTGAAGTACTGGACTTTGAAGTAAGCATGTGCTCTAATATACTAACAGTCTTAACTTACAGTCAACTTGTATATAGTTCATATGGTCTTGTTTATTAAAGCAATACAATCATATTGAAGCTTAATTTTCCAACTTGCTTAATTGTTTAGGCAGCCCAAGCATAGAATTACACTGATTAAACCATAGAGGAGATATTAAAATCATGTATTTTATTTGTTTCTATTTTGTTTTGCTAATCATACTGGAAGAAAGTGAGATTCATATTCCAATTCTTATTCAACAACATCCAACAGAGTGAAGATCAAGCCTCGTCGACATCCTTCTTTACTGGGTTTGGGTGGCACGTATCAACATGTTTTGAGCGTTGTTGAACATCTTTTGTTAGAATAATATTGACGAGTCCAAATTTGACTGGGCTGAGCCCAACTTGAACGGACCGAGAAAGCCCAAAGGAGATACTATTCGGAGCTGGGCCGTAAAACAATACGGAGGGCATAAAGGGAATTAGGCGGCCGTAAAACAATACGGAGGGCATAAAGGTAATTAGGCGACCGCAAATCAATACGGAGTCCAAAGAACCCAAGCCCAGGGACCAAGGGGCGCCACCCATGTGGGCGCTGGCCAACCCCTCTGGTCTCCTCCTCCTCCTTTGCCTCCTGATTCCAATGAAGCCTCCTACGACTCAAGCCTAGCCCACTCCAACTCAAGCCTAGTCCAGCTCAGGACCTCCTCCGACGGAATAGGGACACGAGGGAGAAAATATCGGGATAGGAGATCTAGTCCTACTATAATTGTACCTACCAAAGTGGTAGAACCCTACCATAACTATACTTACCAAAATGGTGGTGACCGCCTCAACTCACCGCCTTAGTGAACCTATATAATGTAAGCTCTCTCTACTTGGAGAGGCATCTCATGTTCATCACCTCCTTGAGACCTCTACACTAAGTCTCTCTCCCTCTCACCACCGAGTGCTTTGTCTCTCTACACCAAGTCTCTCTCCCTTAATACACTGTAACTCTCCGAAGTACCATTATTCATCAATAACTTGGCCACCGCTGCCGTTCCCGAAAGTGGATGTAGGTCATCCGAGACCGAACCACTATAAATCTCTGTGTTGGTCTATTGTTTATTGCTTTAAGTTCCGTTGATTGCCATTGATTGCTTGTTAATTGCTCATTAATTACACTCTTATATATTCTTGACTGTTGATCTTGCCAAAGACGATTTTGTGCATCATCAGTTTGGCGCCGTCTGTGGGAAACGACTAAGTGTTCTACCACCTTGCTATTCCATGGCAATCACTACCAGATCAATGAGTCAACAGCCCGGAGACAACAACCCGGCCCACCAGGAGGAGGCTCCGCCTCCCCTCGCACCCTCGGAACCGTCTACTACGGCGACCCCTGTCGTCGGGTAACAACAGCTCTTACAGACCATGCAGTTGTTGGTAAAACAAAACCAATAGATCATCCAGCTGATGCTCGCCCAAGGGGGCGTCGCCCCTCACCCCGTGGGAGGAGTCCAACCCCCTCCGACAGGAGGGCCACTGCCTGTCCCTTTAGGGCGCCAAGCAGCACCCCGCCATGGGGTCCCTCGCCAGAGCGCCCCAGGACCATGCCAAGGCGCCCCTCGCCTAGTAGTCCCACCTCAGCGCGCAGGGAACTCACATGTTCCCCCTCCTCATGTACCTGCGCAAGAGGACGAGAGAGAATACTAGTGACTCTCATCTATCCTTTATTGTTTTAGATTATCTATTATGTTATTTATTATTTTATGAAATCACATTCTGCGAATATTATTGTGTCCAGAATTGTTGTGCTTTCTTAAAATTTACAGACAGCTTACAAAAGTCTGAACTTGGCCTCACAACAAGGTAGACAAAAGGCGAACATCACTAAGCGCCCAGCAGCAGCAGGCGCCCAACCTCAGCGCCCAATCTCAGGCGCCCTCAGTAGTAGATGTCGACGAAGGGTCTCGCCCTCTCCACCTTGGGCGCCCCCATGATGCCGCCAGACAAGGGGTCTCATCCTCTCTACCTTGGGCGCCCCCATGGTGCCTGGACAAGGGGTCTCGCCCTCTCCACCTTGGGCACCCCCATGATGCAGACAAGGGGTCTCACCCTCTCCACCTTGGGCGCCCCCATGATGCCAACGAGGGGTCTCGCCCCCTCTCACTAGGCACTCAGCAGCAGGCGCCCAATCTCAGGCGTCCAGCAGCAAGTGCCCCACACCAGGCACCCAGCAGCAGGTGCCCAGCACCAGGCGCCCAGCAGTAGGGGCCCACCAGGCGCCCAGCTCCTCAGCATCATCTCTCATCTCCTCCATCTCTATGGAGTGAGCCTCTAGCCTAGTAACTCTCTCGGGTGCTACTTGAAGGTCAGCCTTAAGTTGGGCAGCCCTTTCGTGCGCTAGCCTCAACTTCTCAGCGGCATCCTCTCGTGCCTGCCGCTCGAGCCTTAACAGTTTCACGGCATCCTCTCGTGTCTGCCGTGCAAGCTACGCGGCATCCTCTCGCGCCTGCCGCACAAACCATTAACATCTCTTCAGCAGCCTCATGTGTCCGCCTCTCCGCTGCCTGGCCATCAATTACCTCCCTGATCTTCAGGGTATCTGTAAACAAGCAGGGAAAAACAACAGCCACCTATAGTCATTCAAAACCAAAAATATAAAGGAAGAAAGCCAAAGAGGAGTGCGGGACATAGCTTGTAAGTCTCTGCTACGGCAGCCATCTCCCGAGACTACACGTAGCTCGGCCTCTATGACTCTGCTCTCATGCACGTAGTCACCAAGTAAGCCTCTGCTACGGCAGCCAACTCCCGAGACTATACGTAGCTCGGCCCCTATGAATCTGCTCTCGCGCAAGTAATCACCTCTGCTACGGCAGCCATCTCCCGAGACTATACGTAGCTCGGCCTATGACTCTGTTCTCGCGCAAGTAGTCACCTAGTAAGCCTCTGCCACGGCAGCCATCTCCCGAGACTATACGTAGCTCGGCCTATGTAGTCTGCCACGACAGCCATCCTCCGAGACTAAAAGTAGCTCGGCCTCAGCTCATGCGGCCCTCCTACGGGACGTCTACAATGACTTTGCTCTCATGCAAACAGTTTGTCTCTCTCTCCAGGTAATCATGTTAAATATTTGAATATTGGGATAACATTGTTTTTGTCAGGCACACTTTTGAAGCTCAGGCTGCAGTCCCCGTAGCAAGACCGCATTGAAGTCTCAACTCCTACAGTAGTACAACAGTTAGCTCTGGTACACACATGAGCCACAGTCTGGGAAAGAGTGGGGGCACCACCGGGTCTCTTCTCCCAGGAAGCAATCTAGCCATCGGACCTTAACTGAGAAGCACTGGGGGCATCAAACCTCGCCCTCTTGGGAGGAGGAGAAGACACCACCCTAAAAGCACAAGGAGTCTCCATCATCGCCCTATCAACAGGACGTCTGTAATCAGAGACAAGGTCAGCTAATGGCTAAGCACCAGAGAGGCGCCGCCCATAACAAGACTCAAGGTGTCGCCCAAGACGCCCTGCCAACCTCTTGGTATCGCCCAAAACCGCCTGCAATGCTACTGCCTCGCCTGTCAAGCTGGCGCCACCCACCAAGTCTCCCCCTACATTTTATACCATACAGGGGTCCATAGCAAAGAAGGCGCTGGCGTCGCCCATGGGAATGGGTCCTTCCATTTCGCCCACACTGTCCATGGACTCCTCACCAAAGTCCCTCCTCACTTTGCATAAAAAAAAAAAATCAAGGAGGTCAGCACCCAGGGAGGCGGCGCCCAAGCCAAAAAAAAAAAAGGGAGTCCACGCCCAAGAGGGCGGCGCCCAAGCCAAAGCCAAAGGAAAAAGAAAGAAAAAAAAAAAAGAGAGAGGAAGGAGAGGGCGGCGCCCAAGCAGCCAAGCAAAGGAGAAAGAAGAAAAAAAAAAAAAAAAAAGGGTGAAGAAGGAGGCGGCGCCCACTGAAGCCAAGAAAGAAGAAAAAAAAAAGAGCAAGCAAAGAAAGGGCAAAGAAAGAAAAAAAAAAAAAAAAAAGGAGAAGAAATGAAGGGCGGCGCCCAGAACAAAGAAAGAAAGAAACAAAAAAAAATGAAGTCAACGTTGGTGGGCTAGATTACATTATAATATTTGCATGCCTTTCTTTTATTTACTTTCATTATTATAATATCTTTTCTCCACCAAGACTCCAGTATACATATAAATATATGTGGGACAAATAAGCTGCCCAAGTTAGTTGGCAGTATCAAGGCGCCGCCCAAGGCACTCCTCAGCCTCCTACCATCGCCCACGGTGTTGCCCAGTCTCTAAAGAATAGAAAGCAAGTTCCGTGGAAATCAAAGAAACGCCTATTCAAGCGAAGACGAAGTACATGCCCACAACCTTTCTTCCCACAGAAGTCAGAAGCTTGGAGCATGGGGGCAAATGACGAGTCCAAATTTGATTGGGCTGAGCCCAACTTGAACGGACCGAGAAAGCCCAAAGGAGATACTATTCGGAGCTGGGCCGTAAAACAATACGGAGGGCATAAAGGGAATTAGGCGACCGTAAAACAATACGGAGTGCATAAAGGTAATTAGGCGACCGCAAATCAATACGGAGTCCAAAGAACCCAAGCTCAGGGACCAAGGGGCGCCGCCCATGGGAGGCCACCTGCTTGGCCACGCCCAAGGGGGCGCCGCCCATGTGGGCACCGGCCAACCCCTCTGGTCTCCTCCTCCTCCTTTGCCTCCTGATTCCAATGAAGTCTCCTACGACTCAAGCCTAGCCCACTCCAACTCAAGCCTAGTCCAGCTCAGGACCTCCTCCGACGGAATAGGGACACGAGGGAGAAAATATCAGGATAAGAGATCTAGTCCTACCATAACTGTACCTACCAAAGTGGTAGAAACCTACCATAACTATACTTACCAAAATAGTGGTGACCGCCTCAACTCACCGTCTTAGTGAACCTATATAATGTAAGCTCTCTCCACTTGGAGAGGCATCTCATGTTCATCACCTCCTTGAGACCTCTACACCAAGTCTCTCTCCCTCTCTCCACCGAGAGTTTTGCCTCTCTACACCAAGTCTCTCTCCCTCAATACACTGTAACTCTCCGGAGTACCATTATTCATCAATAAAGAACATCAGGCCACCGCTGCCGTTCCCGAAAGTGGACGTAGGTCATCCGAGACCGAACCACTATAAATCCCTGTGTTGATCTATTGTTTATTGTTTTAAGTTCCGTTGATTGCCATTGATTGCTTGTTAATTGCTCATTAATTACACCCTTATATATTCTTGACTGTTGATCTTGCCAAAGACGATTTTGTGCATCATCAAATATCATTTTTACTTACCAAAAAAAAAACATTATTTAGGACGAAAATACATATGCAAGTTACCACATAGTTCGTCATTGAACAATTTCTATAAAAAAGAAGCTCAATAACTACTTACACCTTGTGCCCGTGCTTATTTTCATTTACTACTCAAGAAAAACCGCTACTCATAACCGCAATAATATTGTATTAGAGCTGGATCTTATGTATTGCATTCTAAACCCATATCGCACTGGCGTCTATGAGCCGCTGTTTCAGCTCTCCCCTGACATTGAGGCTGGTGACCTCCTTAGCACCACCAACCAATTCCTTCCCCATAAACACCGCAGGTACGCTCGGGTTACATCCTAATGTCAGCAGTGCCCTCTCCATTTGCTGTCCATTCTGAAATCCATCGAGCTCATAAATTTTAGGGTTCGCCCCAAAGTTGCGTATCAGTGTCTCAACATAGTCTGTCATGCAACAAAAGCTTTTGCTAAAGATCACCACGGGCTTTGTCGCAGCTAACCTCTTCACATCATCCATTCCCAAAACAGAAAAATATGAAGATGGTAACGAAATGATGAGTTTATGAAGAGTTAGATCAAATGATCAATCATCGAATCCAAATAACGTCTAACTCGAATCGGGTTTTATTATGATCTTGATGAGGTAGATAAGATGTGTAAGAAGCTTGGCTGTGAGAAACTTGGCCTGCAATAGAGACTATATATTCTAGCCTAAAGGTGGTGCTTGTCACTGTTTGTCTGTTTAAAAATGGCTGAAGGAATGTTCCAAAATTTATTGTGGATTTCGAAGTTATTCTTGGTCATTGCGCGATAAAGACTTTCGCTGTCTCACTCTACAAAGATTAACAGGCAAAATGTGACCTTGTAAGAATACAAAATTCTCAAATGACATCATAGACCTAGACCTTAGCTAGGCAATATGATAATGACAATCATGCATGAGTACTAATCATTCACACGATACAAGCATAATTCATAAGATCGCCATTAATCTCTTAACATGAACTTAAGTGGTACGATTTATTAATATGAATAATAAATAGATTAAGTTCGTGTTAAATACAAATATCTTGATTTTGAGTCGGTAATACTGTGTAACTGGTATCATATAGAAAATTTGATTTGTTTATTGTTTTTATGTTTCTTAATCTAATATTGTAAGAGTTGTTATCGAATTAGAACCTTTTTTTTTTCGCTTGGTGTACTATTGTCTAAATAGAAGTTTAGCTTAATTATAATGGACCGGTGAGTGGTGTGGTACGATTGGAATAGAATGAGATCCAAAGTGAATGGCCCACAACAATGACAAAATGCCTTGAATAATCGACTTATTTGTTAAGTAGAGTCTCGCGAAATCTTTTCTCTTTACTTTCAATTACATCTGAAAATAACTTGTAAATTTTATTATGATCTTCCCTCATTGGCTGTCTGTAGATTCCGTAGCTATTGAGAACAAACAAAATCAGATGGTTCTATTTCTCAATCTTTCTAACTTGCTCCTATGGGACCAAGGTCAAAAAGATTGAAAAAAATCAATCATTCACAACAATTGATAAAGGATTACTCCAAAAAGCTCTTGTGCCTTTTGTAAATAGCCAAATATTCTTTGATCTTGGATGGTTGATCAGAGTTAGGTTGAACAACTTTCCTTATTGCCACTTTTTACTTTCACTTGCTTTTTGGATGCTAATTGTAAATGGGGTGTACCTTTGTACATGATCCTTGGTTAATAGAAGTCATTTACTTACCAAAAAAAGAAGGAAGGAAGAAGAAGATAGGCATAAAATGGTCGGTTACTGTGATGATATATTGATATGGCTAGTATTCGCAGCAACCCATCCATGCAATTTGCTAGAATTGGTAGTTGAGGAATCAATACTAATCCAGTACTGGTGTGAAGCAAGGAATCGACCTCGCAACCTACTTTATATTTTAGAACAGATGCATCCCCCAAAGTACTCTCTCTCTCACACACACACACATACACACAAAACAAAGAAAACTTCCTCTAGAACCTCTCTATAGATTGCCCTAGGATAGCTCTTATATTATTTTAAAAAATTTTGCACTCTCTTCTACTTTACGTATTAGCTTTTTTTTTTTTTTCCTTTTAGTTTGGGATAAAGAGGAGGAAATGAGGTTGGAATTCACAATCACCTGCAGATGGAAATGAAACTTACCATTGGGTCACTTATTCACCTCCATATATCAACTTCATTCACATTTTGTACCGTGATATGGTAAACTTACAGTTGTAAATTGGGCTGGCCCATGCACGTACAGGATCGGGCGTGACTAACAGTCATTTTTTTGAAAATTTGACCCGAAAGTCTATTTTTACTCCTCCCAATAACTATATAACTGCTAGTTTAAGGGGTAAATCTAAAATTTACACTTTTTTGCTTTTATGTCATTTTTACCCATCTTAACAGCTAGTTTGAGGGATAAATTTAAAATTCAATATTTTTAAATTCTCTATAAATACCTTACCTCATTTTTTCTTTTTCACAAAATTTGTAAAAAGATTATTCACATTGATTAGTTCAGAATTGATATATAAGCACGATCAATACACAAATACAACACAACCAAAACACGAGCCATGACACAGCACGGACAAGATAATAGCACGAATTGGGTTGTGCCCATGGTCCAGACTGGGCTCAAGTCCAAACACACAAGGCACAGCATGGGCACGGGCACGAGCACAGTTCGGGCAGTGCCAAGCAAGCTCGGCACGAAATACAGTTAAGCATGAATGTTAATGAGCCGGGCCGGGCCGACACGGCACGATACGTTTGACACCTCTAGGTAAACTTACTCATAAATTCTCAAGTTGTATATTATTATCTTACACAAGAAGAGAGGTAACCCAGTAGATGAGATTTCTGTCATTATATTAAAGGGCTTGTAAAGGATCAAATATGCGAAATCTTTTTTTTTAAGTAAGGTATTTTCAATTACCAAAAAGGAATCATAAAACGTTCTAACTTCCGGCACAATAACTCTTTCGCTACCGTGAAGTTTCCTAATTTTTTGGCTTTGTTGCATTCATATCTTCTCAAGCATTGATGCTTAGGCGGTTTGGCCCCCTTTGACTCTTACTTTCAGGCGATTTCTGTAGAAGTCAGGAGGCAGTAGGGGTGACCTTGTTGAGCTCTCCTCAGTTTCACCCGGGTTCGGCTATCGAAAACCCGAGCGAGTTGTGTTGATCTAGGCCTCATCATACATGAGTAGCATCACAAAACACCCTCACACAGGGTTAAGACAAAATTTCAACATAAAGTCACAGAAACACTCTTAACATTACATAAAAAGAAAGAAAATAGGCATAAGAATCCTTACATCTATGTTATATTGAGACCAACTCGATTAAACTGGGACGACAGAATTATAATGCTCACCGAGTCCAAATGCATGCCTATGGTATGATAGCATAATACTTGAATTGGACGAGCCAGTTCCGCTGTCTGATTTGTACTCCTTTCCCATCTCCACATCAGGGAAGGATCCTGAAAATATCATGATATGTTTCTTCAAGCAATGAGTCAAAGCACCAAGCTCTAACTGTCCTCCCCATGCTGCTGTTGACTCCACTTCTCTACAGTAATTCTCAAACCTCTCTGCAGGAGAATCATCAGATGCTCCATCTGCCACATTCTCTGACAGAAAAAATGGGATGAAATCTGATGAGTGTTTCCTCATATAAGCAGCCACCATTTCTCGAAGTTCTTGGTAAGTGTAAGGAGAAGTCCCGCCTGAGATAAGGGCCAGCTGGTCCTCAACAGCACGGTAGAGGCAGTGCCCATCTGGTTTTATTTCATTGACAGTCAAGCCAAGGGGTTCTAGCTTGCTTTGCAACTTTTCACTTTCAATCATTCGGTCACTTATGATTTTGCTCTGCTCTTCTTGTATTCTTTGCTCTCTTGCCACTTCTTCTTGTGCTCTCTTCTCACGCCTCTTCACACTCTTACTGGGCTTTGATTGGTCAGTTTGACCAGTGACAGAAACCCCAGCTATGGCCCTCACCAAAGTGTCTAGATTGCCCTTCTCCTTCCCATTATTGCTGCTATAGCCTAAAGATGCAAGTTCCTCTGCATGCTTTTCTTTAAGCTTTGCAGAAAGTCGGGATATCTCTTCCTCCACTTGTTTTTTCTTAGCTTTCTGTTCAGCCTTGCTGCCTTTTGCCGCTGCCTTCTTAAGTGCAACTTCGTTGTTCTGCAGCTGGGTAATCTCCTTCCTGCAAGATGTTATATCAAAATATGAAAAGATTATAAATGAGAGGTTGAATCAAAGAATTAATGATGCTCATACAGTCATTACATCTTGGCCAATATATGCTGTTGTAGTCATCAACAAAAAATTCTTCATTTAGAGTTCGGCTACTTAATTATCATACAACAACCATGCCCGCATAAAAACACTGCATCATCTCATATATAACTAGTACAATGACCATAACACTTGCTAACGCAGAGAGCTTAAACCATTATATAGCTCTAACTAACTATGAAAGTGCAAGAGCCAATAGGATCCTCCTACCAAAAGAAGAAGACACAAGACAGCAACAGCAGAGAGAGAGAGAGAGAAGAGGGGGGAGGCCTCAATGCACAGAATACCATTGTTATATCGTTCTTTAAATGTAGCCATTATATTTTGTGCATGACACAAAATGCATCCCCTGTTGCTTTTGAAATGTTAAATTCAATTGTTTCACACAGTGGGCTGGATTAGATAGACATTCCATTCACGGGTGAGCTCGAGTGAGATTAATAAAACCCAAGAGGATTTAGCATCAACTTCCAAAATGCCTCGCTCGGACAACTCACACACATCTGCTTCCAACACCTGCAAATTTGAGATTTCATCATCATCAGGGATTTATTCCTCACCTTTGGCACTCCAAAATTTACAGTTTGGATCTAGTCCTCGTGTAAAACCTAGCAATCTCTTTTACTGCTTCCTTTATCTGGTTTATAAGCTAAAAGTGCCCAGTCAGACATTCACATTCAAATCTTTCAATAATTTTCTTTGGTTTCCCTTACTAATGAACATACTTTTCTTCACTAGTTTCAGAAAAATAGTGTGATTTTCAATCTCTCCAAGCTCCAAATGGTCTCCAATCCACTGCAGCAGTTTTCTCACCCTCAATAGGAGTGTTCACATTTTGTTACTCTTTTTGTAATTTCTACTTTCGTTTGTGTGGGTGTTGGGGATGTGGGTGGCAGGCAGTGGGTGCTATTTTTTATTTTTTATTTTTATCGGGTCGGGTAGTAGTGGGGGAAGCCACATTGCAATACACGCCTCAGCAACCTCCCTTCCCTTCCCCCCAAACCCACCCATACACAAAGGAGACAAAACAAACCTTCCTCTTTTCTCCCTTAACCAACAGGAAGAGAATAAAAACTAGAAAACACTAAAAGAAAATAATAATACAACCATTAAAATAGGAAATGACATGCATTGGTTTCTCATGGATACATCACCTGTGCCTAGAAAGTATCTCCTCAAGTGTGTCTTGCTTCTTCTGAGGTGTAATTTCTGGAATCTCTGACTCTTTCTCCTCTACCTCCTGAGTGTCCTCCATTTCGAAACCCTAAAAATCAAGCTGGAAAATGAATCAGGGAACAGAACATGCAGAGAACAACTTGAAGAAACCAAGCCTAAAATTAGAAAAAGCAAAAAAGCAAAAAAAAATGATGACAAGCTATCAGGTCAAATAATGAAACCCTCATTGATTACATGCATGTAGTAGTTATGTTGGAATCAAATACACAAAACTTGTAATAGAATGCTGACCCATCAGTGTATTTATTTGAACACTGTCCATTGTTATCCAGAGTAGAGAACCCACATTGTTTTCACGGTGCTACAATCTAGATTCAGGTTCCAATTGATTTCATCTTAGTGAGCAACTTAACAAAGGGCATCATGCATACAGCACCATATGTTTTGGAGATATATTAGTATATATCCCAACACATGGCACATAATAAACACATTTTTGTTGGCATTTAATTGAAAAATGAGCTACTGAATGTTTTTCCATATGCGGAGTGAAAAATTTTGCAAATTTACGTTAAGATACTGTTGGAGTTATTTCCTAGTTTGTTAGGGTTTTCCTGTGTTGGAGTTATTTCCTAATTTGTTAAGATTTTCCTTATTTTACCCTTATTGTACCTTTATTTTTGACTATATATACGGGGGCTCTACAATTGGTTTGTATCACTTTCTTTCTTCTAAATATTTCAAGTTGGTATCAGAGCCTAACTCTAATCCTAGCCCCTCCTCCACGTTGCAGCCACCACACTGCTTTTAGATTTTTTGGTGGATTGTTATTTTTTTGCGGTTCCAAAGGGTTGTGAACAGTGCCGAAGTAATGTTCACGCGCTGTGAATAGTGCCGAAGTACTGTTCACGCGCTGTGAACAGTGTCAAATTTGACTGTTATGGGTATTTGATTTGCAAAGTTGTTGAGTTGATTTGTGACGAACTTTGGATTGTTTGGCATTGGCTGTCTCCTCTCTTCTGCTAGTGTTTCTCGTTGTTTGGTCTTCCTCGCTGAACTAGTCGTTGCAAGGTAAGAAATCCTAATTACTAGGGTTTGTTGATTTTGGCTACTGCTGGTTGAGGCTATTGGTTTGACTTTTCTTCTTCTCTTTGTCTGATTTGGGTTTCTCTCTGTTGGACTATTAGTTTCTCTTTGTTGGACAACCCCAATCCTTTGGGTTTGTTGATTTTGTCTACTTTTGGTTTGACTATTCTTTTGTTAATTTGGGTCGTTGTTGGTTTTGTGCATTGAGAATTCGTCACGTTGCTGGTTTGTTTAATCTGTTTGTTGAGTCGGTGATGCTGTTTGCTGGACTGGTTTGATTGTAAGGCAGTCGGTGATGGGTCACTGCCCAGCCCACTCATCAGCCCGCTGTCGGGTCGCGTTTTTTGTTGAGTGGGCTTCGTTCTTCGCACTCTTCGTTGATCTGCTTTTGATGTAGTAGATCACTTTTATATTTTCTAAATTTCTGGGCACCGTGACTTGATTATTTGGGCACCATGACTGGATTTCTTTGTTGATCTGCTCTTGATGCAGTAAATCATTTACTTCTATTTCTTGGATTTTTGGGCACCGTGACCTGATTATTTGGGAGTTTTTTTGGACCTTCTTTATTTGTCGCTATTGGTCGACTGGAGGTATATTGTTCTCCCTTATTTTATCTCTCTATTTATTTTAGAGTTGTTTTTCTGGGCACCGTGATCTAATTATTTGGGAGCTTTCTGGACCTTCTTTATTTGTCGCTATTAGTCGACTTGAGGTATATTGTTCTCCCTTATTTTATCTTTCTATTTATTTTACAGTTGTTTTTTCTGTCACGGGTGCCCTAATATTATTGTTGCTATGACCACTACTGAGAGATTTGAGACCCCTACTGTTGACACCTCTGCCGTTGAGACCTCTATTGGTACTTCCACCTTTATGTTTGACCAGTATACAGAACCTACTGGCACAGTTGCATTACCAGCACTGCCGGGCATGATCTCTCAGAAAGTTACGACACAGTTGTTGAATGGCCGTAACTTCGTTGAGTAGTCTCGCTCATTCCAGCTTTTCTTAGGCCGTGTAGGGAAGCTTGGTTGGCTGACGGGATCTCACCCAAAGCCAACTGATGACGACCCTGGATATTCTGCGTGGTTCTCTGAGAACTGCGCCATTCTTGGATGGTTATTTGGCTCGATGGAGCCATCTGTTTGCAGGATTCACCAGTTTCATAGCTCTGTTCCGAAGCTATGGAACACATTCTCGCGGCCGTACTGCTGCTATTGCTGAGATACCACCACCTACTACTGCTGTTCCTGTTGCTGCTCCTACTGTTCCTCATTGGCAGAGTGATATGGATGCTATCACATCCCGATTGGATATACTTATGTCCACTCTGACTTCTCAGGGTCCGACTTCTGCTACTGCCACCACTACAGGACCTGAATACCAGGAGGATTATTATCAGGGGACATGAGAGAGATGAATTTGTCTTTATCTGTTCCTAGCTTGCATGCTAGTATTTTACCTAGTTTGTTCGAGAGAAGGTTAGCAGTGGTATTGTCACTCCATTGTTTGTGGGAATCAGTGATCAAGTTGAAGATGTTTTTACCAAACCTGTCACTCTATCCATTCTTCGGGACTCCGTTGTCAAGCTTGGCTTAATTGACATTTTTGAGCCTAGCTTGAGGGGAAGTGTTGGAGTTATTTCCTAATTTGGAGTTATTTCCTAATTTGTTAGGGTTTCCTGTGTTGGAGTTATTTCCTAATTTGTAGTTATTTCCTAATTTGTTAGAATTTTCCTTATTTTACCCTTATTGTACCTTTATTTTTGACTATATATACGGGGGCTCTACAATTGGTTTGTATCCCTTTCTTTCTTCTAAATATTTCAAGTGATACAAACAAAATTCACATTGTTGATTTATTGGCCTTCTTTGTAGCCCAATAAATTTTTTTGATGTATCAAGCAGCTCATTAGAATTTTTAAAAACAAACTTTTTTAGGGTTACAAGTTCTAGGGAAAATTATATGAAAGGAAAGTATGTTACAGAGTATTGTAAATACCTTCTTCTCTTCTTTAAATTCCTAATTTTTTTTATAACGACTTCAGGAAAGAGTTTTATGGGTTATTGCTCAATGCAATGTAATGTTTCAAAAGTATGGCTTAACAGAGCATTGATCTTTGAGATTAGATCTCAAGAAAGGAATATTTCACACCTAATTTGTCATTTGAAGGACTTGTGAGTCATAATTCACATTAGTTATACTTTTTGCCTCTTATTTATTTTTTGAGTCTACTTTATAATATATTTTATGACCAATGATGAATTAAAAAAAAAATTAATGAAAATAAAGAGTTCAACATCCAGTTTAGTAGCTGAAAAGTGAAAACTGATTTGACACTCAACGAAAAACCTGAATTTGGTAATTTGCAATTATGAAAACAAAACTGAATTTTGATAGACGCTGGAATACAAATTAATTGGCATTTATTTGAAGACAACCCATTAGCTTCAAGACAATGCACCAGCCTCAGTAAACTGAGATCAGTTCAATCTTAAATTATGTTGAAAAACAAATCCATTCTAAAGAAACGAAACAGAGATAAAGGTCAATATATTTCAGTTTTACTCCAAAAATGGAGTCTGTTATGTTCAAGATTTAAAGATCCTATAATTGACGGGGACCAAATCACTTGATATGAGGTAGGAAATTAACTATCATCAATGGCTTGGAAGACTTTGTAATTTGTATGCATATGCAATTCTCACCCTATTATTACGGGTGTTCTGCTTGCATCGATTACACTCGACACTACAATATAATCAAAATATCAATAGTAGTGGAAACCCTTCTAAGCATTATATCAATGGATGCGGGAGCCGAACCACGTAAATCTTTATGTTCCTACTCTTCTCCCATTTCATGTATCATGGAGGTGATTATGTATTACATGGTCGGGTAGTTATGAGTTTTAGTGGGTTTTACTTGCAGACTTATATACTTATTAGTGGACGATTTTACACTACGGTTGCACCAATATTTTTTCCAAGTTCAGAGATAGCAAACAGCAGTGGTAACAAACTACTCATCTCTAGGACAAAATAAAATTAAGATAAATCCATTCCAAAGGAATGCCGTTCTCAAGCAATACACCCAAACAAAAAGCTTTTTAAACAGAAAAATCAACTCTTCACAAAAGGCAACAATCACACTCACTTCCTTTGCTAGTCACAAAAGGTAAAAAATCCAATAAAATCAAACACTTACTTATACTTCCCCCAATAAACCCATAATAAAGAAGCCTAAAACCCATCTAAGTAAGCAAAAGAATAAAGAACCCAACTCAAAATTTAACCGGAATATGCAATAAATAAATAAAACCCAAAAACCATACTGAACAACGGCCTTTACAAAATGTATCAAATCGACATAAGAGTCTTGAAGTGGAAAAAAAAACTCTAACCTTTGAACCCTTTTGGCGAACGATTCTAGAGCTTTTTCTCTCTACGCGTTTCTCTTTTCTCTCTCCTCACCCCGCTGTATTTCTTATTGACCCAGATATGTGACTGCTTTACAGAGACGAAGACGGAGAGAGAAAAGGGACCGAGACGGCGAGACGGAGAGTTAACTGTTAAGCTAGGGTGTGGCAGAAACTTTGGGTTAATTGCCGAGTTTCCCCTGATTTTTGGACTTTTTACGAATACAGTGCACCCCATCACTTTTCCTGCTATTGCCATAAAATTGATTATTACAGAAAACACCCTAATACTTTGAACATTTTTGTGTTTTTTATTTATTATGCCCTCTTCCCTTTGAAATAATCAGTGAATTACTAATAGGAAATATTTGCAACATTTCAATTGATTTACTCTAATTTATGTAATCTCATTATGTACA
The DNA here is from genome assembly GCA_951799425.1 of Ilex aquifolium. Taxonomy (NCBI): domain Eukaryota; kingdom Viridiplantae; phylum Streptophyta; class Magnoliopsida; order Aquifoliales; family Aquifoliaceae; genus Ilex; species Ilex aquifolium. The sequence goes on along the minus strand of OX637392.1, from coordinate 51,647,324 downwards.
AAATAAATTGGGAAAATGCATTTGGTTAATTATTTTTTGGGTATATGCATTTGATTAATGTTATACTTGCGAGCACTTTACACAATACACAGAATTTATAATATCTATTTATTGTCATTGCAACCGCCACCGCCACTCCTTCTCTCCTCCTACTCCCACCTCATTCTAACATTATTAGAAAATTTACTTATTAATATGCTAAATTGATAGTTTACCAAAAATTAAATGTAAAGTAGTTAATACAGATAATGGGAACTTCAAATGTAAAGTAGTTACCAAAAATTTAGAAATTATTAATTAAATACTTCAAAATTGGGAGAAAATAGAACTTGGGGAGGAAAATTTTTTCAAGCATTTTTTCTCCTAAATTTATTATTTTAGTACATAGTAAATAAGTATAGATGTGGTTAACGGGATATATGCAATTTCCACCACACCTACCACAACACTCCAACCTCAAGCCCCACCCCACCCCTCGAAAAAAAAAATGTCAATTCCCCCCTGACACAACTGAGTAAATATTGGATGTAACGGTTACACCATATCATTACGTTAATATGATATAACCGTCCAATGATAGAATAACAAGTGGACAAGTGAATTCCACATTGATAATTATTGCATGACATGAATTGGTAGTTATTATAAATTTATAATCTTTCGGACTAACTAAGGATGATTACTTAAATGTGTTTCTTTATTGCCTTTAAGACATGGATGCACAAAGAATTCGGTTATGGTAAGTTGTATAGTGATGGCCGATCACTCTTCGTAGCGTCAACCATTTGTAGTGGGATGCATGTAGTTTAAAAATAGACTTAATCATTAGCTAATATTGAAAAAATTGTACAAATTATTTTTCTATATATCGACGTGTTTACTCCTATAAAAAGATATGAAAGCTGCTAAATAACTTATTTGGACAGAATTTAGGCTTTTAAACTTGATAACAACTAGAGGCGGAGCTAGGAACTCAATCTAATATGGGCCGTTACGTATAGAGGTTGATGGCAAAAACAAAAAATTTGAGTCAATTATATGACACTAAACATATAATTACAAACAATCAAAACTTATATTCTCAAAAAAAAAAAAAAATTTGGGAAAAAAAAAAAAAGGCTAAAATCCTGGGTACAAGGACCAAAAGATTTTAAAAAGTAATGTCCTCAACTTCCTATTTTCATAAATAAATAAAAGTTTTTGTTCGTTGAAACATCACACATTCATCGGAGAATAGCATAGTTACCAATCACGTATTTTCCTCTCTTAGTCTTGCCCCTATGTCTATCGCTTCCTACTTCGATTTTTTATAAGCATGATTTTTTTTTTTTATATTCTTCCAGAATGATAGTATTTTGCTACACAATGATCCTAATTTCACATAATAACAAAAAGATCATGTAATTTTATTCAAAAATATAAACTGACTCTAACTATCCAAAAATCATTTGAACCTATTCGAAGGTTACAAGTAATGTATCCACGGATATCTAGGTATAGCCCTATACGAAAGTGATAGGGTGGACACAATTTTTTTTTTTTTTGAGAAATGAATAACATATCCATACACATAATAGGTATAATTTTATTAAAATACTAGAGGTAACCTGTACCTGAAGACACGGTACAATATGAATAGTTTTGAGAGGAATGTTGGTGGGCTTTGATGAATCTATTTGAGACCGTCAGATGAACTCATTGAAGTTTGTCTTGTTTTATATTATAAATTTAAAGATGGGCCGATGGCCACCCTGGTCTAATGGCTCCGTCCATGATGACAACTAGTTTATTTTGCCCTTTAAACATGTTTGAACCTAGCCTCCACAATTACTAGGTAACACCTTGATCTTTCAAACTAATCCATGATGGTTCATAAAACTACTAGTCTATTACTTTATTGATTTTGTCAAAAATAATATTAAAAAAAACATATAATAAGTTTTGACGAACATTAAAAAAGCGAGTCACGATTAATAATAATAAATTTGTAAGTGGATAATTTGGCAATTGGCAAATGGCAAGTTGGCATTGCCAAAAGACCTTGTAACCTTGGAATGTACATCCACAATGTAAAGTAGACTTTGTCACCAATTGCAGTAATGGTTTGGTCAACATCCCCTCCTTCCAATAAAGATTGGAAACATTATAATTAAAAAAAAAAAATCATTTGTGACTACTTAAATAACCAATATTTGATGCCCTCGCCCACCAACAAACTATTAATTAATTCAACTTGCTTTTTTTAATTTAGAAAAATAAAAGTTCTTGCCCAAATTCTTCATTACTATACAAACGCGCTTTCTTAAAGTTCTACTTTTACTTCTGAACAGACCCATTAGTCGTCGTTTTAAAATCTCAAATTTACATCTACGAGTTCTTTGTACATTTTATTCGCCAAATCTTGTCATTCAAATATCAGCGACAAGAATATCAACCGAGAATATAATCATTTACCATATGATCGATGAATCACATTTAATAAATTATACAATCACTTTTTTTTTTTGGATATTGTTGGAAATTTCGAAAAAAATATTGAAATGTAAACTATATATTAGCCAAAAAAAATAATAGAAAAAATAAAGTAAAATAATAAAAAGCTTTGAATATTATACCCCTAAAATTGTGGATGTTGATCCTTTAAGGGCGTGTTGTTGGGGATTGCTTGTCATTAAAGACAGAATATAAAGGAGAGGAAGTAGATTCTAATGTGAAAACCATAAAGAACATGTAAATGTTCAACGGTTGATGAGGTATATAACTTGCATGAGTGAATCACAATATTTTTATCTTGGCCATAGTGTTTATAGGGTCGGCTCCACCCTAAGCAAGTGAGGCGGTCGTCTAGTGTTTTATTCGTGTATGTCGCTTAAAATTCTATGACTAAATTTAAAAAAATATATAAAAAATTTAGGATATTATATCCAACGATCAAAACACAAGGTATGACTTGTTGAATGATCCGTTACAAAAAATTCTCAACTGCCAAGTGTCTGAGACGGTTTATACGTATTTTGATTAAGTTCTTTTTTAATTCGATAAAAAACGGATTATCCACGTCAAGACTAAGGTATTATAATTAAACTTTACTTCAACGTTACTACGCATGTTCACATGTTCACCGCCTTCATCCATAAGTTTCTAGTTGGCACGTCTAAGATGCCAGTTGCAAGAAAGAATATGCCGAGTACAAGATTGGATCCATGACTCATCTCCCTAGTTTTTTTTTTTGAACACACACTAGACACAACCTCTTAACAAAGAGGAAGTGGTCAGTGAGATATTTAAATAAACTCACACACCCAAAGCAATCCCGATGTGGGATTGCCCAGTCCCCCAAGTTGGATCAATTTGAATTCAACTCGAGTCTTGTCCGTGTTTACATTTTTTCAAATTTGGATTGAAATTCAAATTCAATTATAGATTTAACATTCTAGCTCAATCTTGATTTAATTCGATTTTCCTTGTTGCTATTCAATTTTTATACTATTGTCAAAATTTAAAATCAAGAGGATTTGAATTTTAGGGGTGTTCAAATTTCTTATTTCTCGTAAATTTCGACCCGACCCTGCTCTACTCGACTTTATTGATCGACTACCCGAAAGAATCAGGTAGACCAACAAATTTTTTTTTGGTATTCCACAAAAACATCGTGTAAGCATGCGGAATACCTACAAAATTTTCATATTCTTAACCTACCCTACTCTCGCGCGCGTGCACACACACACACATCTAAAAAGCAATCCCCAAAAAATAAAATCTAAAAATCTAGAAACTCTAATATTTTATTGATGTTTATGATTTTCTTACATAAAATGTATTAATGTTTATGACTTTCTTATTGTGTTTTATTGTAATTATTTATGTATTATTGAATTTATTATATTTTCTTTAGTGTTATTGTTTTATTGTGTTAGTTAATTAGTGTAAGTTACTTCATTAAATTGTTAAAATAATTCAAAAATTAATAACTAAAAAATTATGTTCACTCGAATTCCTACCCAACTTTCTATCCGATTGTTTTGGACGAAATTCGGGTAGAAATAATACACTTGATCGGATAAGAGTAAAAAAAAATTCTTTTACAAAATATCAGATAAAAAAATAAAAATATTACAATTCTAACGCGTAGGATAGTATGAACACACCTACTGAATCGTACAGTTGTTATTGATGTTAAGGTTATTAGGATAAATTCCATTCCCAAAATGGATAAAATTTTCTTATTGGAAGTCATTGAACTCAACTCCAAGTATGTCCACATTTGTTTAGAAAGCGAGGTTTAGTTCACACTGACATTCTTACCGTTGAATAACGAAAGAAAAGAGGTTTAAATATTTTTTATTTAATTTTATTTAATGATAAATAATTTTTTATAATATTCAAGTGGTACTGACTTTTTGCTAATGGACCTCTCATGTATACGTAATAGGTGACTTATTATTAAATAAAATTAAATAAAAATAGAATAAAGAAGACCTAAATTAGGTCTGGCAATTGTATCAGATTTTAACGGGTTCATACTAAAAAATATTTTTATTTATACCCGATTTATTTATTAATTTATTTCTAACGATTATGTTATATCTAATTCGTGTCGTATATAAATCGTGTATATTCGATATATAAACGAATCGTGTCGTATATATTTTTTTAATTATTTTTGCTCATTCATTCATTTAAAAAAAGATTCAAATCCTTTAATTCTGTATTGTATTGATGGATTATGTCATATCTCAACCAAATGGTACGATGAACCAAAATTTTGATCAACAAAGAAAGAAAAGTTGAAGACCAAAAGAAGAAAAAAAAAAAGAAAAAGAAAAAGAAAGTTGAACCCAAAGTCCCACACGCACCTCAATGCGTGAACCACACCCTTTATCCTCCAATTTCACTGCGTCAACGTTTTATTGAATCTCTGTAACCTCAACTACTAAGTTTCCTACATCTCCCAACTATCATATCAACTTTACAACCCCTCTCTCTCTGTCTCTCTGTCTCCACACACACACAGAGACACGTGAATACCCATATATTCTCCAAAATTTCAAAACTTGAAAACATTCTCACTGGAGACTAATTTGATTTCTACACAATAGTTACAATTCTAGTTGATCAAACCTTTCAAAACCATTGGATATATTGCAAGTTCAGGTCGAACATAGGGTTTAAGATTTTTGAGTTTCAAAAACTCTGGGTTTTTTTCCATTAAATTTCGAAAATTTAGGATTTTAGCTTTCTGGCCACCGAAATTCTATCAAAATTCAGTGTCAGACTAGGGTTTAACAGCTCAAAATTTCCAAAATCTGGTTCAATCCGTGAAACATTGAAAAGTTAGGGCTTTAATTGGTCTGAATAGTGCGCAAATTCTGAATTTCCGACAATGGAGTCGAAGCCGCCGGTGAGATTTGCATTGGGTAAGCAATCATCCTTGGCACCGGACCGGGGTTATGACGATTCGGTTGGAGCGGAGGAGAGAGAAGATGGGGAGAGGATAATCGACATTGATCCGAGGGTAAGGCTGATGTACGCGGCAAATGAGGGTGATTTGGAAGGGATTAAGGAGCTGTTAGATTCGGGTACAGATGTGAATTACCGGGACATCGATGACCGGACTGCCCTGCACGTGGCAGCGTGCCAGGGGTTTAGTGATGTGGTGGAGCTGTTGCTCCAAAGAGGGGCTGAAGTTGACCGGAAAGACCGGTGGGGAAGCACGGTATAGCTCGCTGTCTAAACTCACCGTTTCTTTGTATATGAATATTAGCTTTGATTTGTTTGTTTGTGTGTGTGTGTGTGTGTGCGTGCGTATTTTATTGTTTTATTTATTTATTCTTTGATTATTGTTGACATTTCTATTTTTGGGTAGTTTTGTTGATTATGTATGTCTGTCTACTTGGTTATTTATATTTTGGTAGTTTTAATGATTGTCGAAAAATACTCGTGGTTTTCAACCAGGATAGTAAATAGGATTCATATAAAAATGAGGTTTTTGGTTTGGGGGGGGGGGGGGGGGAATTTAATTTTTTTTTTGCTTTTTCTTTTGAGGTTTCTGGAGGATGATATTTACATGTAAACTTCTGAATTTCTTGTCTGATTTTTTTTTTAATTTATCTTGAGGGGATTGCTTCCTTTGTCATTAATCTGTCGTTAAGTGTTGTGAGCTTGGAATGCCAGTTTGCAGGTGCGGAAATTGTCCTTTGTTCCTGTTTGACCCCCACTTTTTTTTATTGCTCTGGTTTATGCTTCTCTTCGAGCAAATTGGAGATTATGCGAGCACCATAAATTTTGATCACCTATAGGGGGTCTTGGCAGGGCAGATTTTTCTTTCTTGGGTACCTCTATAGTGTTGATCACCTGAGGACCTAAGGTCAATCATAACTAGTAGTGGTGCTATCATTGTAATTCGTTTGGAGCCTCCATAGCCTTGTACCTAGAACCATGGTTACCACAATTCACTAAACTCCTAACGATCCATGATTTGGGTACATCCATCCCAAACGGGATGGGTTCGCGATCCAAATCACCAAAATGGACGGCCCCAAATTGTAATACTAACCCTAAATCAATTCGTTTTTAGAACATGTCGCACAAATATAAAATACATATTAATTGATTACATGTATATAGATTTATTATTATATATTGTTTTAGATAATAGAAAATCATGCATAACTATAAGATAAATGGTAACTGACTTAGTATGTATGAATGTTCTGAAATATATAATGTTGTATAGTAGTGAAAACTATCTACATAAGAATTCCAAAATGAATTGCGACCCAAAATATCGTACCAACTAAGCCTACCCCCACCGTACCGCGTATCTAAGAAAGTGTCGTACCGTGTACCTTACCACGTACCAAAGCGACCCATGATTCAGGTAACATTGCCTAGAACAATTGTTTCACTCTGTCAATAGCATGGACTGGGCAGTCCAAGAATACTTAAGGTCCTAGCAAAATTTTAGATGTGGCCATAAATTATTTTTAGATGAATAATTTGGTAATTTTTGTATTTAATTTCAAAATTCATATCTTTTAGTAGGTATATTTAAGGTCGAAAACAACTTGCAAAACAAACACACTATGTGAATGATTATATTAAGATCAAAATTATCTCAAAAATTATAATTCAAGAAAATTAAACTCAATAAATAGGCAAATTCAAATGAAATGACAGAGTAGAGTCTTGTAAGTTTTTGTACGAGAATATGATGCGATCTTTTTTCTTTTCTGTTTCAATGTACATATATTTATGATTTAAAGAAAAATATTTTTAAATTTTTGATCGTTTGACGTAGCATCCTAATTTTTTATATATTTTTTAAATTTAGTCATATCATTTTACTAGACATACGTGAATGGGCCTTAGGCGAGTGGGGCCTAGGTGACCTCCTCACTTGCCTAGGGGTGGAGCCAGCCCTGAGCATGGATATGGATTCTTTTCCAGATTCAACTAGTTATGTATTGGGGCTTTTTATAGCACTGCGACTTGGGTTGTCAGCATGGTGAGTGGAGTGAGAAGGGAAACAAGCCAAATTTAGTACTGAAATTTTGTATTTTTTTTATGCTTCTTTCTCTGTGCCCTCTGGCTAATCACACTCAAAAGTAATCAGAGCGCATTGAAGTGCCTTTTGTTTTCAAAATGTATGATGGAGGGGAGTGGATGCTATGCTCATGTTCTGTACTCCTTATTGTATTTGTTGTACAGATCCTATTGCTTTCCATTATCTTGTTTTAGTTATATATTGTTTCAGTCTCTTACTTTGTCAATAGCCTCTATCTTAGGAGAAGATGTGGGTAAGAAAAATTTAAATAAGGGTCTTCTTTCAACATAATAGTTTCAGAGGTTGGACTTGCATGATGTGTGTGTTCCTTGCATAATTATTCCGCTGCCACCACCCTCACCCATAATCAAAGCCCCCTAAAACCCCTCTTTTTTTAGTCAGCCATTCTTCTCCATGATGCAATCATTTTTCTCTGTTCAAATTTCTTGTAGTGGCAACAAAAGACAGACATAACAGAGATAATGCAAGGTCTTCCCTAATATGGTAGTGTGAATCACAAATGGTATACTCGTAAATTTGTATATGTCGGACTTGAAGCCTTTTGTAAGTTTCATTTATCTATTTAATGGTTTTAGTTGTGGGACAGAAATAGAAAACTGAAAAAGCCTGAAGACTTCATTTTAGTGCATGCCCTTGTCTGATTTGGTGATGTTCAATCTCCATAAATCACTGTTCTTCGGCCTTGGCTATCTGTAATTTTCATGAAAATTCATTTCTTTTACTTTTTTTCTTCCTGTTTGCCTGCATTACGAGTTTGCAATTTAGTATTCATCTGGTACCGACTCTCAAACATGTAGAAAAGAAGTTTCTCAATCTGTAGCGCCTCCCTCCCCTCACAACTACAAGGATCTTGAAGAAGTATATAGAAAGTTGTACCATGTATTGGCTTGTTTGTAGGCAACATAAAGTTTGAAATGTTTATCGATTGACGTCTCTCTTGCTGTTTGTTTTGTACTCAAAGAACTTGTATCCACTTGACAGTTATCTGAAGGACTATACTGTCTTTTCCTTGCAGTGCTATACCTTTTCACTTTAATCTGATGTTGCTTTAACAGCCTCTTGCAGATGCAATACATTATAAAAAGCATGATGTGATTAAACTTCTGGAGAAACATGGTGCTAAGCCTCTGGTAAGGCTTATATGATATGTTACCTTTTGTGTTGTAAAATAATTGTTGCTGTTTGTAAATTGACTTTCTCTTTTGTTGCTTCTCTATTTTTTTTGATAAATCTTGTTTCCCCTTAGATGGCCCCTATGCACGTCAAAAGCGTCCGTGAAGTCCCAGAATATGAAATTGATCCAACGGAACTAGATTTTACAAACAGTGTTGACATAACTAAGGTAAAATACTTTCTTGTTCTATCATGGTACTTTTGTATGGTTTGTAACCCTCGTATTTTTTGTCTCAAACTCGTTGGAACAAGCTAGCGTGTTTTGACATTGCATGTTATGGAGAATTTGCTAGTTTCATTATCATGCTTTAATTTCTTTTTATATGGAGTATTAATCATTTCTGTATTTTATTTACTTCTTAATTATGTTGTATGTCCTTGCATTTACTGTGCTTACATGGTTGATATGCTGAAGTCTAGTCTGCATTAGATTATGTGCCGTAGAAAATCCTTATGGTAATTTATTGAAGCTGTAGGATCAACCCAAAAAAAAAATGAAGCTGTATGAGATTTCTGAATTTTGCTTCGGGGAATCTGTTGTTTGAACATTTTACAAGGTTGATTAAATCGTTGAACCTAGCCGTTAAATACGAGTTACTAGCACTTTCCTTTTCACTAGAAATGCTTTGCTGTAATTAGATTATTGGCAAGGTGTCTTTAATGTTTGTGGGCAGGCAGTCGTTTTTGAATGTTTTGAATTAAATGCCGTACATTATGGGGCTTTCAGGTCTTTTTGGTGTTCATAAATATTGTGCTGCATTGGATGGGTTGCATATGTTGGGGAAGTGCTGGCCTACTCTTCTGTAGGTGGAGGAAATGCAGTAGGAAATGTGATATTTCTATAGGAAAGTGACTTCCATTCATTCCTGCAATCTTTTTTGAATTCTGTGGTTATGAGGGCTTGTGGTAAGGAAATTTAAGCTCCTCTTGTAACTCCTATATTATGGAAGGATTTGGGGTATCTTACATGTAGCGCTAGGGTAGGGCAAGGTTTCACATTTCAGCAAACTAGCTTTATAGCGGAAGGGGTTTGGCATGTGAAGAAGAAAAAGTTCTATTTGGTTAACAAGGTTATGAAGTTTGCTAAGGACTCAAATTGTAGGATGGATGAATGAGTACCGCAAGCTATAGACTATACATGGCTAAGGAGATGAAGAGATAGGGTAGGAAAGCCTAAAATATAATACTTACTGCCACCTAAACAATTGATGTTTTTATATGTCATTCACTTGGTTTACTCAGATCAAAGATGATTGCTTCTTTGCAGTATCGTTTGAGCGTTTGAAGCTTAGTAGGAATTTGAGCATACAGTTAGGGTGGTTGATTTGATTAAGTTTTGTTGCAGCCATCATTCTTGTTTGTATTCTATTCAGTTGTAGTCATTCACCTTTAATTTACTATTTGAAAAAAATTACACAGGGAACCTTCCGTATTGCCTTGTGGCGTGGAACACAAGTTGCTGTTAAAAAGCTTGGGGAGGAAGTGATTACTGAGGAAGATAAAGTGTGAGTTGTAAGAATACAACAATTCATTTCGCTGCACACTTTCCCGTGGTAAGCTATTATTCTGCATTTATGTTTTCCAAGTGTTGGCTCTGTGCAGGAGAGCATTTAGGGATGAGCTTGAATTGCTGCAGAAGTTACGACATCCAAATGTGGTCCAATTTTTGGGTGCCGTAACTCAAAGTAGTCCAATGATGATTGTGACAGAATATTTACCAAAGGTCTTTCTCATTCCAGGCTTTCTCAGTTGCATTAATTATTGTTGAACCTCTGATATTTGAGTGATTGTGTTATTAGTATTTTTGTGGTGCGAACCACGTATAGTCTTTAAGGCAATTGATGAGGCCTGTGAGGGTCCTGTTCTTATTACTCTGGTCCAATTTAATTCTTTAAATCTTGCATTTACAAAATATTCTCAAATTCCCTTTGGTTGCTAATGATAAAGAATACTGTACTTTTCCTTTTGAGAAGTTCATTCCTGTTAACCCAAGATATGTTTTTCCCCATTCTTTTGTTTGAGTAGATATTGCCAAGAGTGTTGTGTCCCACATTGAACGATTTTAGGACCACCCAAGGTTGATTTATATAGTGAAGGGATCTTTCTACCCATTGCTAATTGGTTTTTGGGCGGATGGTCTAACATAGTATCAGTCATCAGAGCTGGGTCTTTAGTGCTTGTTGGGGCCATGTCTCTGACCCATTTGAATTTTATAGGTTCGAGCTTGGGTCCCATTTGAGTGAGGTTGTGAAAAGAACTTGTATCCAGCGTTGAAGGAGTAGGACCACCTAAGCTTGATTTATGTGGTTGAGGGGCCTCTCCAATCATAGCCAATTGATATGGAGTTGGATGCTTCTAATATAATTAATATCATTTTAGTTAATTGGATGCCCTTTTGAGGCGATTATTCTATCTGACTATTGATTCTAGTTGTGGTTCTTATAGTACAATATTCTACTAATGCGGATACAAATACTTTGTACTGGAGTAGTTTTTGTACACTGCTTTATATATGTGTGCTTTTCTTGTTCTAATGTGATTATTATAAATGAATTTTATTTTCGTCTCTCTGTATTTATGCGTACAAGCTAGGATTGTGATGTAGTTAGGCCATGATATGGTAGTGGAAATGTACATGCATACGTGTTGGGCTATATACCATTTGGATTGTTGGTTCTATAACAACATGTTTCTAATAGCATATGCAACCATTGCACTTTCAGTGTGGATATTGGGAAAGTAAATGTTTGATAAGATAATAGAATTTGCAGAAATTGAACATGAATGCCATACATGCCAGTGGTACATGAACCTGAGTGTAGTTTTTTTGGCACAAAAAACTTGAGTGTAGTTATTTGATACTGTTTTGCTTCCTTTTTTGGTATATGTTTAAATCCTGATATTAGGAATTTGTATGCGTACTTGGCACATCATTACAATTATAATGAGGAAAAGACCCTGTACATGCAAATGTCATATTGAGGAAATATTTGAAGTCAAAGATGTCAGGATTTTGGCTTCCCAATGGCTCAATCTGGCAAATTTATTGCGTGATATTCAAACAGGCATGAGTTGGCACTTGTTTCGTGTCCATAGATATGTAATAGATAATAAGTGGGGTTTTCATTTCAGGTATTGTTAATTATTCAACTGCTTTGCTGTGAATTCTACAATTCAGTTGATTTCCCATAAGCAAACTAGATCAGTGTGTAGCATAGTGTTGGAATTTGTACCAGCGTCCTGGTTCTTTGATAGCTTGATATGTCGCCTCCTCTTCATCTCCTTCCTGTAGAAGAGAAATTTTTCATAGCATGTGAATCAACAATAGAAAATCAAACTTATGAGATATTTGAATATATGAGCTAATGCTTTGATTGTCATTGTTTTCCTTGTAGTCTTATGGTGATATTTGAAAATTTCTTTTGAAGCTTAATTGTTCGAGTTAGGATATATGCGTAACAGCTACCTTCTCATATATCCATTCCTTGTATATTGCAGGGTGATCTTTGTGCATTTTTAAAGAGAAAAGGAGCTCTAAAACCAATGACAGCTGTGAGATTTGCAATGGATATCGCCAGGTCCATGAAATGATCTATATTATAGATAGGAGTGATAATATTTTTTTTGGTACCTGGTAATTGAATTCAGTATCTTTCCTGGGAAATTTCTGACCGATGGTCTGGACGTTTGATTTTATTAATATTTTCTCTTTAATCTGTTGATTTGATTATCATCAACAGTTCAGACTTAGGTAGTCAAATGCATTAAAAGTATGCCAAGAAAACAAGAATTAACAAAACAGTTGGGAAGTAGACCCCCCCACCAATCTCAAGCAAGAGGTGTGGAGTTTTCTATTTTATTTTATTTCTACTTAAATTTTGGAAGCAGAACATGACAAGCATTGGATGGACCATTATCAGGTTGACAGCATGTCAGTGAACCACAAAACAGTTTGATTTGCATGAAACGAAAACCAAACTTCTGCAGAGATTGCGTGTCATAGATTGCTATGAAGAAACTGGGATTTTCTTTAAATAAATTCTTCTACTTGAGACAAGTTGATAAATGAGTTGTAGCTTTAGCGATGCAAGCATTCAGGAGGCTACTGAATGTTTAAATCAATGAGGGATGTCTTGTTGTTTAGGGAATCAAAAGGTTCTATTTTTTTTTTTTGTGGGCTTTACAATTTGTCCTTGGAAAGGTTAAGGGTCAGCTTATCTACCTCTTATTACCTCATCATCAGTTTAGTCTACTAGTCTAGGCAACTCATTAGTTGTTGAAGTTTAATTGGATTTCTGCTTATCTGCAATTCTGTAAATATTGGTAGAACTTAATGAAGGGTATGCTTACTTTCATCTGAATCTTAAACTATAAAAGATTTCTTTCTCGAGGGAAAATTTCTCTTTTGAGACTTATTTTCCTTCAGATTGATAATTTCCGCCTCTGCTGTTTGATTGTATCCAGCCACACGGTGTCTCTGTGTTTTTTCACTGCATCATTTAAGATCTCTCTTGATTTAGAAAAAATTAATGAAGAAACATAAGCTTATCCATCAGGTCAAGAATGGCTGTTGAGATGATTATTGAATATAAACATAGTGTGAATAGTGAACATTCACAAGTTAATAAATGCTTGGTACTTGGGACAAAAGCTGTCTTGAGTTATGCTAAGTTGATGACTGCTCTTTTGCATATTCGGGTTTGTCCTCTCCCACACCCCCTCCTTCCCTTCTTTTGCCTTGAGAAATAGTAAGAATTTACTGGTTAGGTTTGGTACCATGCAGTGAGAGTTTTTCATGAAGAGGCCCGAACACTTGTATTTTTTATGATCTTTAGGTGGCCCTAATGTTTAAGCAGTTGGATTCAGAAACTTTTTCTAATTCATCATTGGTTATGTTGCAGGGGAATGAACTATCTGCATGAGAATAAACCAGAACCAATAATTCACCGTGATCTTGAGCCTTCGTAAGTTTCTCGTTTAGCCAGACACTCCACACCACCAACACTCCCTCCCCTTTTAAAGAAAACCAACAACACAAGCGCACACACATGCACACGGCAAGTTTCATGTGTTATATACACATGTACGTCCTATGATGAATGCCCCAGAAAATCCCCCTTTTCTTTTTTTTCTTTCTTTATTGTTTGATTATGCGAGACACTTTCTTATTTTTACGGGTAAGGTAACAGGAATATTTTGCGGGATGATTCTTGGCATCTGAAAGTTGCCGACTTTGGAGTTAGCAAGCTACTTAAAGTTACCGGTGGAGTTAAAGAAGACAAGCCTTTGACATGTCAAGATTCTTCTTGTAAGTATGCTGCTAGTGGAGATAATTCATATTTTTCAAATGTTGAAAATCGTGCTTACTATTGTGCATCTATATGATTATAATTGCTGACATTGGCAACATAAGATTTTGGGTCCACTATGGTAGTTGATTCTTCGAATCATCATTAATCTGTTTCAGAAAATAAGTGCATTTGGAGCATGTATTTTGTCCTATGATCTGCAATAGGTTTTTTTATTAATTGGCTTTCTGGATGATAAGTATTTTGATTGTTAGGAATTTTATTGTGTTGCCATGGGCAGGTCGATATGTGGCTCCAGAGGTATTCAGAAATGAAGAGTATGATACCAAAGTGGATGTTTTTTCATTTGCTTTAATTTTACAAGAGGTAAATGTTTCTCAAGTAACTATGCTTTGGCTAGGTCTTGCTTTCTTTTATTAGAAGTTGAACATGCCTAATTCCTTTTTCTGTCATTAGATATCCCCGTGCATTTGTTTCTTCAAATTTTTGTTGATAGCAGAAAAGCATCTTGCAAATTTTTTTCGTAGAAAGTTCATATGGATCTATAGGCAACATAAGGTGGTCATATAATTTTTCCTCCCTGTAGCATGAACTGTTCTTGGTTCTATAAGAGATAGCTATAGAGTGTATCTTTTAGGCATTGCTCATAATAGAACAGAGGTTATAGGTGTCTTGCGCCCTTGCCTTGATTTTCATATCAATAGGTACACGTTGGATGTGCGTGTAACATCACTTTTTGATTATTGAGTATATTTGATGAGTTAATAATTTGAGTCAGATTGTCGATGATCAGATATAATGAATCAAGTTGTAATAGTGGACCAAATTTCCTTCTGCCAGTTGGGGACTACATGCCAGTGAGATGTGCTTTACACAAAATGAGATGTAGGCTTCCAATATTAATAGCTCTCATGTGGAATATACGGAAGATGTTCATGTAATTAATCATTTTAAAAGTATGAAATAGTTTTGGAAAGTTAAGTATGAAATAGGTAGAATGGAACATTTGGTTTGATTACTAAGGCTACGTTTGGCACAACTTCTCAAACTATAAGTCCATCCTAGAAATGGTATCACAGACTTATAGTGAAGGTAAGAACTATCTGCCAGGTTTAGAGAGAATGAAATGAATGGAGAAGATGAAGTGGGGTAGGGCAGACAAAAAATAAAGGTCAAAAATAGATATTAACCTTGAAAAAATAAGGGAAGTAGTGGAATTTACTTTTTGTAACTTAAATCAGTTAAATGACTTCGCTAGAAGTAAAAAAAACACTATTTCAAAAAGGCCTGTAGCCACCCAGTGCAGCTTCTCAAAATGTGCATCCCAAAGATGCACTTCTAATCCAGAAGTCAGAAGTGAGTACTCACCAAACAGTTCATACTTTTTGGAATAGGCTTCCTAGTCTGAAAAGTCCATTTGGATGCTGCGTCAAACACTCCCTAAGTTTCATGTTATGTTAACAAATATTTTTTTGGTAAATGTTAACAAATATTTGCTTCTTTAACGGAAATGGAATGTTCAATGCAAAATTAGTAATTGCTACCTCACCTGCCATTGTTCTGATACAATTTTGCTAAGCAAATGTTTTGAAATTGAAGTGATGCTAGATCTAAAGCAGGTGACAACTGACAAGTGCCCCATGTTTCTTTTTTCTTTTTTTCTATTCATAGCACCTGTTTTTGTTGGGCATTCTGTAACGGATAGAATGATAACTATATGGAATGGGCTTGAGGAAAAAAGAAAGCACCTTGAACCTTGGGACTTGTCATTTTAGAACACTGTAGTTATTGCTTATTCTCTGTTTCCTTCATGTATGCACTCGTAGTCTCTTACTTGCAACTTGTACCTTTAAATTTGGAAGGCAAAGGTGGCTTTGAAAGGGCAAGTTTGTGCATAGGTGGTTGCTTATGGTAAGATTAACACCAATGATATCCTCTAGAAAAGAAGAGCTACAAAATGTTTACTACCGCAATGGTGTGTACTATGTGTAGGAAGGATTGTGAGAGTGTCGATCACTTATTTTTGCGTTGCCCGATTGCATGGTGTTTATGGAACAAATGTTGAGATGCCTGGACACTCTTGGGTGGCGTCGAAGTCTATTTTGTCCATGTTTTGTGTGGATTTCTATGGTTTTGGAAAGAATTCCATCGCAAAGGAGTTACTCTTTGGGCTTGTTCTATTTTTGTAACTATGTGGGTGGTTTGGAATTTGGATGAAGAGAATCACGAGGATAAGTGCGAGGAGAAATAGGCTTTATGGAACTGCATCCATTTTCTTGCTTCTTTTTGGGCATGGATCTCCAATGAGTTTGACAACATTGCTCTCTTTGGCATTTTGGGAAATTGATAAGCTGTTTGTAGTTGATTATTTTGACTGTTGTGATTTAGGCTTGATGCCTTAGTCGGGACTTTTTCTTGTTTAGTTTAGTTTAAAGTTTGGACTATTTGTCCACCCTTAATCTTCTCTTTTACTATTCTTGTGTTATTATTATAATTAGTTTGTTACTTATCCAAAAAAAAATCTTATATTTTCTTTTTCATTTTTTTTGGTTGCTAACAGTTCATCTATATTTGAAACCCATTTTAGGTCTATAATTTAGCCACATGAAATTTTGGGATGTGCTTTTTTGACTAAAACCAATGGTCATAGCAGGCTTGATAAATTGATAATTCTGATGTGCTGTACTCATAGATGATTGAAGGCTGCCCACCATTTTCCACAAAGCAAGAAAATGAAGTCCCTAAGTCATACGCTGCAAAAGAACGGCCTCCTTTTAGTGCTCCAGCAAAGTGCTATGCCCATGGACTTAGAGAGTATATTTCTTATTCTTTTTATCAATTGTGCTTTTGTTTTACATCAGATTCCTTATTTGCCTATGATAACATGATATTGTACTATTTTAGCTTTATAAAGTCTGCAGCTTCTATATCTCATTGTTTAATGGATAATTTTCTGTTTTTAATCCTTATCTTTGACAAGGCTAACTTGGAGAAAGAGAGCGACATGGGGTTTTGAAAAAAATGAAGGGAAGTCATTACGGTGATAGGTATAACAGAAAATGGTATTAGCGACTTGGCAAACAGCATGATTTGGCTCAGCTGCTTAGTGGCAGTAAATAAGATGAAAATAGTCAGTGATGCAAGCAATTCTCTCTCTCTCTCTGTGGGAATGAGAACTGTGATTGAGCAGTGGGCACAATAGGTCTCTCCCTCTCTGCTTCTTTTCTAGTTATTCATTAACATAAAATTGGCCACTCATATGGTTGTTTATCGAATGGGAAATTTAAGGCTTGAGATACCTTAAAAGCAAAAGTTGGACACTAAGGCTCCTGTCACTGTATGAAATTCAACAACCAATACTGCAATCATTCTATTGCCCAGTAATATGCTTTCCTATCACATTATAGTCATTTTGCATGCAAAGAATCACTGGTTCAGTTGCTAAAATTCGGCCCTATAACCTTAGGTTGTGGATTCGAATATGAGGGCAATCACATTGTGCAAATAATTTCAAACAGCAGGTCTATACCGAATCCACCCTTCCTAGACCCCCACTAACAAGGACTGAACTGGGTGTTATTTAATCATTTATTTTCATTCGGTTTGGCGATTGGTTCGGGAACCAGAAGCATTTGGATTAGTCACAGATTCTTTGTTATTCATGAGATTATGTAAACTAATTATATTTTCCTGGAAATAATTTTCTGGCTGGAGGTCATCTATGTAAATTCGTGATCATATCCTTTGGCTACAGGTTGATTGAGGAATGTTGGAGTGAGAATCCATCCAAGAGACCAACATTCAGGCAAATAATTCTGAGGTTGGAGTCCATTTATAATAGGCTTGGTCACAAGAGGCGTTGGAAGGTTGGTCTGTCTGTCTTTCTCTGTTTGTGTTTTTGTGCGCATGTGTCAGGGGCACTTCTTTACCAGAAAGGAATTTGCATCTTTTTTCCTACAACGTTGAACGATGCATTAATGGGGAGGAGTTATCTATTACTTTTTATGCATGTATTTTTAAGTATAAAATACCTACCCCTATAGGAACTGAAAACTTTTTTGGTGGTTAACCATAGCTTAAAAGTTGCAATGAAACAAATATTTAATTCCTAATATTGCTCTGTAAAAGCTAGGTAAACATTCCAAAGAATATTTTGATTGATATTAAGGATCACCAAATAGGCTATATGCCGTTTCTTGTGCTAATCTGGTTGTAGGGTTACTGGGGAAATAAGCTTATTACTGTATTCCAGTGGTCCTCAGAATTTCGCTTCTTATTTCTACCTTATTTCTATTATTTTTTATCGGGATATGTACAGGTTAGACCATTGAAATGCTTTCAGAATCTGGAGGCAATGTGGAAGAAAGAAAATCACAATCTAAGTAGTCACAGCCGTTCGTCTCGTTCTACCAGAAGCATTTAGATAAAAGGGATGGAATATATCCTCTTTTCGGCTTGAAGCATGCAGAAGTTTTTCCTTCTCCAGCTCCGGGGAAAAACGATGATTGTTTTAAATAATGACGAAAATAGTTGTCATCCTTGTTATTTCACTTAATAGGTACTGCAACTCTTCCTGATGTCATCTCTCCCTCAGCATTTGTGGGTTGAGAACATTTGATTTGCCACATATTACTCTGAATATGTTGAGTGTTCATGTATAACAATCTTTATTGTAAACCTAATGCTTATGTCTACATATTGATCTAGCAAGTTGATGAGGGAAATTTAGTTGATAAACAGTTTGATCTTCCAGGTACCTGGCAGTTTTAGTTGCTTGAAAGACAATATAATCAATTTTCAGATGGATTCATAGTGTACATTTGATGTCATTGTCTATTATTAGTGATGATGCACAAATTTGACTTTGCACATCACTAGTCAAGTAAGTTGGAAATTAAGCAATAATTAAAGTAGAGGGAGACGGGATTTATAGTGGTTCAGTCAATTTGACTTACGTCCACTTTGGAATGGCAGAGAGTTGCTGGTATTTTATTGATTCCGGTAAACGGAGTGTTACAGATTGGAGAGGAAGAGGAGTTTTATGCTCTGTAGAAGGTGATGCCCCCCAAGTGTTGGTGGGACTTACATTTTATAGTCATTCTCCAACAGAGTGGAGCTATTAAGTGGTAAATATCTGGCTATCCTGGTGGAACTTGCAGATTTTCCTCAACGGGTGTGGCCGTTGAGGAGCTCCCCACAAGACTCGGTCCAAGTTGACTGCTTCCAAGGTGGTAGAGAAGGTAAGGGTGCTCTCTGGATCTTGTAGCTAAGCCGAGGCAGCTCCATGGTGCACTTAATTGAGCTTGAGTCTTATTGGGCCTGAGTCTTCATAAGTTTGAGCCTTTAATTGCAACTGGGCTTCAGTATGGTTTTGGGCCTTTTCACATAAATTAGGCCATTTGGGCTTGACCCATCATTTGCCCCCCAATGCCCCTGTGTCCAAGGAAACTTGGAAAAGAGGGCATTAGTTTACATCTTGAGTTTTAGGTGGTGGAGACTTCCTTTGCTAGATGACTCTTCCCTTGCACGATGCATTTTTGCTTTTGGGTAGTTTTGGCAAGATCTCCAACCCAAGTGGGCGTGCAGCGGAGGCGGAGCAGCCCCTTGGGCGTGCAGCGGAGACGGAGCAGCGCCTTGGGCGTGCAGCGGAGGCGGAGCAGCCCGTTGGGCGTGCAGCGGAGGCGGAGCAGCCCGTTGGGCGTGCAGCAGAGGCGGAGCAGCTCCTTGCGCGTGCAGCAGAGGCGGAGCAGCCCCTTGCGCCTGTAGCAGAGGCGGAGCAACCCCTTGGGCGTGCAGCCGAGACGGAGCAGCCCCTTGGACATTCAGTTTGAATTTGATTTTTCGGCTAACCGGCATAACTGGATGAACTTCGGGAGGCCAAAACAGATGTTTCTGAGCCTTTTTTGGACTTTTTACAGCATCAATCACTGCCATAGGCAGTGTGTTTTGTGAGTTTTGTAGGACTCGTCGAAAGCTTCGATTTGATATATTATAAGCCCCATTTGGAGCAACGGAGCAAAAGTTACGGTCAAAACTTCGAGCAGAGAGCTGTATGCACGGTTTTGGGCGACCAGACAGCTTTTGGGCGACCAGACAGTGTCCTGGGAGAGCTAGAAGTGACCTGGGCGAGCAGGAGTAGGCAGCTGAATTTTTTTTTTTTTTTTAAAAAAAAAAAAAACTTCGGGAGGCCAAAACAGCTGTTTCTGAGTCTTTTTTGGACTTTTTACAGCATCAATCACAGCCAAAGGCTGTGAGTCTTGTAGAGCTCGTTGAGAGCTTCGATTTGATATATTATAAGCCCCATTTCGAGCACCTTGGACTAGCCTGGGCTGTCTTGGGCGAGCCTAGACTATCTTGGGCGAGCATATGCTGTCTTGGGCGAGCCTAGGCTGTCTTGGGTGAGCTTGGGACTGCCTTGGGCGCCTTGGGTGAGCATGGGGCTGCCTTGGGCGCCTGAGAGGTACTGGGCACTTGTGCTGGGCACCTGGGAGGAGACCTGAGCGCCTAAGGAGGAGACCTGGGCGCCTGAGAGTGTCTGGGCGCCAGGCTTGGGCATTTGGTGTGATGGCCTGGGCGCCTGGTGAGCTCCATTGAAATAGGTGGCATGGTGGGCGCCCATGCTTGTATGGATGTAGGCCCCTTGCGAGCGAGCTCTATTGAGGTAGGAGGCATTTTGGCGAGGAGGCTTGCGTAGAGGGGAGTGCAAAGGTTGATCTGGGCGACCAGGGCGGTTGACTAGGGCGGTCAGGCAGCTAGGTAGGCTGATCTAATGTAGTCCCTCGGGTTGCAGATGACCTAAGTTGCAAGGTCCTGCCTAGAGATGACAAAAATAACGTTATTCCAAACATTAAAATATTTAACATGATTACCTGGAGAGAGAGGCAGGCTGCTTGCGCGAGAGCAAATGCAGAGTTTAAGGACTACTCGTAAGAGAGCTACACCTTTTGAGACCGAGCTTTTGGCGACCCATGAGAGAGTCCTTAAGCTTGAGGTATAGGCTGCCTGTTTGAGAACAGTGCAGAGGCAGGTGGGCTGCCTGCTTGAGAGCAGTGCAGAGGTAGGCTGTCTGTTTAAGAACAGTGTAGAGGTAGGTGGACTGCCTTCTTGAGAGCAGTGCAGAGGTAGGCTGCCTGTTTAAGAACAGTGCAGAGGTAGGTGGGCTGCCTGCTTGAGAGTAGTGCAGAGGTAGGTTGCCTACTTGAGAGCAGTGCAGAGGTAGGCTGCCTGTTTAAGAACAGTGCAGAGGTAGGTGGGATGCCTGCTTGAGAGCAATGCAGAGGTAGGCTGCTTGCTTGAGAGCAGTGCAGAGGTAGGCTGCCTGCTTGAGAGCAGTGCAGAGGTAGGTGGACTGCTTGCTTGAGAGCAATGCAGAGGTAGGCTGCTTGCTTGAGAGCAATGCAGAGGTAGGCTGCCTGCTTGAGAGCAGTGCAGAGGTAGGCTGCCTGTTTAAGAACAGTGCAGAGGTAGGTGGGCTGCTTGCTTGAGAGTAGTGCAGAGGTAGACTGTCTGCTTGAGAGCAGTGCAAAGGTAGGTTGCCTGTTTGAGAGCAGTGCAGAGGTAGGCTGCCTGTTTAAGAACAGTGCAGAGGCCAAACTTTTTTGGCGACCCGCTAAGCTGGAGATAGGCTGCTCAGAGGTTTCTGGAAGAGTTAAGTACATAAGGCGAGTCGCCTGGGTACCAGGTTGGGATCCAGAAGGGGTCTGGACGCCAGAGGGACTTGCCGGGGCGCCATCAGGGGTGGCTGAAGAGGCCTGGGCGCCTGGGGATCCTTAATGGGCGTCAGGCTATCCTCACCGAGCTCCTGTGCGTCCTTGTCGAGAGTTGAGGTGTCCTCGCGGGGCGAGGTGGAAAGCTTGTTGTTCTCCTCTTGTGCTGGAGTCAGCTCAGCAATGAAATCCGCCAGTGCTTGTGCTTTGATGGCGTTGAAGGCGTCACCTAGTTGGTTTTACACCTCTTTTATCTTTTTGTCCCACTGGTTGGGAGCTCTTTTTGAATTGTCATGGAAACGGCTCTGTGCTCAATGCTTTGGTTTTCACCCTCATCCTCTTGGAGATAAGAGTCTCCACCATGGAGAGCAGGAGCTAGAGGAGGAGGTTGAGGTTCCTCATGGGGAGGTCCTTCATGCTGGGCGCCCAAGGGGGCTCCTAAGGGGGCGACTAGATGAGGAGCACCCATGTGGGGAGCTCCTTGACACCCCAGGCGTGGAACTCCTCTCACTTGAGGTCCAGGTTATGCTCCTCCTTGCCCAACGAGCATTAGTTGAAGGATCCGCTGGTTTTGGGCCACAAGCTGCTGTGTGGTCTCCAGCATCTGCTGCGTACTTGGGATGGTTGGGGGAGGAGTAACCTCCTCTTCTTGGTTGGTTATTCTCAGGCTGGTTCACCGATCGGGTAGTGATCGCCATTGATTCATCAGAGAAAGTGTTTGGAAATGAGAATTTTGTCTTTCCCACAGACGGCGCCAAACTGATGATGCACAAATTTGACTTTGCACATCACTAGTCAAGTAAGTTGGAAATTAAGCAATAATTAAAGTAGAGGGAGACGGGATTTATAGTGGTTCAGTCAATTTGACCTACGTCCACTTTGGAATGGCAGAGAGTTGCCGGTATTTTATTGATTCCGGTGAACGGAGTGTTACAGATTGGAGAGGAAGAGGAGTTTTATGCTCTGTAGAAGGTGATGCCCCCCAAGTGTTGGTGGGGCTTACATTTTATAGTCATTCTCCAACAGAGTGGAGCTATTAAGTGGTAAATATCTGGCTATCCTGGTGGAACTTGCAGATTTTCCTCAACAGGTGTGGCCGTTGAGGAGCTCCCCACAAGACTCGGTCCAAGTTGACTGCTTCCAAGGTGGTAGAGAAGGTAAGTGTGCTCTCTGGATCTTGTAGCTAAGCCGAGGCAGCTCCATGGTGCACTTAATTGAACTTGAGTCTTATTGGGCCTGAGTCTTCATAAGTTTGAGCCTTTAATTGCAACTGGACTTCAGTATGGTTTTGGGCCTTTTGGGCCTTTTCACATAAATTAGGCCATTTGGGCTTGACCCATCAATTAGTCTGTTTGGTAAGGTTTAAGAGTGAGTGAGCAAACTAGGCCTATCTGGGTTTGGTCACATTGATTTTCTCTCAAGATTTTTTCAGCTAAAAGGTCAAGAGGGCAAGGATTGATTTTCATGTCCTCCGTAAGGGCAATGACCAAAATTTTATTTTGGTGTATTGTTTTGGTCATTTAGGCAATGAAAATGTTTTAAAAAATGAATAGAAATGAATAAAAGAGTTCGAGATTAATTTTCAAAAAATTTTGAAATATTGGTTGAAGTATACTAAACATCTTAAAACGTCTAGAAACATTTCGAAACAATGGTGAAAATAAGATGAAATATCTCAAAACATTCCGGAACTTTAAAAATTTGATTTTGATTTGTTTCAATCTTTTTGAACCAATCTCCTTGAAAACTAAAATATTTTAGTCATTTTTCGACTATTTTGAAACGATATTTTGATATGGGTTGTTTATATCCCTCTAGTTATGAAAAACCATTATTGATAATCCAAATTTTTGCTCTTTTCAAAAAGCGTAAACTCAAATTTTAATATCACACTCAACATAGTTTTCCCTCTCTATTGATGAGCTGCTTATTAATAAACTTGGCTCAGGACTTTGGTGTTCTAGATAGGAGTAAGATCCCCTGCAATATACTTTCTCTTTAATTTTATTTTTGATACATTATCTATCATTCATTCAAGCGGAATCCATTGTATATAAGTGGGTCCTTCACTTATTAATAGTGGATCTCTTATTCATTAATGATAAATGATATGTCAAGAAGATAATTAAAAAAAAAGTGTATTAGAAGGGATCTGATCCCTAGATATGACCCCACACACACACACTCACACTATATGGCGAAAAAATATAACTCCATTCCGTTTTCTCTCTTTCAAGATGATGACAAGCCTGTAAAATGGGTAATCTGAAGTCCACAGGAGCTGTGACAAAAGTGTGCAAATCTGAAAAACATGAAGGACCACTCTATCATTGGCCCTAGAAAGGAGGGGGTGTATGTGTAAATCAACATCGTCATTTGTATGTATCGATCTCTCTTTTGCAAGCCCATCTGTTATTTATTTATTTATTTTTTTCTTTTTGCCTCTTAAAGGACTCCAACTAAAAATAAAGTTAGGACTCCTGTTAAAAAGACACAAGGGAGAGTCTGCCCAATCTATAGCAAATAAAGTGTTGTATTCAACGCTGTTGCTTGTCCTAAGTCAAGATAAAAGAGGAAGGTTGCGTTAGATAGTCGACAACCAACGTAAAATTTTGTCAGATCCACCATAATAGATTTATTTTTGGATCAAATTGGACATAGATGAATGCTACTAGATTTTTGATTTTTCGGTTTTTGGTCAAGTGTTATGTCAGGTGGAAATAACTTTAGAGAAGTATTTCAATAGGACATGTTCCTTTGTGATACAAGGAAACGTGTAAAAATACAGGTATAAGGAGCAAGAATGGGTTGAGAAACAACATGAAACTACACTTCGATTTGTGTACGGATATTGGTTTAGAAAATCATTCTAGGCCTATTGATTTATACAGAATATCAGTCCTAAATGTTTCGAATTGATTTATTGATTCCTAAGAATATTAGATGAATTGAGAAAAAAAGAGAGAATAGTCTCTTTTGTAGCCCTAAGGCTTACAAGAGTTTAAATAATATTGAAAACCCTAAAACCAACTAAGAAATATCAAAACGTGATCTAATTATGATTAATCACATAATTCGGCCATTATAACAGATTTTGCTAAAAAAAAGAAAGTTCAAAACTAATCATATGACTAAAAACTAATAATCACTAGAATTAAGTTAGAACTGACGGAAATCAATTCTGACTTCAGATGGAGAAATTATTCGGCTACGAAAAAATAACTAAAAAAAGGCAAATAACGCGTTTTTCAGGCCCTAAACAAAGGAATTTGTCTGAAATCCACGCCGAGTCATCACATCCTCAATTAGGAGTATGATGAGTTCATTTTGCCTTGTCGTTTTTGACTAGACATGGGTTTCGAAACACCCATGTATATAGAAATGGTTCCGAAAAAGTCAACCTGTAAGACCGGTCCGAATTGCATCTATGTCGATCCCAACGATCCGATCTGCATCACTTTGAGATTTCCGATGAATTGGTCTTTTGCTACAACATTTTCTAGGTCTGAATAACATGTTTACGAAGCCATGGTGTGTTAGTCTAGTGGTAACATTGACGCGAGATCCAGACGTGGCTGTTGCTCTGACATTTTATAACTAACCTTCTTGTTGATTTGGCTCTGTTTGTGTGTGTGACTAATAAAAAGGGACTGGAAAAGGAGAGGCTCTGTTTGAAATCTCTCTTGTACATAACCTTTTCTCGGTTTTTAATGAAATTCATCTTACTTACCAAAAAAAAGGGAGGGGAAAGGAGAGGGAGGGAGGAGAAGAGAAGAGGGGGGGGGGGGGGGGAGGTAGGAGTTAATCCAAAAAGAAGGCTGACATGAATAACACCTAATTACATGAAGATAAGTCCCATCTGGGCTACTAGAAAAAGAAGCTTTACCTACTTTGTGTGGCTTTTGTTTCTTGTTGAATCTCTACACATTTGGCCTCTTACAGAAATATCAATGCAGTAGTTTGCTTATCCAACAAAAAGATAGCTAAAATGGCTAAATTGCAAACCAAGTACTCACTCCCCTATGAGATAAAAGACAAAAAAAAAAAAAAAAAAAATTAAACACAAGGACACTTTCTGATTTCATAGAATTTTGCACTATCCACATGGGTGGCTCAACAACATTTGAGGCCTAAAGTAATGACGGTCAATGACACTTTTATATTTTTTTAATAATAATTTAATTTTTCAATTTAAAATCTATTATTTTTATTTTTTGATGAGATTCGAAATTGCTAATTTTTTTTATTTAAATTTTGCTAATATATATTTTTTAATTAATAATATGACTTTTGATCATAAATATTTATAGGAATAAAATTAATTTCTTCATTAATATTTTTATGTTCTTTTTATTTGTTTTATATGTTCTTTATCTAAACTGTGAAATTAGATGATTGACTTTATTATAAATAAATTCATTGTTATCTTTCTTTTGAATTATTTTATTATCTTTGAATTTTATTTATTTATCCATGCAACTTTCACCTAATTTTTTGTTATATTTTATTTGTTACGAATAAGAACTTTATCAAAACATTTTTTTGTAATGAGAATGAATGGTTTAATTGGTGTTTTGCGTTCAAATGAGAAAAAAAAAAAAAAGTTTAAGAGAAGTAAATAATGTGTTTGGTTTGATTTTTTTTTTTGACTAATGAGAGATGCTTATTACACTTCTTTCGATTGGAGAAAGAGATAGATTTTGTCAGAATTTTTTTTTATTAATCTTTTTTGTCCTTTAATAAATGTGATTGTGTGAGGAGGTCTGAACTTTTGGGGCCCAAATTTTTAATTTTTTTTTGGTTTACTCTTTCAAAAATTAATTTGTTAGGCAATATTGTAGTAAATTTTATTTTTTAACTTATATTATATTATTGATCTTTAAATTTGAGGTCTTTTTCGTATGTGGGGCCTAAAGCCTCCGCTTTTATTTTTATACTATAGGGCCGACCCTGACTATCCATAGAGAGAACATTTAAAAGATCTTTTCTCGTAAAGAGAGAACTATGTTTTTTTCGTTTTCAGAAATAAGGAGATAAAGAAAAATTAAGCATAGATATGGTAAAAACTATAGGGCTCAAATTGGAGAATTTGTTCTATAGATCATGCAATTTGGTGCCTTGTTAGACATTATGGAGGTAGAATCTGCGAGACATTTAGATGGCAATGCATAAACTTTTAATGAAATATATGCTCTATGTTAGAATATTTTAACTAAAAGAGTGTTTTGTCTTGTGTGTGAACTCAATCCCACATCGACTGAAAGACCAAAGATACTTGAGTATATATATAGACTAGTGTTATCTAGCCTTTGAATCAAAGAGAGGTCTTGGGACTCTCACGTGCGCAGGGGGGGGACTAGCGGAGGAGATGCGGATTTCTAAAATCTACGAAACGCATAGTTGTACCTAGTCCACGACCCCAATATTAAAATTTCAGCTGTGCTGTGATTCTTTCATAAAGGGGCGCGTATCGTCTTAAGAGAGCGACCTAGTCCGCGCCTCACCCTGCCGTTCACTTTATTTGGATCCACTTTTCCAACAATTTTAAGACGATTCAATCCCGATGGAGAATTCTGCGATAGCCGCTTCTACTGTTTCATCTGCTGGATCAAACGATCTTAACAAACCGTTTCGATTCAGTGGACAGTTCTTCAAAAGATGGGCGAAGAAAGTTATGTTCTATCTCAAACTGATGAAGGTCGCATGGATTCTCACTGCAAAAAATCCAAAGAAGGTGAACAAGGAAGGTATGACTGCAGAAGAGTTAGCAGAGCATGAAAAGAATTTAGCACTATGGGAGACTGACGAAGATAATTGTCGCAATTATTTGCTCAATTGTCTTTCCGATGAACTATATGATTACTATTCCAATTCCTATTCTTCTGCCAAGAAGATTTGGAAAGCTTTGGAGGCGAAGTATGACACAGAAGAAGCAGGGACGAAAAAATATGCTTGTAGCCGCTATTTTAAATTCCAGATGGTGGAAGAAAAATCTGTAATTGCTCAAACACATGAGTTACAGATGATTGTTCATGAAATTGTGTCCGAAGGAATCAAGGTTGATGAACAGATGCAAGTTGCAGCAGTTATCGACAAATTGCCGGGTTCATGGAAGGAGTATCAAAAGGGACTTCGTCACAAGCAATCAGAATTAAGCATGGTGAATCTAATGGCTCGGCTTCGAATTGAGGAAGAGGCCAGAAAACAAGACAAGACCAACGACACTAACGGGAATAACAATGGTAATGGAAACAACAATAAGGTACATTTTATCACATCTAATGATAACGTCTCTAAGGGTCAAAATAATAGAAACAGTGCCTATTTGAAGCCTAGAGGTAATAACATGAAAAAGTTTAATAAGGCTTCAAATAAAAACTATTTTCAAAAGAAGTGGAACCAAGCACCAAACCAAGGACCCCCTTCCAAACAAGTACCATATAATAAAAATAATCAGTCAAATAATGGTGCTTGTTTTGTGTGTGGAAAGTCTGGCCATTTTGCTAAAGATTGTCGTTTTAAAAAACGAGGTTATGCTCCTCAAGCTAATGTGACCGAGGAACCTCTTGTGGCCATGATTTCTGAGGTTAATTTTATTGAGAATAGTGAAGGGTGGTGGGCAGATTCTGGAGCTTCCAGGCATGTCTGTCATGATAAATCTTGGTTCAAGTCTTTCTCTCCCGTTGGAAATGATAAAAAAGTGTTGCTTGGTGATTCACATACTGTGAATGTTTTGGGCATGGGAGATGTCGAACTCAAATTTACCTCTGGCCGAGTTTTGACCCTAAGAGATGTTCTTCACACTCCTGAAATTAGAAAGAATTTGGTTTCTGGTTATCTTTTAAATAAGGCTGGTTTCAAACAAACCATAGAATCTGATCAGTTTGTTTTGACCAAGAATGGGTCATTTGTTGGGAAAGGCTATGCTTGTGATGGTATGTTTAAGCTGAATGTTGAAATGAATAAAACTACTTCTTCCGTTTATATTGTTTCTTGTGTGAATATGTGGCATGCTCGTCTTTGTCATGTTAATATCAAATATTTGAAAAATATGAGCCATGTAGGTTTATTGCCTAAGTTACACAATAATTTTGAAAAATGTGAATATTGTAGCATGACAAAAATAACAAAACAGCCTCATATCAAAGTAGAAAGAAATTCTGAATTATTAGAATTGATACATACGGACATATGTGAATTTGAAGGAATTTTGACTCGTGGTGGAAAAAGATATTTTATAACTTTCATCGATGACTTTTCAAAATACACTTATGTTTATCTTATGAAAAATAAAAGTGATGCTTTTGAAAAACTCACCATTTTTATTAAAGAAGTAGAAAATCGATTTGATAGAAAAATTAAACGATTTAGAAGTGATAGAGGTAGAGAATATGAATCACTTGGATTAATTGAACATATACAGTCTTTAGGAATAGTTCATGAAACCACACCACCATACTCTCCTCAATCTAATGGTGTAGCTGAACGTAAAAATAGAACTTTGATCAACTTAACCAATGCTATGTTAGCTAGTTCTAGTACACCTAAAAATTTGTGGGGAGAAGCAGTTTTAACTGGAAATTATGTTATGAATAGAGTTCCTCGTAAACAAAATCTAGTTACTCCTTATGAACTGTGGAGGAAAAGAAAACCTAACTTGAATTACATTAGAGTATGGGGATGTTTGGCTTATGTTAGGATGACTGATCCTAAAATTCCTAAATTAGGAATAAGAGCATCTAGATGTGTATTCATTGGATATGCACTAGCTAGTAAAGCATACAGATTTTTAGACCTAGAGAATAATGTGGTAATTGAATCACTAGATGCTATATTTCATGAAGATAAATTCCCTTTTAAATATAAAAATAGTGGGGGTGATGATAATATGCCAAAGTCTAGTGATATTCCTAGTTCATCAGTGACCAAAAATATAGAACAAAAAGAATATGAACCTAGGAGGAGTAAGAGGAGTAGAGTAGAAAAAGATTTTGGTTCAGATTACATTGTTTATAATGTTGAAGGGGATCCAACCAACTTACAAGAAGCCTTAACATCTCCCGATGCAGACTTATGGAGAGAAGCTGTAAATGATGAATATGATTCACTCATAACAAACAAAACATGGAAATTGGTAGATTTACCTCCTGGTTGTAAAACTATAGGTTGCAAATGGGTGTTAAAGAGAAAGCTCAAATCTGATGGAACGATAGATAAGTTTAAGGCGAGGTTGGTAGCTAAAGGTTTTAAACAAAAGGAAGATTTAGATTTCTTTGATACATTTTCTCCTGTCTCTAGAATTACATCCATAAGATTGCTAATTTCTATAGCTGCTATACATAATTTAGAAATACATCAAATGGATGTAAAAACAGCTTTTTTGAATGGTGATCTAGAGGAAGAAATTTATATGGATCAACCAGAAGGGTTTTTTCAACAAGGTCATGAAAATAAAGTTTGTAAATTAACTAAATCTTTGTATGACCTTAAACAAGCACCCAAGCAGTGGCACGAAAAATTTGATCAATGTGTTTTAGCTAATGGGTTTAAGGCTAATGAGAGTGACAAATGTATTTACTCAAAGTCTGAAAATGGTGAACATATTATTATTTGTTTATATGTTGATGATCTTTTATTATTTGGTACTAGTTTATATGTGATTGAGACTACCAAGACTTTACTAAATAGAAATTTTGACATGAAAGATTTAGGTCAAGCAAATGTGATTCTTGGCATGAAAATCACAAAGAGCGTTGATGAAATTATGCTTGATCAATCTCATTACATAGAAAAAGTTTTGAAAAAATATAACTTTTTTGATTGTAAACCTGCTTGCACACCTTTTGATTCAAGCATTCATTTATTTCCAACAGAAAAAGAAAGTGATGTAATTAATCAGATAGAGTATGCAAGCATAATTGGTAGTCTTAGATATGCCACTGATTGTACTAGACCTGATATTGCCTATGCGGTGGGTGTACTTGGTAGATTTACTAGTAGACCTAGTATGGATCATTGGAATGCAATATATCGTCTTATGAGATATCTAAAAAGAACTATACATGTTGGTTTATTTTATAAGAATTATCCTGCTGTACTTGAAGGTTACTGTGATGCAGATTGGAACACCCTATCGGGTGATTCTATGTCCACTACAGGTTATGTCTTTACTTTAGGTGGTGGAGCCATAAGTTGGAAATCAAAGAAGCAGCAGATTATTGCAAAGTCAATAATGGAAGCTGAATTGATTGCGCCTAGCTTCAGCTAGTGAGGAAGCTGGGTGGCTTCGTGATTTATTGTTTGATATACCTTTGTGGGCTAAACCAGTGCCACCTGTGTTAATTCATTGTGACAGCAATGCCGCAATAGGTAGAGTACGTAATAAGTACTATAATGGAAAATCCAGATCTGTGAGAAGAAAGCACAGTACTGTGAGATCATACCTAAATAATGGTGCGATCAATGTTGATTATGTGAGATCGACTGACAATCTTGCCGATCCGTTAACAAAAGCTCTAGCTAGAGAAAAGATCTGGAGTACATCGAGGGGGATTGGACTCAAGCCCAAATCCGATTAAGTCACATATGAGGATATCCAACCTAGGGACTGGAGATCCCAAGAACTAGGTTAATGGGACAAACGAATCATAGAGTGACTTGGTTTGTGAAACATGTACCAATGAAATTTATATCATTGTTGAAATTTTATATTCATTGTCCATCCCTATGGTGTAAAGTACATGTGATCTCGTAACGAAAATTTGGAGGATGAGATCAATATCTCTTAATGAGTTCTATAGCCCTTTTTGGGTGGGATGTTTTAGTTACGAGAACATTCTTGATAGACTCACCTATATGAGTGTGGAAGACGGGCCGCTTCCTATGAGAATTTGGGCTAATTCTCTAGAGCACTCAAGAAACTGGGATAAAGCACAAGGCCGAGAATGTGCTGGTTTTTGAAGCTTGATTTTGGACACCTTGAATATCATGTGTGTGATATGGTTCTACGTATCCTCAAGTAGTCATCGTTTAAAGGCTAAGTCCACTTTGACTCTAGTACGGGAACATTGAAGCACTAAGTAAAGGTTTAAAGGCATTGCCACTTTTGCAATGCATGATATTCTATTTATTGCCCAGTTACTTATATAGTGTATCTTTTATTAAAATAAGTGGGGGATTGTTAGAATATTTTAACTAAAAGAGTGTTTTGTCTTGTGTGGGAACTCAATCCCACATCGACTGAAAGACCAAAGATACTTGAGTATATATATAGACTAGTGTTATCTAGCCTTTGAATCAAAGAGAGGTCTTGGGACTCTCACGTGCGCAGGGGGGGGGACTAGCGGAGGAGATACGGATTTCTAAAATCTACGAAACACATAGTTGTAGTGAAGCAACAGTCATATTTTAATTTATTATCCAATTAAATATAGAAGTAATTACAGCCTATTAAACACATATATTATCAGTATATATATGTACATATATTCAGTATACATATATATCATATCAGCTATATTTTCTTAGATAAGTTTCTGGGCAATATTCAAAGGTGTGTGTGAAGCTTCTGCTTCATTCGATTGTGCAGATTTGAGTGAAGCAACAGTCAATAGGCTGGGCTGTTGTATCTTGGGGACGACGCGTCTATACCTTCTGTGCTGTGATTCTTTCATAAAGGGGCGCGTATCGTCTTAAGAGAGCGACCTAGTCCGCGCCTCACCCTGCCGTTCACTTTATTTGGATCCACTTTTCCAACACTCTATATGAGGCTTACACGGGCCATTAGGCTTGACTAATCTAATTATATAGAAAGGGATTTTCTCGCTTGTTTGAGATCATATAAGGCTTTCTTCAATCAACAAGGGATAGATCAGAAGTCTAATAGGGCTTTAAGAGATAGGGACTCGCAAAACGCGCCTACTTTTTTGACTAACGGCTTTCTTGTGATTGATTGGTTTTGATCCTCTCCATATTTTCAGATATTGTGTGAATTGCATGTGCCTCAGTTGGTTCTCATGTGTATCACCCCTCGAGGATTTTCAAGACCAACTCTTTCAACCGCTCAAACATGCTTCGCCCCAAGGGGTGATACAAGTGAGTGCAAGCCCTTACAAAACATCCTTGAAGTTTCTTTCTTGGAAGGAAAATGTTTGTATTGCTTTTCAACCAATATATACAAGTGAGTGCAAGCTTTTACAAAACAGGGTTTGCATCAATTGTGGCAGTGTTTTACTAGCATACAACAACCAACAACAGCAACCCAAAAAAAAAAAAAACACACTCTAGGCTTAAGGCTTTGAGGGAAATTCAATTGGAAGTAATGATTTTGAACCAAGACTTCCTGTCGAATTCTTCTACATGTGCCTTAATAAAAATAGAGGGTAGCAATTTTGATGGTGATCAACATAGAAAAATAGCAAAAACAGCAAAACATAAACATACTTGCTGGTTACATTAAACATGACCAAGGCAGATTCCAGGATCGTAGAAGCTATAGATTGAAGGGGAGGGTTTGAATTATTATAAGACAATCTATCCCGATCGCGAGCAAGATGTTTTTCAACAAAGAACCACTATCAGTGAAGTGATTGTTAAATAGTGATTGTTCCATTCTCTATGATAGACTGAAGCAGCCAAGCTTAACTTGAGTAGGACAATCAACAATGATTTCCCCGTCCAATGGTTGCTTGCCCATTGTATAAAATCCAACCATGACCTGTCTTGCACCTCAAAGTAACATAGCTGTAGAACATGACCCCAAAACCTTATAGAATAGAGACATTCAAAAAATAACTTAGAGTGGGTTTCCAAGGACTCCATGAATAATACACACTCTAAGTCCCTTATAGTGCAAAATATTGTATTCTGTCTAGTGCTAAGCATAGTCCTGATGGCGAACCACAAAATGAGGCTCATTCTTGGGACTGTCTGTGGGGCCAAACAAGCTTAAACCAAGGTACTTGTGGGGAGTGCTCTTTGATGACGTTCCAGACTGAGTTAGTAGAAAATCTCCCATCTCTACCAGGCAGCCATTTGATAGTGTCTTTCCTGGATTGATTTGGACTGTAGCTTGACATTGAATTTGCAATAATTTGAATATCATAGTGTTAATCTGCGTTGGCGAAATCCCATTGGTTACTGCAGGGACAGTGTCTGGACTTTATTTATGGGTAATCACTTTAAGTAAAAAAAAAATAGTTTTTATATCCTTATCAATAAAAATAGAATAATGCATTATATTTATTAGATCATATTCGCTACGTAAAGAACATTAGTTTATTAGTGATTCATTAATCATCAATTTGGTTATAATGTTTTTTGGAAACTTTTTTTAGAGGTAAGCATAGCAATACCATTTAAACTTAGTTGAAACACAACAAACATGCACCACACTCAAGAGTCAGAGAAAAATAAAGACGACTTTTCGCAGAAAAATAGAGTTCCGGGGTCCCTGACTTATAGCTGGCTCCGCCCATCGGATTATGTATTTGTGTTGTTGCTATTAGATTGATAATCTTGGATTTTGATAGGTAGAAGGTCCAGACCAATATGGTATCCTAAGCTACTATGAAACCAGACACCTTTGCATAATCAAGTCAGGCTAAATATGAACAACATTTACTTTTTTGACTTTTTCCAGAAAAGTAAAATAATATTCTATGATGTGTAACAAAAGAGATGTACCCAAGCTTTACATGATGACAGTAAGTGAAGTAACAAAAGGGATATACCCTGCTTTACATCAATTTCTAATGTATTTCACCAAAGTAACAGAATGATCATTTAGTTCTAGATAGATTCCAACTGAACCCCACTATACTAGAACCATTGACGCCCTTACAATAGGATTTTGAGAACAGTTGGATTACCTGAAGCAAGTAAAAGGAAGATTCCATTGCTACTAGCAGAAGTCTTGAATTTAAGAGAAGCAATTCTATTCCTAATAACCTATTGGATTTGATGGCTTAGGGTATTTGGATCTCTGAATTGATTTTTGAATCTTCTATAGTTCCTTTCCATCCATAAGTAGTTGACAGATGCTGCCAAACTTAGTTTGCGTATCTCATTTGCGTTGTTTTGCCCTTTCAATTGCTAGCAACCCACTCAATAAACTCATCCCATGGTTTAGGATGCCAAACTTGTCTAGTGGATGTCATGATGGTGGTCCAAAACTCTGGATGAATAAATGCACTCAAAGAACAAATACGAGTGAGTTTCAGCAGTTATTATATACATAAGATACAGTTGCATAAAACCAGATTCTATCTGGACTGCTCAGTCTAGATCTTTATAGTAAGCCATAGGATAAAGCACAACCTAGGCACAAGTTTCCTAGACCAGACAAACTTATACCATGTGACAGGGGAGCTCCTTTGTTTGATATTGATGGTGTAAACCTGCGCGAATGAGCTATGGGATTGGATTATGTGGTATGAACGATCTGTGTGGGGTTTGATGTGGCATCTGAGCTACAAGGCTCGTGTATCGATGGACGAATGCTCTAATTAACCGATGTGTAGTGCATGTGAGACAGTAGAATTATAGTGGTTCACCGGCTAACGAGCTCGGCTAGTCCACTCTCTAATGGAGGCTCTTGCTCCTTTCTCTTTATTGATGAATTGAACGTGTTACAGTAGAATACTCGGGGTATCTCCCTTAATGGAGGTTGTCCCTCCCTTTTTATATCCTCATGCTTACCTCTAATTCGGAATTATATCCTACATTGAAGGGATTGCTCCCTATCTTCATCTATAATCTCGGAGTTACCTAGACTTCCTATAGCTGGCTCCAAATGGCTTGGTTTTTGCCTTTTATCATGGGATCCTCTCCTTGATTGTAGGAGAGGATCCTTGCTGGTAATGTGTTACGCGCCTTGGATTAGCTGAATTCCCATTATGAATATCTCTGCTGTCGACTTGCTGTCCTCTTAACATTTATCGCCTTATGTCTTCAGCTGGGAGTACAAGTGTTGACTGGTCGAGCTCAGATCGTGGCTGGGTGAGCTCGGTTTATTTTCCCTGTCCTCCAGAGCTGAGCTCTTTTCCTGAGCTCGTGTCTGGGGTTTATTTTAAGTATCATCAGTTGCCCCCCAGCCCTTACCTTAGGATCTTAGGCAGGGGCTGACCTGTATTCCAGTCAGAGTTAAATATGCACGTGGCTAGCACGTGACTTGAAGATTTTTGATGGTTAGTAGAAATCATGACTCTCCTCGATTCCCGCGCATGTCTCAGCCCACATTCCCCAAGCTTTAAATGCCCCAAAACGGCTACCTGAACCATTTCTGCGCACTATTCATCTTCTTCTCCACTCTTCGTCTCTATTCCTCTTGCGACAGACGATCTTACCCGAACTTTCCTGATTTCTTGCTTGACAACGAATTCCCAACCTTCGTCTTGAAGACTCGCATCGTCTCCTTCCCCCGATTTTGCTCCAAGTTCCTGTTTGCCGCTGTTCCTGAGTTAGGTACGTTCTTCGCCCCTTTCACCTCCTCCTCTGCTCTGGATCCCTCGGATTCGAGGTGGTTGCTACATTTTTGGGCCTTTCGGTTCTTTTACTTTTGGAATCGTGACCATTGCCTAGCCCCACTTCCTCATTTCGTAGATTGGAGCTCTATAGTCCACATTCTTGCCGTCGGGAGTTACTGTGCTGACCCAAGGGTCATTAGGGAGAGTTTGATCAGTGTTCCCCCTCTTTATCGCTCATTTAATCTTCCTTTTTCTCTTCCCACTATGTCGGCTTGTTCTGGAGCCACTCGCTCCTCTGTTTCGCTACTAGGGGGTCGATCTGAAGACACCGATTTGGGGGATATTGGCGATGAAATTGACAACTTTCCCGGTGTAGGGGCTGGAGAGGCCGAGGTCGGCACCGAGGAACCCCCCTCCTCCTCTTCTCCTATGCCCCCCAGACCTGATAAAGGCAAAGTTAAGGTGAGTGGAGTCGGGGTTGAAGAAAAGATTTCGTATTTGGGGTCTGCCTTCAGGCATTCCGAGTCTGTGGGCTACAGTAGAGAAGCCCCTGAGCTAATGAAAGTTTATAAGGTTCGGTATGGTTTTCCTCCTGGGGTCGAGCCCTGGTGCCCAGATAAATCCGTCTACTATGTAGAACAAGTACGCAATAGGGTCTGCTTCTTTCTTGCCGCCTTTGATAACGGTCTTCGCTTTCCTCTACACCCCTTCATCAAGGCTGTTCTGCAACATTTTCATGTGTGTCCTTCCCAGATTTCCCCCAACTTCTATGGTGTCATGGTTGGCTTTCTAGTCATCTTCAGGAAGCATAAACTTGGGGTTCCTAGCGTTTCTTTATTTCTAGAGTTCTTTAACGTTAAGCCGACCTTTGAAGGCTTCTTGTATGCCTCTAAGCGTGCCAACGTTAGGCAGCTTATTTCTAACATTTCATCCTCTCATAAGCACTGGAAGGAACATTTCTTTTTTGTCGGGGGCACCAATTGGGAGTATAATCCTGCTGATAAGACAGACACTCTCGGTATCCCTACGGCTTGGGCTGAACCAGACAACTTGCGTGAGTCTTTTCTTGAGTCGACTGAGCTCTGGTTTGGAATTTATAGGCCTCTTGCCTTTTTCTTACTTGCACCCTTTCTTCTTTTCAGGTGAACGTTTTGAGCTCAGCCCTGAAGATAAGAAGGTGCTAGCGAAGTTGGCGAAGATCAAGCTGGAGAAGTACGCCGACCTGATTGAGTCAAGAAATTTGGTGCAGCTAGGTCTGAGCCTTCCTGTGGTGACTTTAGCGATTCCATTATCTGTTTTAGGGGCTGACGAAGGTAATTTCATCGTCACTTGCTTTCCTCTCTTCATCATCTTTCCTTCTCTTCTTTTTTTTTCTTTACATTTCCCTACTTTTTCCAGACCTCCCAGGTCCTTCTACCATGAAGGCTACTCCAGAAGAGCTTCAGGCCAAAATTACAGAGCTGATGGAGGGTGGCAGGTCTGGGAAGCGCAAGGCTCGGGTCGGCTCTGGGAGTGGTCCAAACACTCGAGCTAAAATCCCCAGATTGGAAGTGCCTTCTCCCCCTTCTGCTACTACAGAATTGGTTCCCATCAAGGCACCGCCCTCCTCATCCGGCACCCCTCAACATGCAGTCATCTCTCATCCTACAGTGGCCCATCCTGGGTCGGGGCCTGCTCAAAAGGGAGATCAGGCTTCCCCTTCCTCCTCTGAGGTTAAGGAAGCTTTGGGAGTGATCCCTGACCTCCAACCCGGAAAGTTCTCATACACTGCTTCTGGGAAGACCGAGAGAAAATCTGAAGGAGATGAGGATTCCTTTTTTGACAACATGGATCTTGCTGCAGGGGCTCTCTCTTCTATTTTCTC
This sequence comes from Ilex aquifolium, assembly GCA_951799425.1. Taxonomy (NCBI): domain Eukaryota; kingdom Viridiplantae; phylum Streptophyta; class Magnoliopsida; order Aquifoliales; family Aquifoliaceae; genus Ilex; species Ilex aquifolium. Next base: position 51,609,240 of record OX637392.1, on the reverse strand, counting down.
TGAGTCTGATGTTCTGAAGGCTGCTTCTATGCCTCTTGAGGAGTCTATTTCTTCAGCTCTTCAGGGAACAGTTGCTGTAAGCGCTACCACTTCTCCTTCTTCACTTATTTTTGTTTTGTGGACTCATGCGTTCTTTCGCATTTTCAGGCTGTCCTTCATGTGAATGGTCTACTGCATCGGGTTCGGTCCCAAGAGAGCTCTTTTCAGGTCTTGAAGAAGTATAAGACCAAGGTTTCTGAATTGTCTCTTGAGAACGAAGATCTCAGAGCTCGGGTGGAGAGCCTCAAAGAGCAGATGGAGACCCTCAACGAGCAGACGGTGAAGCAAGCCTCCGACCTCAAACACACACTGACAGTCAAGGTCAGAGCTGAGGAGGGGGAAAAGAAAGCTCGAGATGAGCTGAAGTTGGTTAAGGAAGACCTGCAGCTTAAGGTCGAGGCGTGGTTCAAGGCTAACCAGGAGGCCTTTGATGCCAAGAAAGAGCTCATCCAGGCCAATCAAGATTATCTTGCTCTCAGTGAGGCTAACAGCAAACTCTGTGAGGAGCTCGAGGAGCAGAAAAGTTTGGTCCAACAGAGGGACAAAGAGATCGCTGAGCTGAGAGATGAGGCCACCACCTTGTGGGCTACTGGATGGCTTGCCTTTAGGCGCAAGGCTATCAAAGCTTTTCCAGACCTAGACTTCAATTTCTCTATCCCCACCGAAGAAGAAATGGAAGAGTCTAGCTCTGACAATGAGGAGGGTGCCTCGGTTCCTTCAGCTGCAGCCTTGAGTCAAGACATACCTGCCTTTGGGACCTCTGAAACTCTTATCGTACTTTCTGAGCCTCCGACGGTGATTCCTGAGCTCCTAGCTGCAGATCCTGCTGTTCCTGTTTCCCTTGCTTCTGTTGCTGAGGGCTCATCTGCTGAGCTGCGAGATCCTTCAATTACTCCCCATCCAGAAACTTAGCTCTTTTTAATTGTAATTAATTTTTTTTTTGTAAGGAATTTTTTGAGATGTAACTTTGACTTTGGCTAGGACCTTGTGCTACTTTGTGGTCTTCATCTTGTTTCTCCATTGCTGTTTTACCATATTCATATATACCTCTAACTTTCGCTCGCACACTTACTTGTTTTGCTTTGTTTTTGTGTTTTGTTTTGCTTTATGCTTTATACACATATCCTCCTTCCCCCTTTGCTTTGAGGGGTGCTGTGTACTTCTTGAAGCAAAATTACTAGATTTGAAGAGTACAGGAGACTTGGTGCTATGCTCAACGGCTTCTCCTGAGCTTTTGAGCTCGGTAGTTGGTCTCTTAGGGATCCAGTCCCTATTCTTCTTTATTCTGAGCCACTCAGCTTGGTATTCTGAACTGGTGTGCTCTTTCTGAGCTACATAGCTTCGAGTTTGCGAGCCTATGAGCTCTCGCTGAGCTATACAGTTCGTCTTTTGAACCTAAAAGCTCTGACTGAGGTTTTTGGCTCTTTTGTCTGAACTTTAAAGGTTCTTTCTGAGCTTCATGGCTCTCTTGTCCGAAATAGATAATAAATTTCAATGCTCCATATTTCTGAGAATAAAAGATTTTCTTCTACGTTTCACATTTCTCTTCCCCCCACCTTGCTTTGAGGAGTGCTTTAGGCCTTCTTTAAGCAAGACTATGAACTTTTACACGCTGTTAAGTTTCTTTGAGGAATCGAGGAATCCAGCAGGAACTCTTCCTCTCCAACGTGAGTAGGGCCCTTAGAATTGCAGGCCCTCAAGACTTGTTACACAAGTGCTCTTGTTTTTGACTGGGCTGAGCTCAAATATGGAGGACATGTTGCTTGGTGGGGTCAGAATTCTTGTAGGTTGTTTTGAGTGCAAATAGGGAGTGATCTTGTACCAATTTCTTTTCCCGCGTTTTTCTCCCAATCGTTTTTCATAACCGCAACCACTTTCCATAACCGCATCCACTTTCCATAACCGCAACTACCTTTATTAATTAGGAAACTAAACAGGCAACTGCTTCCCCCTTTCTTGACTCTTGGTTTCCTGAAAAGCTCCCAACTTTTCCTAAGCTTCTTACCATCTGTTAAATTCCTCTTTCCTTTTCTTGCATGAAATATTCTTGCCTTTCTTCTTGATTTCTTGCGTCTTTTTCCTTACCAGCACTTCCGATGGCTGCTTCTGCTTCTTCTCTGTTCCAGGAACGCACCTCCTTTGGAATCGAATGGAAGTGGCACTGTCGCTACCTGTCTCCTTCAATACTTGGATCTACTGATTTGGTGGATATCAAGAAACGGTTTTTTCCTGATCTTGACTTGCCTTTGCGAGTCCCTACCCCCGACGAGCCCTGCAACTACCTCCCTCGAGGGGAAGTCTGCTTCTTTGAAGGTGCTCTGGACATGGGACTTCGCCTTCCCATTCATCCGGCCGTTGGGCGAGTTCTTGCATACTATGGCCTGTGTCCTTCTCGCCTTTCTCCACGAGGATGGGCTGCTATGGTAAGCTTTTTCTTGTTCTGCCGCCTGCACGCCCTTGGCAGGTTCCCCTTCATCTCTGAGTTTCTATACTTCTTCGAGATTGAAGAAGATGATGCCCCCTGCTTCAGTTTCTTCCGTTGGAGGAATTTCAGTTTACGCCATTTGGTTCTAGATCTTCCCTCCAATCCTGAAGGGTGGTCTAAGCGTTTTTTCTTCGCCTCTGGAGAGTCCTGGAGGTCTCCTGAGGATTGCTGCCGTAAAGCTAGGATCCCTCGGTCCTGGAAGAGCTTCTCTCGCATTGGTAAGCTCAAGCCGAGCTCTTTTGAACACTTCCTTTTGAAGGTATGCTCTTACCATGTTTTCGTTGCGCAGGTCCACCTGATCTGGACGTGCCAGGGATGGTGAATATCAACGAGCTGCTGCTTGCTGAGTCCAAGACTTATTCTGAGCTGATGACGAGCGCAAACCTCTATCTTCTTGGGGCTGAGGCTACTGAATTTGAGTTTTCTTCCGTCCCATATTCTTCCTGGACCTCTTTCTCTGATTCTGATGGGGAAGGGGATTCTGACGAGGACGGGGATGCTGGAGCTAGCTCAAAGAGGCGCAGGAGGGATGGCTCTTTTTCCCCTGATTCTCTATCCGCTATCTTCCTCACCCCAGCAGGTGAAAAGCTCCTTGATTCGCTCCATAAGACCGAGCAAGAGAGAGATGAGCTGAAGGAAGAGAATGCTCGCCTGAAGGAGAAAATGGCCGAGCTGAAGTCTCAGCTTAAGAAGAACTAAGATCTTTGTTTCCTTGTATCTTTCTTTCTTTTCTTGAATGATACCAGACTATGACTCTTTTTGTATTTTTCCGAACGTTTGGTTACTTTGAATTTTGGGTTTCTCACTCTTGAGTATGCATGTCCATATATGGGCTCTTGGTGTTTGAAACAGAAGATCATGTTTGCACTGACCTTAGTCCCTCACTAGTTCCAGAGATCTGACGGCGAACATTGATGGAAAACAGAAGATCATGTTTGCACTGACCTTAGTCCCTCACTAGTTCCAGAGATCTGACGGCGAACATTGATGGAAAACAGAAGATCATGTTTGCACTGATCTCAATCCCCAGCTGACTTCGTAGGCGTTCTCTGCTGTTCTAGACCTTTTGAGGTCTTTGAGTATGTAGGTAGTGCGCAAGGATCACTAGTTGTGGGGGAAAGACCGTTGGTGTCTCCAAGAAGAGCTCAGCCTTGAATTTGACTGTTGGTGTCTCCAAGAAGAGCTCAGTCTTAAACTTTTTCAGCCTCGAGGCTTACACGAGCTGAGGGGCTGTAGGACTCATCTTGCTTTTTACAAGCTTGAAAACTTATCATTTGTTTATGAGCTGAAGAGCTTATCTTGCATGTATAAGCTTTGAAGCTCATCCTTGTTTATGAGCTGAAGAGCTCATCTACGTTTATAAGCTTGGAAGCTTTTATGGGCTGAAGAGCTCATCTCTCATTTATAAGCTTTGAAGCTTATCGAGTATTTATGAGCTGAAGAGCTCATCTCTCATTTATAAGCTTTGAAGCTTATCGAGTATTTATGAGCTGAAGAGCTCATCTTTCATTTATAAGCTTTGAAGCTTATCGAGTATTTATGAGCTGAAGATCTCATCTTTCATTTATAAGCTTTGAAACTTATCGAGTATTTATGAGCTGAAGAGCTCATCTTTCATTTATAAGTGATTCAGGTCTAATATTTACATTTGTCAGAGGTAATATTAATCATTTTATTGTGAAAGTGTGATATTTATGATGATTTAATTTAAGATTAAGGCTAGGAGAATAAAAGATGAGTTGTGTTGTTTTGCAGGTTAATAGTGCACAATTGGAGTGAAGCTATGAGAAGGAAGGAAGCATAGCTCAGGAAGGATTACACTGGAACACGCGTCCGGACGGAGGAAGTATACGCGTCCGGACGCGGTTGGCAGAAAGTTGACAAACGAAGCAAGGACCATTCTGGAAGGCGCGTCCGGACGGTTGAGAGAGTCGCGTCCGGACGCGTGTCAAACATCTGCTGCCGAATTTAGAATCCTAGTGGGATGCAATCTCCGGAGAATGTAATTTATAAATACAAACCTAGGACTTTGCCAGGGGATCTATCTTTTTACTCTCTTTGTTTTAGTCTATTTTCTGAATCCTTCACCATGTCTGGCTAGAAGGCTAAGCTAGGGCTAGGGGAAAACCTCTCGACGGAGTACGGTATTTTTATTGACTCTTGTACTAAAGGATTTATGAAATTGTGTTAATTGAATTCCTAATATTTTAGCAAAGTGTTTATGCTGTATAAACTCTTGAGTTGTTGTGCCACGTACATCGATTGCTTGAGTTTCCCTGCGTGTAAATCACTGGTTATTCCATGTTGGAAGGGTTAACATTATTTCATAGAATAATATGATTGAATGATTATTCAGGTTCCTGGTAGTTATTTGATTATAACCATTGGATTTATCACTTGACTTGTTAATTGGGTTAACTGACATTTAATTCCTCTTTCAAGTCAAGCTTTGAGTTTTTAACTATTATTGTATGAAGTTGAGAGGGAGTACCTGATGCTCTAGTATTTATTTTATTACTGATTTAATTACCAAAATCATTTTTCTCCATTCAACAATTTCTAAACAAATCCTTTTCCGTTCAAATTACTTTTGTTGTTTGTGTGATTGTTCCTTGTTACAATTCCTCGTGGGATCGACCTCGGACTTCCGAGATTATATTACTTTGCTCAACCTGCGCTTGAGTTTACACTTTTAAAGTTGAAGCAAGTTTTTGGCGCCGTTGCCGGGGAACTTGAAAGACAAGGAGCCATTACATCATTGAGGTTTGCGGTATTTGCGAGTCTTCGGAAATCCGGTAACTTCGTTCTAATTTTTAGTTTATTTAAGTTATTTTTCTTGTTAGTTTGATTTAGAATTTATTTAGGTTATTTATTTGTTTTATGAGCTTTTGGCATCGTGATTTAAGTGGACGTTTAACAAGAGAAGATTCAGATACTCTGTTTGGAAATTTATTTGATTTATCTGTGTCGAATCACTTCTTGCACACAATGGCTGCTAATCCTAATGGACATAGGCAGAATGATTTTCCCGATCGGGAAGATCATATTGATAGGGTGAGCAATCATGATGAGAATGATGTGGATAATTTGAATGTCAATCAGGGTAGGACGTTGCGTGAATATTTACAACCCGTACTTCTCACTGAACCGTCATGCATCATTTTTCCATTGAATGCCATTCATTTTGTTTTCAAACCTGGCATGATTCAACTACTTCCAAAATTCCTTGGTATAGGTGAAGAGAACCCATATTTGCACATCAGAGAATTTGGGGATGTATGTGCTACGTTCCATGATCAGAACGTGGCAATGGATATAGTCAGGCTGAAGTTATTTCCTTTTTCATTAAAGGAAAAAGCTAAAACTTGGTTATATTCGTTGAGATCTAGGTCTATAGGAACATGGCAGGAGATGCAGAAACAATTTTTAAAGAAATTCTTTCCCACACATCGCACAAACTCTTTGAAAAGACAGATAATGAATTTTTCCCAAAAGGAGTCTGAAAATTTTTATCAAAGTTGGGAAAGATTTAAAGACCTTCTTGCATCTTGTCCACATCATGGTTATGAAAGCTGGCGCATAATAAGTTTCTTTTATGAGGGTTTAGGCCCACAGCTGCGTCAATTTATTGAAATGATGTGTAATGGGGATTTTATGAATAAGGAACCAGATGATGCTTTTGACTATTTAGACCAATTAGCCGAGAATGCACAATCTTGGGATACTACATCCCAGGAACCATCTAAGGGTAGAACTGCACAATCATCATCATCTAGTGGGGGTAAATACCAGTTGAGGGAGGAGGATGACCTAGGAGCTAGGATTGCAACCTTAGCAAGACGGGTAGAAGCTATGGAGTACAAAAAGGTTAACCAAGTTGACACAGTTCAGGTTGAGGAGATATGCAGTATCTGTGAAACTCCTGGACATTCTGTGATGGAGTGTCCATCAATACCTGCATTGAAAGAAGTGTATGATCAAGCAAATGCTGTAAACACTTTTTCAAAGCCTTACAATAATCCATACTCGAACACATACAATCCAGGGTGGAAGAATCATCCTAATTTTAGTTGGAGGAATGACAATCATGCATCACAACCACCCCAACAAAACTCTTCAAATGTTGCACCCTACATTCCACGCCCAAAAAGAGACATTGAGGAGGTGTTATCACAATTCATGCAGGATCAGCGAACATACAATAGACAAACAACTCAGGCTATTGAGGATATGAGGAGTGCGATCACTAAATTGACCATTGACCCTTGCCATCAGGAAAAAGGTAGGCTTCCAGCACAACCACAACCAAACCCACAGGGTCAATTTGTTATAAATGAGACTTGCACTTCTGAGACTGCCCACGAACAAGTAAAGTCTATCACTACACTCCGCAGCGGGAAAGAAATCAATAAAACCATTCCTTTGGAAAATCAAGATTCTGAAAAGATTTCTCAACCCACGGAGAATGATGATAAGATTAGCTTGCCTAAGATTGATAAGTCTGAAAAGTATGTTCCACCTGCACCATTCCCACAGAGATTGCTTACTTCTACCAAGCCTATTATGCATAATGATATGTTAGAGGTTTTTAAGCAGGTGAAAATCAACATTCCCTTGTTGGATGCCATTAAACAAATACCTTCTTATGCAAAATTTTTGAAAGAATTATGCACTGTTAAAAGGAAATTAAATGTGCAAAAGAAGGCATTTTTGACTGAGCAAGTATCCTCCATTATACAGCACAGAACTCCACCAAAGTATAAAGACCCAGGTTGTCCTACTATCTCTTGTGTTATAGGCAACCACAAAATTGAACAAGCATTACTGGATTTAGGAGCTAGTGTGAATTTGCTCCCTTATTCAGTATATGAACAATTAGGGTTGGGGGAGTTAAAACCTACTTCGGTTACACTTCAATTAGCTGACCGATCAGTGAAAATACCGAGGGGTATGGTAGAGGATGTTTTAGTACAGGTTGATAAATTTTATTTTCCCGTGGATTTCATAATTTTGGACACTCAACCTGTATTAAGTACTAGTGCTCAAATTCCCGTCATTTTAGGCAGACCATTCCTAGCAACTTCAAATGCTCTAATTAATTGCAGGAATGGTGTGATGAAATTGACCTTTGGGAATATGACATTAGAGCTCAACATTTTTAATGTGTGCAAACAACCTGGGAATGTTGATGAAGATGTGCATGAAGTTAACATGATTGAATCTATTGTTCCAAGCAAAGTATATGATTCTGCCTTGTTTGATCCACTTGAAACATGTTTGTTTGAACAATATTCTGAGTTAGAGATAGATGAAGAGAATTCTGAGATTTCTGCTTCAACTAATATGTTAAACTCTTTGCAGGTACTTGAAATGAGAGAGTTGAGACAGAGATTTGAGGAGCTCCCACCACAAACTGATCCACCAATACCATCCAAGGAAAAAGCCCCCAAGCTAGACCTCAAGCAATTACCGGTGGATTTGAAGTATGCATTTTTAGGAGATGATGAAACTTATCCGGTAATAATTTCTTCTCAATTGAATTCAGCAGAGGAAGGTATGTTGTTACATCTTCTTAAGGAACATAAGAATGCAATTGGTTGGACTTTAGCTGATATAAAAGGAATTAGTCCTTTGGTTTGCACCCACAAAATTTATTTGGAGGATAATGCTAAAACATCTAGGGAGATGCAACGTAGGCTAAATCCACATATGAAAGAAGTTGTGAAAAAAGAGGTATTGAAACTGTTAGATGTAGAAATTATCTACCCTATTGCAGACAGCAAATGGGTAAGTCCCACACAGGTAGTTCCTAAGAAATCTGGAGTCACTGTAGTTGCTAATGAGAATAATGAATTTGTGCCAACTAGGACAGTTACTGGTTGGAGAATGTGCATAGACTACAGGAGACTTAATGCTGTTACTAGAAAAGATCACTTCCCTTTGCCTTTTATGGACCAAATTTTAGAAAGGGTAGCTTCACACTTATACTATTGTTTTTTAGATGGTTACTCGGGATATAACCAAATTGAAATTGCCCTAGAAGACCAAGAGAAGACCACATTTACTTGTCCTTTTGGCACCTTCGGTTATCGAAGGATGCCTTTTGGACTATGCAATGCACCTGCGACCTTTCAAAGGTGTATGCTTAGTATTTTCAGTGATATGGTTGAGCGTTTTCTTGAAGTCTTTATGGATGATTTTACTGTTTTTGGTGATTCTTATAATGACTGCTTAGCTAATCTGGAGAAGGTACTTATAAGATGTGAAGAAAAGAACCTTGTGCTTAACTGGGAAAAATGCCACTTCATGGTTAGAAAGGGAATTGTTCTTGGTCACATTGTCTCTTCTGAGGGAATTCAGGTAGATAAGGCCAAAATTGAGTTAATTGCTAATTTACCTAGTCCGAAAGCCCTTAAGGATGTTAGATCTTTCTTGGGTCATGCTGGTTTTTATAGGAGATTTATAAAAGATTTTAGTTCCATATCTAGACCACTCTGTAATCTCCTAGGGAAAGACACACCTTTTGAGTGGGATAATGCATGCCAAGAAGCTTTTGATAAGCTAAAGGGCATGCTTGTCACCGCTCCAATCATGCAACCCCCAGATTGGAGTAGTCCTTTCGAAATCATGTGTGATGCCAGTGACTATGCGGTAGGGGCGGTTTTAGGACAAAGAAATGACAAAAAGCCTCATGTCATCTACTATGCCAGTAGAACTTTAAATAATGCACAGATGAACTATTCTACAACAGAAAAAGAATTACTGGCTGTAGTATTTGCACTAGACAAATTCAGGTCGTACTTAGTAGGTTTCCCCATTGTTATCTTCACAGACCATGCAGCTCTCAAATACTTATTAACTAAGAAAGATGCGAAACCGAGACTGTTGAGGTGGATTCTACTACTCCAAGAATTTGATATCACTATTAAAGATAAAAAAGGAGTAGAAAATGTAGTGGCTGACCATTTGTCTAGACTGGTGAGTGATGTGCCCATTGAGACAGTGCCGATCAAAGATACTTTCCCAGATGAACAGCTGTTGGCAGTTTCTTCATTACCATGGTTTGCTGACATTGTGAATTTTCTTGTTACAGGTAACATGCCACCGGCTTGGACTGCTTTGGATAAGAGGAAATTTTTAGTCGAGGTAAAGAGTTTCTTCTGGGATGACCCATATCTTTTCAAATATTGCCCAGATCAGATTATCCGGAGATGTGTACCCGATAATGAGGTAAGTAGCATTCTATCTTTTTGTCATGCGGGAGCCTGTGGAAGCCATTTTTCTATGAAAAAGACCGCTGCGAAAGTTTTGCAGTGTGGTTTTTATTGGCCTACAATTTTTAAGGATGCTCATAATTTTTGTAAAGTGTGTGAGCGATGTCAAAAACTGGGGGGATTAACCCGTAGGAACATGATGCCCCTAAACCCGATTTTGATCATAGAAATTTTTGATTGCTGGGGAATAGATTTCATGGGTCCTTTCCCCCCATCTTTTGGTTATATGTACATTTTAGTGGGAATAAATTATGTCTCTAAGTGGGTTGAAGCTATACCATGTCGGACAAATGATCATAAAGTTGTTTTGAAATTTTTAAAGGAAAATATTTTGTCCAGATTTGGTATACCTCGAGCCATTATAAGTGATGGGGGATTGCATTTCTGTAATAGGCCTTTTGAGAATTTGATGAAAAAATATGGTGTAACACATAAAGTTGCAACTCCCTATCACCCACAGACGAGTGGTCAAGTAGAGCTTGCCAATCGGGAAATTTCTTACATTTTGGAAAAAACGGTGAACCCGGATCGTAAAGATTGGTCATTACGACTAATTGATGCATTATGGGCATACCGAACTGCATATAAATCCCCGATTGGTATGTCTCCATATAGATTGATTTATGGAAAGGCTTGTCACCTGCCTGTGGAATTAGAGCATAAGGCATATTGGACCATTAAAATGTTCAACCTTAGTTTTGACCAAGCCGGCACCGCACGAAAATTACAGCTGAATGAGCTTGATGAGATTAGGAATGAAGCCTATGATAATTCTAAGATTAGCAAAGAACGGATGAAGGTGTTTCATGATAAGAATATTGTGCGTAAAACCTTTACACCTGCACAGAAAATTCTTCTTTATAATTCTAGGCTTCACATCTTTAAAGGAAAGCTTCGAACTAGATGGAGTGGTCCGTACGTTGTCAAGGAAGTATTCCCATATGGGACAGTGGAGATTGAAAACCCAAGTAATGGGAACATTTTTAAGGTTAATGGACAACGATTGAAACCATTCTTGGAGGAAGGTATCGTGGAGGTGGAATCCATCGAATTGGTGGATCCCCACTATGAATGATCCATCTCAAACCATTTTCTGTATATTGCTGTAAATTTGTTTATGTTGTTTTCTTTTTAATTTTCTACAGATGCATGAGCACAATTTAGGCAAATCTGGTATGTTTCTCTATCCCTTATTTGATCTTACGCTCTGGATTCATACATTGAGGACAATGCACATTTTTGAGTGGGGGGGGTGTGGAGCATTTGAGCATTTGATAATACAAATTATATTGGATTTTTGAATTTGAACTATGTGCACATGCAACTGTGTTTATTTATTTTTTTTTTTTTTAGATAGTCAAGTAGTTTTTTTTTTAGGAGATTTAGGAATTTGTATAAGTAGAAGGGAGCCAAGTGGGAGAAAAAGGTGTTAAAAATGTGAAAATATGAAAATTTTTCTAAGTGTTGAGAAACAACTACTGGAACACGCGTCCGGACGGAATCCTAAAGCCTGAACTCTCTGGACTTCGCGTCCGGACGGAATACCAACACGCGTCCGGACGGGAAGGCCAAACGTTTGAAATTCATAGTACGCGTCCGGACGGTTTAACCTCATGCGTCCGGACGCGTGATCTTTAAGGCTAATTAAGGCGGCAGTTAAGGCGCGTCCGGACGGGTTAATCCCATGCGTCCGGACGCGTGTTGAAAAATTATAAATACCGACTGCCCGGTTGATTTTTCTGGCACTGCTAACCCCCAAACAACCTCTTCATTCTAAATCCTTGTTCCCTTCCTAAAATTTTCTGCTAAAAATGGCACCACCTCGAGCATCCACTTCAAAGAGACCTCGGGTGGCTACTCAGGAAGAAGAGGAGGATACCACCTTCGACCCCGTTCGTTTCCAAATTTTGGATGCACGGGTAAGATTTTTCAAATATTACGCCCAAAAACCTGTGGTCTGTGAGAGAAAAATTGAGTACGAGGACTTCGCTCGATTGGGAGTCCGCGATATCATCACTACTAGACGTTGGGCAGGTTTCATGGGAAAGGAGTGGGTGTGTATCCCCATATTGGCAAGGGAGTTCTACAGCAACGCTGATGACCTTGGAAATGGTCAGCTGACCACCTATGTCCGAGGTAAGCACATCAGTGTAGACGCCACAGCCATTGCCAGACTGATCAGGATGACGCAGGCTCGGGTGCCCAACCCGGAGTATCCCCATGCGTATCCCGGGAATGAGGTTGGACGAGAGTTACTGGGGGATGGTGATTTTATTTGGACGGACAACCTCAAATATCTTCAACAAGGGGACTTGACCAGTAAGTACAAAATACTGAACTTAATCTCAGTGTCAAATATCCTTCCTCTACTGAGAAATAATCACATCTATCCGGACCGGGCTCGCTTGTTGTATGCGATGGGCACCGGAAAGACCATTGACCTCCCATCATTGATTTTTTCGGAGATGAGACGAGCCATTGTTGATCCGAAAAAACCATCTCTTCCTTTTGCTGGTTTGGCCACTGCAATATGCGAGCAGGCAGGAGTGGAAATTGACGCCACTATGGAGCGGGCAAAGAAAGTGGTGGCACTCAACTCTGGCACTCTTTTGAAGAGTCAGAGTGTAGCCAGGCCAGTACCAGGAGAGAGGGGTCCAGGTCAGGAGCCGGCGGCACCACCAGGGGTGGGACAAGATGAGGAGGATTGGGATCAGTTCCTCAATATTGATGAGGACGTTGATATACCAGTGGATGAGGACACTGATCCCAGGACTGACAGACAGATTTTGTTTGAGCTGCTGAGAGGCCAGAGAGAGATGAGGAAGGAGATGAGAGAGTTGAGGGCACAGATGAGGGGATTAGGGCATAGTTCTCATGATCAGGCAGGCCCCTCATCTTAGGATTTCTTCTAGGTCCCAGTGTTTGAAAATTGTTTTCTTTATTTTCTTTACTGTATTTGTGAAATCAAAGCCTATTTTGGGTAGTTTTTGTTAGGCTTGATTTCTTTTATCTTTTGAATGTGCATTGTACTTGAATTCTCAGTAGTATATAAAATGCATATTTTGTTTGGTGTGTTATCAAACATCTAAATAACATTGTTATAAATAATTTGATACCACAATATAGAAATAATTTGCTTAACTTTAAATTTGTAACTGTTTAAGCATTATATAGAACTTTATTCTATATTGTTGTATCTCATATCATGTTCTTATAAAAACTCACAATTTGTGCACTTTAGACTTTACCAAGTTGAAAATCTGTTAGGTATTTTACTTTGAGAACTTGAAACATATAGTGGAGATGCATAAAAACCCTAGTGAGTTTTGTTCCAATCTTTCTTGGAGGGTTATTTACATTTACTCACTAAAAAAAAAAAAAAATATTTTTATTCAGCTATTCTCCTTCAATAGTCTCATTATTTTTGTTTTGGTTAACACCAATATTGTGAATGATTGCTTGACTTTGAATTATTTGCATGGGAAGTGTGTTATCAAAAGCTCTTGAGATATGATTTTAGGCCATCTTTGATTATTTGAGCCTAAACCTTATTCTTTGAATATTATTATCCCTAGAAGCCATGATTGAGCCTTTGAAGCAAAAATTTATTTCTTATACCCAACATATAATAACCAAGCCAATGAAAAAATAATATCTTTTACCCTTGGTTATCCTGAGATTGAATTTTTATTGTTTATGTAATTTGGGAAATGATGGTTAAGAAAAGAAAAGACAAAAAAGAGTTTTACATACTTGTGAATATTCGCATTAGATATATGCTAAAAAAAAAAAAAAAAAAAAATATGAGCAAGTGATGTAAGTTGTGCTTCTTAAGGATGGAGAGTGAAAGGCTATGGAAAGAAGTTTGGTTGTATAATGTACATGTTCTCTCGGGATAGTCGTTTGAATTCCTGAATATCCTTCGTTTCAAAACCCTAATCCCAAGGCCCCATTACAACCTTAAATAAAGACCTATTTGATCTCAAGAGTGTATTGATAGATGCATGACTTGTGTGAATAAGGAAGAGAGTGGTGATTATTTATTTATTGTGTGTTGATTTCCTTTTATGAGACTATGTCAAATCCTTTTCTTTTGGATTACGTTTTTTTTTTTGGAACATGTGAGCATTATTTGTTTTGATTTAAATATCTTCTTCTCACATGTGATATTTGAGGGAATAGTCAATATAATCTGAGAGAATCTCTTATGAGTGAATTATCTTGTGAGATTTGACATTGAGACGAATAGTTGATAGTTGAAGAGGTGATTACCAGATAAATTACTGACTTGGTATAGTTAATTCACACTACACACGAGTTTATATGAGAATATGATAAATGCATACATTTATATAGCATAGAGTTCTATATGTTGTTTTGCATGTGCTTATAAAAAGTTTTGTATCTAAAAATTTCAATAGTGCGGTAGCAATTTCTATTATACAGTTGTTATTCAGATATTTGATCAAAGGGCGATGTTTGTGGGTATCATCTCTGGAAACCCTCACGAGACTATACTCGTCCACTAGGGGAAACCTAGGGGTTTAAAGGCTTGTTGCATATGCTAAATGCAATCGTGAAGCCTACGAAAGTGGTTATGTCTTTTGTTTTTGTTAGTATTTTGTTTTTATTTGCTTGCCTTATTAGGGACTAGCAAGGTCTAAGTGGGGGGGTGTGATTCAGGTCTAATATTTACATTTGTCAGAGGTAATATTAATCATTTTATTGTGAAAGTGTGATATTTATGATGATTTAATTTAAGATTAAGGCTAGGAGAATAAAAGATGAGTTGTGTTGTTTTGCAGGTTAATAGTGCACAATTGGAGTGAAGCTATGAGAAGGAAGGAAGCATAGCTCAGGAAGGATTACACTGGAACACGCGTCCGGACGGAGGAAGTATACGCGTCCGGACGCGGTTGGCAGAAAGTTGACAAACGAAGCAAGGACCATTCTGGAAGGCGCGTCCGGACGGTTGAGAGAGTCGCGTCCGGACGCGTGTCAAACATCTGCTGCCGAATTTAGAATCCTAGTGGGATGCAATCTCCGGAGAATGTAATTTATAAATACAAACCTAGGACTTTGCCAGGGGATCTATCTTTTTACTCTCTTTGTTTTAGTCTATTTTCTGAATCCTTCACCATGTCTGGCTAGAAGGCTAAGCTAGGGCTAGGGGAAAACCTCTCGACGGAGTACGGTATTTTTATTGACTCTTGTACTAAAGGATTTATGAAATTGTGTTAATTGAATTCCTAATATTTTAGCAAAGTGTTTATGCTGTATAAACTCTTGAGTTGTTGTGCCACGTACATCGATTGCTTGAGTTTCCCTGCGTATAAATCACTGGTTATTCCATGTTGGAAGGGTTAACATTATTTCATAGAATAATATGATTGAATGATTATTCAGGTTCCTGGTAGTTATTTGATTATAACCATTGGATTTATCACTTGACTTGTTAATTGGGTTAACTGACATTTAATTCCTCTTTCAAGTCAAGCTTTGAGTTTTTAACTATTATTGTATGAAGTTGAGAGGGAGTACCTGATGCTCTAGTATTTATTTTATTACTGATTTAATTACCAAAATCATTTTTCTCCATTCAACAATTTCTAAACAAATCCTTTTCCGTTCAAATTACTTTTGTTGTTTGTGTGATTGTTCCTTGTTACAATTCCTCGTGGGATCGACCTCGAACTTCCGAGATTATATTACTTTGCTCAACCTGCGCTTGGGTTTACACTTTTAAAGTTGAAGCAATAAGCTTTGAAGCTTATCGAGTATTTATGAGCTGAAGAGCTCATCTTTCATTTATAAGCTTTGAAGCTTATCGAATATTTATGAGCTGAAGAGCTCTGAAGAGCTCATCTTTCATTTATAAGCTTTGAAGCTTATCGAGTATTTATGAGCTGAAGAGCTCATGCCTTTACTTTGGAAGCCATTGAAGGATGAATAAAAGACTTACTCATTCTTATTTAAAAATAGCTCTATTACAAATAACACTTACTGAAAAAACTTCTTAAGGTGCTCGGCATTCCACGAGTGAGGTAGGATCTTTCCCTCCTCTGTTTGCAATTCGTAATTCCCTGGTCGGATTACCCTTGACACGATATAGGGCCCTTCCCAGTTGGGCCCCAATTTTCCGTGCGTGGGATCCTTCCTTGCAAGCAAAAGTCTCCTAAGTACCAAGTCTCCAGCCTTGAAGCTTCGGTGCCTTACCTTCCTGTCGTAATACCTTGCAGTTTTCCTTTGGTAAATGCGGACACGATGCAGAGCTCTGTCCCTTTTTTCATCCAAGAGATCGAGGTTTAATAAGAGAGATTCATCATTGTGCTCGGCATCTGCAAATTCCACCCTTGGTGATTGGAGCCCTATCTCCACAGGGGCTACTGCCTCGGTTCCAAAGGCCAGAGCGAAGGGGGTTTCCTGAGTTGCAGATCTGACGGTGGTCCGGTAGGCCCACAATACCTCAGGGATGTATTCCACCCATTTGCCTTTCAGGTTTTCTAGTTTGGTCTTCAAGGCTAACTTTATGGTTCTAATTGTGACCTCTGCCTGCCCATTGGATTGGGGATGTGCAGGAGCTGAGAAATAGTTCTTGATCCCAAGCTCGGCACAAAAGCTTTTGAATTTCGAATTGTCGAACTGCTTTCCGTTGTCAGACACGACCGCTCTGGGAACCCCAAACCTGCAAACTATCGATTTCCAAACGAAGTTTTGAACTTTTTGCTCAGTGATTGTTGCCAAAGGTTCGACCTCTGCCCATTTGGTGAAGTAATCCACTCCTATGATGGCGAACTTGCACTGTCCCACACCGGTGGGGAGGGGTCCCAGAATGTCCAAACCCCATTGCTGAAAAGGCCATGGGCTTACCACCGAGGTTAGGAGCTCGGGAGGACAGTGGGACGCATTGGCATGCTCCTGGCAAGTCTTGCATTTTCTTACTAAGTCGGTGGCACTTTTGAGCATGGTGGGCCAAAAATACCCTTGCCTTAGTACTTTTCCTGCCAAGACCCGAGCCCCTATGTGATTGCCGCATATACCTTCGTGCACCTCTCTGAGTATATAATTGGCATCCTCATCTCCCACACACTTAAGGAGAGGTGTTGAGAATCCACGCTTGTACAGACCTCCTTGCATCAAGGAAAATCTGGCCGACCTGGCCCTTAGCTTGGATGCTTCCTTAGCATTACTTGGCAAAGTCCCATTCTGCAGGTACCCTATGATGGGGTCCATCCAGCTCGGCTGAGCTTCGACTGATAGCATGTCCTCTTATTCGATACTGACTGAAGGCTCTGGGAGGTGCTCCACTGGTATTAGTCTATCCAAGTCTTCTTGCGAGGCAGTTGCTAACCTCGCCAACGCATCTGCTCGTGAATTTTCTGCTCTGGGCACATGTCTGACCTTAACCTGCACAAATTTTTTCATTATTTCTCGTACCTTTTTGAGGTAAAGGACCATCTTTTCGCCTCTTGCTTCGTAGGCTTCTTCTATCTGTTTTACCACCAGTTGAGAGTCGCTGCAGATTTCCAGCTGCTCTGCTTCCATAGAACAAGCAAGATTAAGCCCAGCGATGACAGCTTCATACTCTGCCTCGTTATTTGAAGCTTTGAACCCAAATATGAGGGCATATTCGACGTCTATTCCTTCTGGGGAGGTCAGGATCATTCCTGCACCGCTTCCCTGAGCATTGGCAGCTCCATCTACTGAAAGCTTCCATATAGGGAGGTCTGGTATTAAATCCGTGGTTTCCATAGGCGCTGCTGCTGTGAACTCTGCGATAAAATCCGCCAAAATTTGCCCTTTGATGACAGTTCTTGGCTTATATCTGATATCAAACTCACTGAGCTCTATGGCCCATTTAACCAACCTCCCTGAAGACTCTGGCTTATGCAATACTTGTTTCAACGGCTGATCTGTTGGGACTTCGATAGTATGAGCCTGGAAATAAGGTCTAAGTCTTCTAGCTGTTGTAACCAGGGCTAGAACAAGTTTTCCATTTTTGGATATCTCTCCTCTGCCCCCCTCAGAGCTCTGCTACAGTAATAGACTGGTTGCTGAGCTCTGTCTCGCTCCCTAACCAGCGCTGCGCTTGTCGAAAAATCTGAAACCGCTAGGTAGAGGGTGAGGACTTCCCCTTCTAAAGGGCTTACCAAAACGGGGGGAGAGCTCATATAGCTTTTTAGGGCTTCGAATGTTTCTTCGCACTTTGAGTCCCACTGGAATGCCTTCTTCAAGATCTGAAAAAATGGCTGGCATTTATCGCTTGACCTAGACACGAAACGGCTCAGGGCAGCTATCCTGCCTGTCAAGCGTTGCACCTCCCTTGTGTTGGATGGTGATTGCATCTCCACCATTGCCCTAACCTTCTCTGGATTAGCTTCAATCCCTCTGCTGCTAACAATAAAACCCAGGAATTTTCCTGCCGAGACCCCAAACGCGCATTTCGCAGGGTTGAGCTTCATTTTGTATTCCTTCAGGATTCGGAACGATTCAGCTAAGTGCTCGATGTGGAGCTCTGCTTTTAATGACTTTACTAGCATATCATCGATGTAAACTTCCATGGATGCCCCTATCTGTTTTTGGAACATCCTATTTACCAACCTCTGGTAAGTAGCTCCAGCGTTCTTCAACCCGAAGGGCATGACCTGGTAACAGTATGTTCCCTGTTCAGTTACGAAGGAGGTCTTCTCCTGATCGCTGGGATCCATCCTGATCTGGTTGTATCCTGAGAAGGCATCCATGAAGCTAAGGAGCTCATGCCCGGCTGTGGCGTCCACTATTAGGTCAATCCGAGGTAACGGAAAGCTATCTTTGGGGCATGCTCGGTTGAGATCAGTAAAGTCAATGCACAATCGCCATTTGCCATTAGTTTTCTTAACGAGAACCACATTCGCCAACCAGGTAGGGTAGTCAACTTCCCTGATGGCCTTGGCATGGAGGAGTTTGCTGACCTCCTCATTAATTGCCTTTTGTCTTTCTGAGGCAAAACTCCTCCTCTTTTGTTTGATTGGTTTGCAAGCTGGATTCACGCTTAGCTTATGGGTAATAACCGAAGGATCAATTCCCTCCATGTCTTCCTGCTTCCAAGCAAACACTCCTACATTCTCTTTTAGGAACTGGATGAGGAGACCTTTGAGCTCTGCGTTTAGTCTGGAACCCACATAAACAAGGTGTTCTGGCTTTTCATCAAGCTGAACTGGTTCCAGCTCTTCCGATGGCATTGGTCTTGTCTCCATTTCATCTCTCATGTCGAGTTCATCCAGTTGGATGTTCTCAACCTCCTTCTTTTTCACGGAGGCCATATAGCATTCCCTCACTACCCGCTGGTCTCCTCGGACTACTCCGATTCCATTATCTGTAGGGAATTTCACGACTAAATGGTAGGCAGACGGGATTGCCTTCATGGAGTTAAGGGATGGCCTCCCAAGCAAGATGTTGTATGCAGAGGGTGCCTCAACCACTAGGAACTTTACGGTGGTAGTGGCTTGGCAAGGTGGGTCCCCTAGGGTGAGCACGAGTTGGATCGAGCCCAGGGGGAGCACCCTTTCTCCGGAGAATCCCAGCAAGTGAGTGCTTACTGGCTCAAGTCTTTCCCTTCCTATATCCATCTTGTCAAACGCAGGTGCGAAAATGATATCTGCCGAGCTCCCATTATCGATTAGAACACGATGAACAGTTCTATTAGCCACCACTGCTCGCACCACAAATGGGTCATCATGAGGGTACTGGCATCCCTCCAAATCAGCATCCGAAAAAGTGATAGCTGTATCTATGCGTGGTGCTTTGGATACAGCGTGCACTTCAAGAGCTTCTTCGGCTCTGATCCGGCGGAGGTGTGCTTTCCTGGCCGAGCTAGATTATCCGCCTCTTGCGAACCCTCATGATATTACTCTGATCTCCCCTAGAGGCTGCTGGTGCGGTGCCGGTGCCTGCTGTCGGGGTGGTAGAGGTGGAAGAGCTCGGTTCTGGTTGTCATTGGCTACAAAACGACGTAACTGACCTCGTTGGATCAAAAACTCGATCTCCTTCTTTAATTGAATGCAGTCATCAGTGTGGTGACCATGGTCTCTATGGTAATCGCAGTACTTGGTGGGGTCTCTTTTGGCTGGATCTGCCTTCATCCGAGGTGGCCATCTTAAGAACTTCTCGTTTTGGACCTCGTACAGAACTTGCGACACAGCGGCGGTGAAAGGGGTGAATCGCTGGGGTCCATATCTGGGCTGCAGTTCAGGCTGCATGGGGCCCAGGCGGTCTTTGACATTTCCTCTTCTCTTTGGCGAGCGGTCCCTATCTCTTCTGGGAGACCTCTCTCGCCCTTTTTCCTTCCTGGGACTCTTGTCTCTTCTCTTCTCTTCTTTTTCCTTCTCCTTTCGTGAGGATGTTCCTCTTACTTTAGAAAGGAGTGCCTCTTCGCCATTTATATACTTCTCTGCCTTGGCTAACACCTCAGCCATGCTTGCCTGAGGGTTCTTTGATATAGAGAACATCAAGTCCTTTGACTGCACTCCCAGTCCTGCAATGAAAGCAGTTATGGCGAATTTTTCGTCTGGGACGTCTACCTTCAATGTCTCCGAGTTAAACCTTTGGACATAAGACCTCAGGTTCTCTTGGGGTCCCTGCTTCACGTTCAACAGGTGGTAGCTTGACTTTCTGTATATCCGGGCTCCTATAAAGTGGGATACGAAAGCTATGGAGAGCTCTTTAAAGGATGAGATCGAGGCTGGTGGGAGCCTGTGAAATCAGGCTAAGGCAGAGCCTTTTAATGTGATGGCAAAAGCTCTGCAACACACGGGATCCTGGTATCCATGTAACTCCATCTGGTTTTTGTAAGTGTTGAGGTGATCTACGGGATCTTTCGTCCCATCAAAGACCTCTACTTGTGGCATCCTGAATTTTGGTGGAAGGGGAAAGTGTAGCACTCCAGTGGTAAATGGGGACTCGGTTTGCTGCACTTGGACGTCCATTGTAACCGGAGCCTTGTTCCTTACAGCCTCCTTCATGTGGCTGAGCTCTTCCTGGATGTCTTTGAAGCGTTGCTCCCAGTGTTGTTCTCTCCTGTGTTGCGGGTGAGGGGGGATATCGTCCCTCTCACCCCCATCGTTCTGACTTTGCACCTCGTCGTTTTGGCCATTCCTAGGGGGTATATAGGGAATATGTCCCCTTGTCCGGCTGGCTTCTCCTCCTTCACTGACCTCTCTAAGGGGGTCCCAGTGTCGTTGTTCCCTATGAGGGGGATCATTCTGGCCTTCTTGGGCCGGTCGCACCTCCTGTGGGCGCTGTATGAGCCTTGATAGCTCTTCATTCTCCCTTAGTAAACGTTGGTTGACGAGGCGAAGGGCCTCCAACTCGTTATTAATGGGGGAATGCGCCTCCTGGATGTTTCCGGGTTGTCTGCCGTTGGTGGCTTCCTGTTGATCTTGCATTCGTGGTAAGTTGGTTTGACTTCTGCTCATATTTCGAGTCGTTACCATCAGTCACTGAGAAACCAGCTTATTTTTAACAGGAACAGTCGTTCCCACAGACGGCACCAAACTGATGGTGTAAACCTGCGCGAATGAGCTATGGGATTGGATTATGTGGTATGAACGATCTGTGTGGGGTTTGATGTGGCATCTGAGCTACAAGGCTCGTGTATCGATGGACGAATGCTCTAATTAACCGATGTGTAGTGCATGTGAGACAGTAGAATTATAGTGGTTCACCGGCTAACGAGCTCGGCTAGTCCACTCTCTAATGGAGGCTCTTGCTCCTTTCTCTTTATTGATGAATTGAACGTGTTACAGTAGAATACTCGGGGTATCTCCCTTAATGGAGGTTGTCCCTCCCTTTTTATATCCTCATGCTTACCTCTAATTCAGAATTATATCCTACATTGAAGGGATTGCTCCCTATCTTCATCTATAATCTCGGAGTTACCTAGACTTCCTATAGCTGGCTCCAAATGGCTTGGTTTTTGCCTTTTATCATGGGATCCTCTCCTTGATTGTAGGAGAGGATCCTTGCTGGTAATGTGTTACGCGCCTTGGATTAGCTGAATTCCCATTATGAATATATCTGCTGTCGACTTGCTGTCCTCTTAACATTTATCGCCTTATGTCTTCAGCTGGGAGTACAAGTGTTGACTGGTCGAGCTCAGATCGTGGCTGGGTGAGCTCGGTTTATTTTCCCTGTCCTCCAGAGCTGAACTCTTTTCCTGAGCTCATGTCTGGGGTTTATTTTAAGTATCATCAGATATGATCCCAACCAGATTTGGTTGAGAATCTTGAGTTAGCTGTAAGCTTCCATTTGACACTATCTTCTATGCTCATTTCTGTCCCTTTCCACATGAATCTTCTTATAAGCTGTTCTAGCCTTTCAACTACTTGTTGTGGAAGAGTTAAGTGGAAAGACCAATAGATCTATATGTTACTAATGACTATCTGAATTGGGTGTAGTCTACCAGCATAAGACAGGAATTTGTTGGTCAAAGATATAATCCTCTACTCAATTCTAACTATGAGCTCATTACAATGTTAAGTTCTCAGTCTGGAAGGTATGGGAGGGAACCTAAGGTACTTCATAGGGAGTTGACCTTCTAAGAACCCAAAGAGTTGGGTAATCTGTTACTTTGCATCTGGTGATACAACACACATAAAAATATTGCTTTTGGCTTGGTCGGCTTCAAACCATGTATAAGCTGAAACTGATCAAGAGAGTCTTTAAGAACCTTGGCAGATGTTAGGTCACCATGACATAAAAGTAAGAGATCATCTGCAAAGGAGAGTTGGGTAAGATTAACTTTCTTACATTTCCAATGATATTAAAAACCTTACTGGAATTAATATTGTAGAGGACAAGAAGTGAGAAGACTTCCATGGCTATCACAAACAAATAGGGGGGATGAGACCCCTTTGCCTTAATCCCTAGCACTTGGGAAGAATCTGGCCAACTCTGTTCACATTTATATTGCCAGATTCACTTTCTTATCTCTGTTGGAAACCCAAAAACTTCAAGGACATCCATCAGGAATGGCCAATTAATTGAGTCATATATATTGGGGAGGGAGAGGGGGAAGAGGAGGGAGACCTGAACCCTTGACCTTAAGAAGGTAAAACTTTCACGAGGCAAAGAGTATCATTAGACCAAAGGCCAATTGGTCAATTAATTGAGTCATAAGCTTTCTTTAAATTTGTTGGGAATTAACCTCACAACAATTTGGTCAGTACAACAATAAGAAAATAAATAAGCGGAATAAAGAAAATCAAAGCACAACTCATAACACAAAGATTTACGTGATTTGGTAAAATTGCTTTGCCTACGTCCACGAGGCGTGATCCGGCCTCCTTTCTTTACTATTGAGAGAAAATAGGTACAATAGTACAAGCCTCACCACTCGAATTTAAATCCCAAATACAAGCCCTTAACCCCTTGTACAACCCACTTAACCTTAAAAAATCTTTTATACTCTCAACAATAGAATAAAAATTGAACAAATATAATATTTGGGATGATCCCAAAAACGAGAGACCCATGTTTATTTATACGCATCTCAAGGTAGCGGCAGATAAACTCCTTTGCATTTAAACAATGCATTTGATTGCTTCACTTGTATCCTCCAATAAGATTTTAGTAATGACATCATCTAACCAATTACAAATGAACTCTCATTTCATTCAAGTAATGAAATTGCTCCACTTGTATCCTCCAATAATATTTTAGCAATGACATCATCTAACCAATTATAAATGAACCCTCATCTCATTCAAGCAATGAATTTGCTCCACTTGTATCCTCCAATAAGCTTTTAGCAATGACATCATCTAATAAATTAAAATAGATCTTTTTAGCAATGATGTCATCTAACCAATCAAAATAAAAATTTAAGCCACTGCCAAAAAATCTTCACCTTGGCGACAATTTCATAACCTCCACTTGAAACTTCAGGCCCGAATCTCAATTTGAGATGCCCATCCTCACATCTTGGGATGCCTCGTCAATCTTTAACAGTGCGAAAGATTGATCCAGTCCAAACTTGTATGTAGTCACTGAATTTTTTAACATATCAACTACATTTTTCTCCGTGTGTACTTTCATCAAACTTATCTTGGCACCCTCCACCCATTCTCTAATAATGTGATACCTCACGTCGATGTGTTTTGTCCTGACATGATTATTCTTTGCTAAGTGAATAGCACTTTGACTATCACAATACAATTCCAACATTTCCTGCTTCAATCATTATTCCTTGACCAAACCTTTCAACCACAAAGCCACCTTGGCGGTTTCCACCGTTGCCATATACTCCACTTCAGTTGTAGATAAAACGGGGATCTATTAAAGCATAGCTTTCCAACTGATAGGTCCACTTGCAAGAGTGAAAATATAACATGTAGTAGACCTCCACTTGTCCAGATCACCTGCATAGTCTGAATCTACACAGCCCACAACCTGTCATGCCTCAATCTTCTCTCTGATACAATATTTCGAAATTCATCGTACCTCTCAAGTACCTGAAAATTCATTTAACTGTATTCCAATGCTCATTTTCTGGATTTTTCATGTACTTGCTTACTATACTGACTGCATGTGAGATATTTGGCCGACTGCAAACCATGACATACATTAAGCTTCCCACTGAACTAGCGTACGGAAATCGGGACATTTCCTCCACCTCATCATCTGTAGACGGATATAATCTAGTAGATAATTTAAAGTGGTTAGCTAGAGGTATACTGACCGACTTTGAATTAACCATGTTAAACCTCTCTACCATCTTCTCCACATATTTCTTCTGTGAAACCCATAGTTTGCTCTTTTCTTTGTCCCTTTGGATTTCCATGCCAAGGATCTTTTTAGCAGCTCCTAGATCCTTCATATCAAACTCACTACATAATCTGGACTTTAGCAAATCTACTTCATGCATGTTATTTAAAGCAATTAACATGTCATCAACATACCATGTTCAAGCATCTTATAATAAACACAACTATCATAACTGCTTCTCATGTAGCCAAAATGCACCATAAATGAATCAAATCTCCTATATCATTGCCTAGGAGACTGTTTCAACCCGTAAAGAGACCTTTTAAGCTTACATACCAGATTCTCTTTACCTTGCAGCTTGAATTTTTCTGGTTGCTCCATATATATTTCTTCCTCCAATGTTTCGTGAAGGAACACTGCCTTGACATCAAGTTGCTACAACTCAAGATTAAGCATAGCTATCATGGCTAACATAAATCGAATAGAAGAATGCTTTACAATAGGAGAAAAAATTTCATTGTAGTCAATCCATTCGACTTGTCTGTACCCTTTTTCTATAAGACAAGCTTTAAATTTTTCTTCTTCATTTTCTGTTATAGGTTCCTTTTTTCGATATACTCATTTGCAATCAATCACCTTTCGCCCCTTAGGTTTTTCAACAAGCTCCCAAGTGTTGTTTTTGTGTAAAGATTCCATTTCATCCTTCATTGCTATCATTCACTTTTCACTTTCTTTGTCATTGATAGCCTCCTGAAAAGAAGATGGATCTCCAATACCAACAACCAATTAGAGTTGTGGATTCTTACTGCTCGTCATCACCACCAGATGCATCTTCCTGAGAGGACGTATATACATCATCCTCTTCACTGGGCGGCCGTTGTGTTTTATCTGGCTCTATCTGGACTAAGAATTTTTCCAGATGAGCCTCCACCTGCTTATTATCATCCTTTCTGTTTAAGTTCAACATATGCTATTCATTGAAGACAACATCCCTGCTGATTACAGGCTCTGTGCAACTGGATCCCAAAGTTTTTAACATTTTATGCCTTTTTCGTAGCCAATAAATATGCATTGTTTGGACTTTGGATACAATTTCGATCATTGCTGCTCCTGCACATGAACAAAGACAGGGCAACTAAATATTCTAAAATTAGAATAATCAAGTGGTTTACCTGTCCACACCTCCTTAGAGACTTTAGCATTAATAGCCGAATACGGTGACCTGTTAACAATATAGCATGCCATGTTAACAGCCTCAGCCCAAAATGATTTTGGCAAACCTGCAAGAAGCCTCATACATCTTGTTTTTTTCTAAAAAGGTTATGTTTATTCTTTCTGCTACACCATTTTGTTGTGTCCCACCTAGTGTAGTATAACGTCTAGTGATCCTTTCCGTCTGACAAAACTTCTTGAATTCTCAGAGTTTATACTCCATGCCATTGTCTGTCCGTAGGTGCATAACCTACTCTGCTTTTCAACTTTAGCTTTCCACTGATTGAATTTGTCGAAGACTTCATTTTTGTGCTTCATGAAGTAGACACATACTTTCCTGGAGAAGCATCAATAAATGTCACAAAATATACAGCTCTACTTTTGGATTGAATTAGCATGAGTCCCCATACATCTAAGTGTATATATTCTAACACATTCTTGCTTGTATGCTTCCTAGTCTTGAAGCTCACCCTGCACTGTTTACCATAGAAGCAATATTTACAAAAATTAAATTTACAAACGTTTACCTCATCAAACAGCTTTCGTCTGTGAAGTTCCTGTAGTCCTTTCTCACTCATATGACCAAGGTGTAAATGCCATAGAATAGTGTCATCAGTACTCAGATCCAACGGAGTTGTCACAACTGCTCTACCTGTAACAGTACTCCCTACCAATGTATACAAGTGACATGCCGTTTTCCTTTCATGACAACCATGGCCCCCTTAACAACTTTTAGGACTCTACCAGTTGTCGTAAAAGTAAAATCATTTGGCTCAAGTGTACCTAAAGAAATTAAATTCTTTTTGAGATTAGGGACATGTCGTACATCACTTAGTGTTCTCACCATATCATCAAACATTTTAATTTTAATGGGTTTATAACTATCAAACCATTCCATATACAGACACATATGGTAAGAACATCTAGAATTCAATATCCATTTGTCAGTAAGATAATTTATACTTGTGGTGACTGACAATAAATCACCATTACTGTCTAAACTATCTTGTGCAATGCCTAATTGATCTAAATTCGCAGATTTCTCTTTGCCCTCCAAGTCTCACTTTTTTTGATAACAGTTCCTTTTCATCTGTCCTTCCTTGTGATAGTAGTAACACTTGTTTTTGCCGCTACTCTTCCCTTTTGATTTTGAATGTGTCCTCCGTCTATTTCCAGAGCCTTTATTTTTACTTTTTCCTCTTTGTTGGCTTGGTTCACTAGTGGCCATCAACTCTTTTGCTTGGGAACCATTTCCTAGCCTTCGGAGTGTCTTAGTCTCCAAGAGAGCCGATGCCACCTTATCAACCCTGAGAGTGTCATTCCCAACCAAAAGTGTTGTCATAATTGTATCAAAAGAAGATGGAAGAGAAGCCAAGAGGAGAATAGTCTTATCTTCCTTTACAATTTTAACCTCAACACTAGAAAGTTGAGTAACAATTTTATCAAACTGGTTGAGATGATCAACAATATTTGTTCCTTCTACCATCAACAATTGATATAATTGTTTCTTCAGGAACAATTTGTTTGTGAAAAAAATTGACATATCCCATAAATTTGGAGCAGAAGTTTCATTCAAAAAATTATATTTTACCTCTGGTGCGAGAGATAAATGGATGGTACTCGTAGTTTTCATCTCAAGTTTCTCACAGTGTTCATTTTTCATGTCCGCTGGTTTCTTATCTTTCTCGAGTATTATTTTGGGCAGTCCTTGTTACACCAAGATGTCTTTAATTGTATTTTGCCACATACTAAAGTTGTTTTCCCCATCAAAGGGCTCCACCTCGAATTTTCCCATTGAGATGCCTTTTTTCATCATCGTACTGAGCGTCAATAATCAAGAACTATGCGCACTTGTTCTTAATTACAATCCTCCCGAACGAACCTGGGGCTCTGGTACCACTTGTTGGGAATTAACATCCCAACAATTTGGACTGTTGGACTGTATAACGACAAGAAAATAGATAAGCGGAATAAAGAAAATCAAAGCATAACTCACAACACCAACATTTACGTGGTTTGGCAAGCCCTTAACCTCTTGTACAACATCAAGCCTTAATCCCTTGTACAACATCAAGCCCTTAACCCCTTGTACAACCCACTCAACCTTACCCTCTCAAACCCCCAGTAAAGAAAATATTTCGTACTCTCAACAAAAGAATGAAAATTGAACAAATAGAATTTTCGGGATAATCTAAAAAACAAGAGAACCATGCCTATTTATAGGCATCTCAAGGTGGTGACAGATGAACTCCTTTGCATTTAAACAATACATTTGATTGCTCCACTTGTATCCTCCAATAAGATTTTAGCAATGACATCATCTAACCAATTATCTCATTTAAGCAATGAATTTGCTCCACTGGTATCATCCAATAAGCTTTTAGCAATGACATCATCTAATCAATTTAAATAAGTCTTTTTAGCAATGATGTCACCTAACCAATCAAAACAGGTTTTTTTTAACAATGATGTCACCTAACCAATTAAAACAAAAATTTGATCCATTGCCAACAAAATCAACTATAATAGCACATCTAGGGGCACCGCCGCTCCTATGATAATTCATGAGAAATTAGGATATTGTCTCTAATCATTCTACTTGGTATAAAAGCTGCCTTAGTTTGATTGATTAGATATGGGAGCACAACTTTGATTCTGGTAGCAATCAAATTAAAAATGGCCTTATAGATGGTATTAAAATAAGTGACGGTCATAAAATCATTCATAGAAGCAGGTTTAAGCACCTTGGGGACCAAGGCAATGATAGTGGTATAAGTCGCCTTTGATAAAATCATTCATTCAACTCCTTAATTAAGCAACTTACCTCTTGAAAAAACTCCTTCATCGCTTCAACTACTTCTTGCCCTATGACTGACCAAGTTTTCTTGGAGAAGAAAGGGGTTCAATCCATCATGTCCTGGTGCTTTATGATCATTCATTAAGAATAAAGTTTTCTTAATCTAGAGAGATGGCAATGGTATTTACAAGTGAGGAAATTAAGAAAGCTTTCTTCTCAATGACTGATCATAAAGCACCAGGACCTGATGGAGCAAGCTTAACTAAAACACTTGTTGTTCTTGAGCCAGCTTGGAGGGAAATAGAATTGAATACTTAAGCCAAAGATCAAGTTTGATGGTTCATTAGTGGTGTCCATGCCATCGAGAACAATGCTTTCCTAGAATTCTAACCCATGGCCTAGATCAGGAAATGACGATGAAAATTGGTGAGGAGTACCACAACAAACTTCATAGAAATAGATGATCGGTTGAATGTTTTTTTTGGTAAGTATCCATAGAACATAGAGTACACATGCACTTCTTTTCGGTTGATGAAATTATTCACTTAACCAAAAAAAAAAACCTTATAGAAATGCGTTTGTTGTTGAGAGAAGACCCTTGATGAATTCATTTATATAGTTTTGGTACTGTTGAAACCAAGTTTGGTAAGGTTACCAAATGGCCAAAGTCTACACTTGAAAGTCCAGATTAGATTGGTGCTTTGTGTGGAGTAAACTCTTTTGAGTACTACTCCATTTAGGTTTGTGTATCATTAATTTTCTAGTTATTTTCTAAATCGGCCAAAAAGCTAGTTTGAAGGCTTAAACATGGAATTAGAGAAAAAAATAATGGAGCTCATGGCAAAAAAGCGAGTCTTGATTGTTGACCCGATCTAGATGAAACAACATTGGTCTCACTTGGTTCCAACTCTGATCCATTTTGACTTTATTATTATTTTGCTACCTTTTGTTGCGCTTCGAATGCGCGATGATCTTACCATTCCAAGAAAGCTCTTGCAACCTATTCTAGATTACTATACTCATGGACGTGTATTGAACTATCTTGTAAGACGAGAAAAATATTTTATAGAAAGAATATTTACCCACGGCAAAATTTTTTGACTAAAGAAAAAAGGTCATAAAAAGAATGGTCTATCTATCATCTTCTTTTGGATTCTACATTGCACAATTGAGTTTTGCCTCCATTAGTATTTTGACTGATTGCTAAACAATTTGACATTAGACCAAAGAGTTACACATGAAGGGCAAAAATAAAATTCTCTTTAAGTCATAAATCAGCCACAAACAAGCCCATGTTTGCCGGACCACCACTACCATATTGGTGATAATAATTTCTAGTTTAGCTAAGTTTCAGACTCAACTAGATGAGAAAACATTAATCATGTTGATTCAGAAAGGGCAAATAATGGTTTGGAGTGATTAAGAAAGTATGATCGAGACCCACCATCTGACCCTCTTCACAGATTTTGTTTTTTAGTTGGATGTTTTTTCGCAAGTATTCGTAGAATATACTGTTGACGTGTTATTTTTTGATTAATGAAATTATTTACTTACCGGGAAAAAAAAGTATGATCGAGACATGCAGTAATAGACTTGTTAAGCATTTATGGTATTAGGTCATGCATTCAAAGTCCTGCATCCTTCAACATAATTAGGTCCAAAATATCATATAGCTTTGTGGTCCCTTCTTAGGACAATATTGGATTTTATAGAACTTAGGGCACAAATTTTCTTTGTTTTTCTGCAAGAACAATGTGAATAAAGTAGGATTCTCTAAAAGAGCTATCTTTTATATCTAATTTATTTTGTCTTTTCGATTACAAAATTATAGAACGAACATGAGATATTCGTGAAAAAGGTTGGTTTATTTGGCTCAAGAGCCTCTCTATTTATTGCCAATTAATTTTAGATTGTATGCATCTAATCGTCCGGTGCTCGGGTATAGGGTGATTTTTAGTTATTTAAACATTCCCACTAAACCTAATCCAAGTTGTGCAATACTCTTAGTCCCTGTATTGCTAC
Source organism: Ilex aquifolium (assembly GCA_951799425.1). Taxonomy (NCBI): domain Eukaryota; kingdom Viridiplantae; phylum Streptophyta; class Magnoliopsida; order Aquifoliales; family Aquifoliaceae; genus Ilex; species Ilex aquifolium. Next base: position 51,578,669 of record OX637392.1, on the reverse strand, counting down.
CGTTCTTTCTTCCTTTCACTCTCTCTCTCTCTCTCTCTCACCCACACACCGAGACACACAGAGACACACACACACAAAAACACACACAAAGTTATTTCTGAGTCATATCATACTAAAAAAAATTATTCCTTTAAATGTTCAACCATTAGTAGAACTCTGATATTCATAATCTTCCCTTTTACCAATTTTTTTACTCTAATGAGGTAATACCAGTGGATGATATGCTGGCATATAACACTCTTTAACACTTCTATTATGAAGAAAGAAGGTATGTTGTAAGAGTCAGTGTCAATGTGGTCCTCATGGTAGATATGCCCAAGATTTTCTTGTTGTGGCTATAAGTGCTTCAATCTAAATCCATGAGTTTAGAATGTGTAGTGAAATTTCCTGAGAAAGTATATCAATTTAAACACATGTAAAGAAACAAGTTATGAAAATCGCCTATTGTATACCCCAAAAAATAAAAATAAAAAATTGAAATATCGTATAGAAGCATCAAATTACCTTAGCACGAGGTGAACGAGCCAATCAAAACGTATGAAGAGAAGTCTTTTGAGGAATGTATAGTGTTAGGCCTAATCCTCTCGGGTCGTGAGGGTAGTTGTGTTGGATTATATTTTCACTCATGAAAAATACCGCATGCACGCTATTTTTAGATTATTTTCATTTAATATATCTTTTGTGAGTATACCTCGAGGAGCCTTCAGAAATTAATGTCTGTCAACTATTTTTTAAAAAAAAAAAAATACGACCAATTAAAAAATAAAACCACTGCAAGGAGGCTATGAAGGAAGAATTCGATTGCTTATTCATTTTGCATTGGAACGTAGCAACTAAATGAAATGTTGAAATGGAAAATAAGTGTTTTTGAATGTTAGGTGGGATAGATTAGAAGTTTAGCTGTCAAAAATTTTACCTCAGAAATTCGTCCATGGCTGATAAGATGAGGCTAGGAGCAATTAGTTTGGTTAACTATTTTATATATCCTATATCAATGAAATTCTGTTATGATACGATCGGGCACCTTTTTCTAGCATAACAATATAGACGTTTTTCTTTCTTTGTCTGACAAACTAGTCAGTTGTAATAGAGGGTACAACTTAGGCGAGTCAACTTGAACCCAAGTTGAGGCTGACCGAAGTATTCGATACTTGGATAGAAATTTCTCGTACTTAAGTTCGACTTGGGCGAAAAATACTTAATACACTTTAAATTTAGATAATACTCCAGCAGGGAGTCCCCTTTTTTATTGTTAATTCAGGTTTACTCTAAATTGATATCGATCTATAACCCTAAAATGAAATGTGAATTGGACTTAATTTCAGCACGAATTGAATCAGAATTTCAACCTGAAAATAAAATCCAAAATTTTGCCTGAGTTGTGTATCCCTGTTCAAAATTTAAGTATAGATAGTACTCGATTTAAAGGGTTCGGGTTGGAGTCGAGTTTGGGTTGAACCCAAGTTGACTTCTCAACCCACCTCTTGCTTAAGTTGCACCCTAGTTGGAGGATCATTTGTATAGTTACACAAACATGGTTTCATCAGTCGAGTAACATACAAAACAAAAACATTTACTAGCCATGCAATGAGTAGTCACCAAGATGTTAAACATGTAGCATACTGGCCATGGAAAAAGTACATGTCCTCTTTTGACAAGTGACATAACAGAAGAACATAGGGATCAAAATGCAGAGATGGGCCAAACTAATCTCTAGGTTGAATTTGAGTCATATCAATTGAAAGTGTCAATGGCACAGAAATGTGTGTTGTTAAAGTATGTAATAATCACATGAACAAAGCAAGAGTGCCAAGGCACATCCCAAACGTTTAAAAGTGAAGAACATGGTGGGATTGGCACAATCTACTCATGGAGGATCCCACCAATATAAGCAAGTTACAGAGATTAGGAGACTCACATAAAAACAAATTGGTGTTTGGAGGGCCAAGTGCTTCTACTTTTGTTACCATAATTGAGTTTCAATGGCAAGGGCAATAGATGGCTGGATGTCACATGCCAGTCCCCTTCACTTTTGTCAGGCTTCCAGTCACAGTTTACAGAAAATTGCAACAGTGAAAAAAATAGTCACATAAATGTGGATGTGTTTGTCTGAGAGAGAGAAGAGAGCCAATGATGCAACATGCATAATAGAAAACTTGGCTTACGAGGATAGTTATATTCGGCGTTAATTATATTCGGTTTAAGCCATGGCATCATAAAATCGCTCAAGGCAATATTTTAGAAAACGAGTTCTACGAAATTGATGCTTTGCCATAAGTAGTTATTTTTTAGGACATAATAATATTATTTAGACATCGTTTCAAGCATTTTTTTTTTTGTTGGGGGGAGGAGGGGAGGGGTGGTTCATTCAAGCACTTTCTTTTTATGTACCATATTCAAGCATCTTCTTAATTGCACATAATTGGCTTGGATTTTTTAGTGAGGGGCTGCAGTCTTATTTTTTATTAATGCTATGGTCAAAATTAATTACATAAATGGGGGTGTGAGTGTGTGTGTGTGTGTGTGAGAGAGAGAGAGAGAGAGAGAGAGAGAGAGAGAGAGAAGCCAGATTGTGGGGTGGGTTTTGTGAATACAGTGAGGATTACATTGGTTGGTGAGTTATTTTCTACATCAACTAGCCATGAGATCAGAACAATATCTTCATATCACAAAAGCTAAATTTTTAAAAATAAAAGAGAAGAAATACCAGCTCCAAATACATATTAATCCGGATTGGGGAGGTCCCCTTATAGGTTCTCTTCTTCTCATTACTATACTAGGAATGTTAAAGCTTGAGTGCAACTAAGTCCAAACTCTAAAGTCCCATTCACCCCAGCAAAAAGTCATTTTCAGAGGTCCTTTTCTACTCCCTCTCTCTCTCTCTCTCTCTCTCTCTCTCTCTCTCTCTCTCTCTCTCTCTCTCTCTCCATAAGTTACATAAAAGTATTGGGAAATGTAAAATTAAAAACGAATGGCCAGGGGACTCTGAAGACTCTGATCCTAATAAGAGAATTCCTTATTTGGCCTTCTTTTTTGATCTTATTAGATACTATCCACCAACAAAGAGAAACATAAACGCATACACATTATTGGGATATATAAAAGTTAAATAACCTAATATAAAGAGATTAAGTTTGTTGATATCATAGAAGAAGGGTCGTTGGTGATTTATAAATACCCATCTCCTATTGCAACTCTTTTCCATTTTCTGCAACTCTTCTGTGAAGATTTGTAGGGAAGTTGAGGAGAGAGAAAGCAAAGGCAGAAACTTTAATTTCTTTCCTCAGTTATCACCACCCTGTTGTTTCCAAACCAGGTTAGTTTTGCTCAAAAACCAGTTTACAGTACTTCACCTCCTTTCTTATCAGCCAATTTTACTTGTCCCACAGCCTGATTGCTGCAATAACATTCAATTTGATTGTCAAGAAGTTAAAGAAAAGTTCAAGAAAATCGGAAACGTTGCACCATCAGCTTGCAGTTGGAAGAAATTTCTAGTTTTCTTATCTGATAATGTTCTTACCTTTGAAGAAGTTGTAAAATATTTGCTATTTTTTGTGCTTGATTCAGTTGCTGCCATGGCTTTCCCAAATCAATCAATGGAGATCTCTACCCAAACAAAATCGGGTAGGGGAAAGATCGAGATCAAGCGGATCGAAAACACTACAAATCGTCAGGTCACCTTCTGTAAGCGCCGGAATGGCTTGCTCAAGAAGGCCTATGAATTATCTGTTCTCTGTGATGCGGAGGTTGCTCTTATTGTCTTCTCTAGTCGCGGCCGGCTTTACGAATATGCCAATAACAGGTATAATCATAATCTCTCAAAATTTTGGTTTCTCAATGCCTTACTCTCACTTTACAAAGCCTCTACAGCTTGTGTTTTGAAATTTTTTATTTTTTTTTGTTCTCTTCAAGTCCTTTCTTTGTTTTTCTTTTCCAGGATAAAGAAAATTTCAAGCCCTTTTTACCTATGACACTGTTTTGTTTTAGATTTCTAAAAGGGGTATTAATAGTTTTATTTCATATGTGCTTACTTGTCTAGTGGAGTTCTTGGTATAGAATTTTGGGTTAGATTTAAGCTCTCAAGGACACAGTCATGTTTGTGTGCAGTGAAGATTTAAGTTTTCTTCATCCAACATTCACTTGTCTTTCTTTTTCCTGTTTTGTTTTTTTTCCTCAATGAGCTTTGCTTTATTCTGATCTATTTTTGATTCATACTTTGGTAGACACATAGATCTGCTGTAAAAGATAGAAATGGAAGAAGCACTATGGCTGCTGTAAGCAACAAGTAGGGATTTTGGGAAGGTATACAGAACTGTGAGATCAGCTTCCTGTATCTTCCTCCATTGCTGTTACCTTTGCCTATTCTCTCTCTCTCTCTCTCTCTAAGAAGGTGTACAAAGAAAGCTGTCAACCTCTCATTTGCCCATTTCCTTCATCTCTTGACCCTTCCTTAATAGCACGTCAGTTGTGAACATCACAATGGAAACAAAAGGACTCTGAGAAAGTTGTCATAAACCCCATCAAGTAAATCATATTAGGGTTTCAAAACCTCATATAGGTTTTCCTCTTTAAACCTGTCAAATACTCTTTCACATCCAATCAAATCTTCAAATTAGGGATTAACGAGGTATTCTCTTTACTTCTAGTTGGGTTTGACTTATAAACACCTTTAGCACTCTTTCCACGCAAACCCTACCAAATTACGGTTAATTAATTACAAAATTAACCAAATTAGGGTTTGTTTTAACAAAACCAAAATGGTTTTTTTTTTTCTTCCCTAAAGTACAACATATCAAATCAAAACTTCAAACCAGTCGAAACCCAGTTTGGATATGACAAGGATTTGTGATTAGGGTTTATTTCAAGAAAATCAAAATGGGTTTTTTTCCCCTAAAGTACTAGTTCTCAAATCAAAACTTCCAACTAGTCAAACCCTTTTTTTTTGTTGCTGTTTCTCAAAACCCAGTTTGGTTTGGCAAGGTTTTGTGTTTATATGGTAGTGTAGACACGTGTATCCAGTCCACCTCCTTTAGGACATGGGTTTAGTCTAGTCTAGTTAGAAATGAAGACCAGTTTAGGTGGTTATTAGTTCTGTCTAGGTTACAAGAATCTTTGGTCACGTCACCACACGATTTTTCAGTTCTTGACTTCTGACTCAGTGTCTGCCTTTCCCTTCTTTTCTTCACTCTGAGCCCTAATTTTATCTTCAATGGTGAAATAATTTCTTGGGATTTTCTCACTACTTGCAAGTAGATATTATTTTGGTCTTTAAGTTAAGGCTTTCCCAAAGCTTCTGAAACTGTTGGAACTGAAACAGCAAAGAAACAGAACTACAGAAGTGAAAGAGAGAGACGAACCAATGAGAATGGCTCACATCTACTTTAAGTCATCATTTTTTCCTGTAAACCGTCACCTCACGGTTTGGCATTGGAGACTTTGGTTTGAATTTTTCTAACTTTGGTTTGAATTTTTCTAGATCTTGCATAACATATATTTGTGCAAGTCAATACAAATATATACAACACGTATGTATATTCAGAGAGAGAGAGAGAGAGAGAGAGAGCGCCAATGGGAGAGTTCTGAGCTCTTTGGCTTCTTACATGCATGAGAAGTGTAAAGCTTTGGCTGCTGAAATGGACGGCTCTCATGTACTCAAGAGTTTCAGACAGATAAGACAGAATTTCCTTTTATATTTTAAATAATATTTATTCACGAGGAATGCTATTGAGACATAAAATTTATTTTTTTTTATGAACTTACCGTGGTTTTTTTTTATAATTAAGTCGTGTTTATGTACTTTCCTATTATTTCTCAAATATTTCACAAAAAAAATTTCAATTATTTTTCTTAATAGAGTGAGTTTTTGAAATATGCTTTTAACTTTCTTTTGAAAATATATTTTAAGAAACATGTTTTTATATTGAAAGCTTAAGTTTAAATCGCAATTTCATAAAAAATTAATACAGGGAGAGGGGATTTGGTGTTCACTCTACATACAACATACATAATTAATGTCTCGGAAAATAAATTTTATTAAATTAAAGTAAATGTACATGCATACAAATGAAGAGCTGAGAAGCTACAAGCATTGACAGAAGTAACAAAAAAATAACAAATCTATAGGAAGTACTCGTTTAATGTCAATATTTTCTCTTCTCTTAACCAATCTATACTTTCTTCTACAATGGTCGCACCCAACTGTTTATAACCCGTTTATCTCTCTTATCTTCTTTTCAATCTTGTATCCAATCACCTCCCTCTCCTTTCTCCGCTCCTATCGTCCTCTCCCTATCCTACTGTTTTGTAATTACGCATATAGGTGTCGTGTACAATAGAATTTAGTTTTTTTTTTTCTAAAAAATATAATAAAGTAAAAAATTAAAGCGAACAATTACAATGAAAATTGAAAATTGATTCCAGGTAACAGAATGTGGGTACTGGTATAATGGTATTAATCATAGTGCAATTGGGTGGAGTGACACGTGGTATATATGAATCATCTCCGTGGGCCAATCATGTTGTGGGAAGTTGAGCCAGCATGGCAGAGACAGCCAATCAGTGGCTCGACGAAATTAAGGTAGCAATAGGACATCGAGAAGCGTGAATGTTCGTAAACTATGTTACATTCCATCAGGTCACAGTAAGATTTTTGTCAGACACAGTCTCTGACTGACTGAAAGAACATCCAGATTTCTCCTCATTTTCTGTTGTTTTTTAGTGTCATATAATCTTTTTGGCGGCCAAATTGAGGTATGTAGACTTATGTGTGCACTTGTTTATCCTCTGTCCCAAAGGCTGAAACCAGTGTTCATCTTTTTACCTAGATGATATTTGGAGGACACATAAGTTTCTGGTCTTGGAATCCCCTTAGCAATAATGGTGGATTTGCTAGGGTAGATGAAACAAAAAATGAATGGATAGAAGATGAAGATGATACATTTTTTATCATTTAATAGAGAAAATTTTCTTTCTCGATAACAAATAGGAAAATTGAATTTTTTGTTTTTTTTTTTGTGTGGGAAAGATGCTATAGCGATCTAATTTGAGGACTTAATCAGGTATAACCATTGAATTAGTTGTGAATCTTAATGTTAAATGAAGCCCATTTTTAATCCAATTGCTGCTTTAAATTAGTTCCCTACATTCTCCAAATAGCATTTTCCTTTCTGTGTGTGGTAAGAAGAAAATTTGGAAGAATGAAAAAAAGATAGATAGTTATCTATATATGAAATTATGTGGACATAATATGTGATAGATAAATAAGTGCATGCCTATATTAAAATATATAAAAGTAAATAACATACTTTTTAACTTTTTATCTATTTTTTTTTCGCAATTTTGAGGAGAAATTTTGGTGAGTTATAGAAGAAAGACTAATATATCCATTTTTTCATCATTCCTATTTTCTTTTCTTGTCAATCATGATGTTTTATCTATTCTTCTAACATTTTTATTCTTCTATTTGATGTCGTACCAAACACAGCATAAAGTTCTTGAAATGAGCTTGAAGCTGATCAATTTATAAAGGGGTTTTCATGTCAAAGTTAATGGAGATTAAGGTTCTACCTATGGTGTGAAATCCTATTTTTATTTTCAAGAAAGTGAATAAATTTTATTGATCAAAGGAAAACTTTATGAGTAACAATGGGAAAAACACCAAGGAAGTTCCACCTCTTGTGGAAAAATAGAAAAAGAAAAACGCCTAAAAATAGTGAATTGCATTTTAGGGAAGTATAAGCCCTGAACCAGTAGGAAGCCTTTATCATTTCAATTTTGAAGGTTAATTTTGAGGATTAGAGGGCACATGCCCACGCCCAATTTTTTTTATTAATATTATTTTATTGGTTTTAGATATTCGTTGAGTATAGTTAATTATAATCACCCTATTATTTTTTATTATATCTTATTACTGAATGATTAATATCTTACACACACGCTTTGGACATGTTACATACATATGCGAATAAAGTTTATGCATATTGACTTTATTTTGTAATTGTTGAAAAGATTATTGGATTATTTAATTATTGTATAACAATTAAGGTTATCATCTAATGAAATAAAGGATCATTTTGTGAGTATGTAAGAAAACCAGTGCTTTAACTTAAAATTACAAAATCAATAGGTGTAAAAAAACTCAAATATAAGTGTTTGTTTGATGAGATTGTTCTTATCTGATGAAAACATCGAGGGAGGAGAAGAAGCGATAGATAATTGTATGACCTTACGATGACTATGTTTTTTGGGTAAGTAAAAGGAACATATATTAAAGATAAACAAATGTACAGAACAACATCCAACCCCTAAGGGAAAAAACCAAAACAGAGAAACATGGAGAAGACAGCAACAACCTGCTGTCATTCCAACAAAAGCAGGCAGAGGAAGTCTGGGGGGGCTGCATTCTGTACTCCCCACAGACTACACCGCCTGTAAACAGCAAAAGAAAAACATCATGTGCAAAAACAGGAGCCTGGAAGTTGCCAAGGAGAAGCGGCCAGTCTATGTAGCGGAGTGTCCTTGATTTTGATAGAGAGGAGTCTACTTCTCACCATATTCAAAACAATCATCTGGGTAGTACCTGGATCTTTATTCTCATTGGTGAATATTCTATGATTTCTTTCACCCCATAAAACATAAACAGTAACAGCAAGACAAAGCTTCCTAATGGAATTCTGGAGGTTCTTGCCTTTCCATTGGGTGGACATAGCTTCAATGAGACTCTGCCAAGAAGAAGAACGCCATGGCCAATCACACTTACTGATGACACTCCTCCAAACACTCTCTGAGTAAGAGCAATCAAAGAAAAGGTGGGAGTGAGATTCTTGATCAGCTCTACAAAGAACACAGGTAGTGCCACAATTGGGTGTAAAACTATGAATTCTATCCTTTGTGGCCAATCTACACCTAATAGCAAGCCAAAGGATAAAGCTGGATCTGGGAATGTGAAGATTGAACCAAATAAGATGGTACCACAGGACCTCTGGTTTGATGGTCCTGATGAGACTCCAAGCTGAAGAAGTAGAGAATATTCCATTTACTTGGGGGAGCCATTTGATCACATCCTTTGTTTCCATTGTTGGGGAGTAATTGGGCATAGAAGAGATGATCTCCTCAATAACAGTGGAGTTTCTAGGATTAACTGAGGGCCAACTCCACTGGTTACCTTGGATAATGGAGGCAACCTTGGCATTCTTAGGGATCCCAGAATCATAAATCACTCTAGGACCCCATTTAAGAAGGAGAGGACCGTTAGGATGCCAAAAATCATGCCAGAGAGATGTACTCCCACCATTCCCAATAACATAAAGAATGAAAGGTCTTGCTAATTCCCTGATTTGCAGCAGCTTCCTCCAATTCCATGAACAGACTTGTGATGGTTTGATTTCCCAAATGCTCCTGCCCCTGAGATGGTGATCCTTGATCCAGCTGGACCAAGTGTTATTCTCGTCAGAGATTAAGTGCCAGAGATGCTTGAGCATTAGAGCTTTATTCCATGCCCTTAGATCTTTCAATCCTAAGCCTCCTTCCTTTATGGGAACACATACATCCCTCCAAGCAACTTTGGCCCCCTTTGTTTTCATGTCAGTTCCAGACCATAAGAAGGATCTTAGTTTTTGATCAATAGCATGGAGGACCTTCTTAGGGAGCATGAGATGACTGGCCCAATACACCTGAATGCTACATAACACAGATTTAATGAGCTGGAGTCTCCCAGCATAAGACAAAGCTCTATTAACCCACGAATTGATCCTAGAATCCACTTTCTCAAGTAACAAAGAGCAGTCATGCAGCTTAAGTTTAGTGGTAATAATAGGGATCCCAAGATAATTCAAAGGCAGACAACCAATGGGAAAACCGAAACACCCAGCCATCAACTGTTGTTGCTCGTCAAGAACACCTGAGAGGAAAATGTGGCTTTTGGAAGGATTGGCCTTTAACCCAGATAACAATTGGAATTTATCAAGAGCCTTTTTAAGAACAGCGACATAAATGGGGTCCCCATGGCATAACATGATTAAGTCATCCGCAAAGCAAAGTTGGGAAATCTTTTGTTTTTTGCATCTCCAATGATATTTAAACTGAGGCTCATCTTGAATGCCTTGCTCAAGAATTCTTGACAGCACTTCCATCACAATGACAAATAAATAAGGAGACATTGGGTCTCCTTGTCTAAGACCTCTACCGCTTGGGAAGTATCCTGCCAGTTCACCATTAATATTGATAGAAAATTTAGGAGTAGTAATGCATTCTCTAATCCAATTAAGCACAATTCTGGGAAGATTAAGAGCAGCAAGCACATCAAGCAAGAAGTCCCAGTTAACCATGTCAAAGGCCTTCAGAAGATCAACCTTTATAGCACATTTGGGGGCCCCATCATTCTTATGATAGTTCCTAAGCAATTCCTGGGCCAAGAGAATATTGTCCCCAATTCTCCTTCCCTTTATAAAGGCAGTTTGAGATGGGTTAATCACATGGGGAAGAAGAATTTTAAGCCTATTTGCAATAATTTTGGAGATTACCTTATAGAGGGTATTACAGCATGAGATAGGCCTAAAATCAGACATGCTTGTGGGGTTGGGGACTTTAGGAACAAGAGCAATAATAGTAGCATTCAATTCCTTGAGCAGCTGACCCGTGGCAAAAAATTCTTTAACAGCAGCAACAATGTCTTCACCAATAATAGACCAAGCCTTTTGGAAGAATAACCCATTGAAACCATCAGGACCTGGGGCTTTATTAGGATTGAGAGAGAAGCAAACCGCTTTAATTTCAGCCCCAGTAACTGCATTGCTAAGAGTCTGAGCTTGCTCCCTTGAGATTGTGCTTTGCAAAATATTCCGTATAGTAGTAGTTCTGCAAGGATCCTGAGAGCTTCTCCTACCCATCAAGTTTTGGAAAAAATTCACTGCCTCATCTTTAATTTCCTTATCTCCAATAGCAGAAGACCCATCCTGCCTTTGTATGGTGATAATCTTGGAATTGTTCCTTCTACTTGAGATGGATTTGAAGAAGAAGGAGGAGTTTTTGTCACCTGCGTCTAACCATTGGATTCTAGACTTCTGTCTCATAAAATCTTCCTCAATCTTTAAGGCCTCAAAGCATTTTCCCACCAGTTCTTTTTCGAGAATCCTGAGTGATTGGTCAAGTGGGTTGGTAAGTAACTGCCTTTGACAAGCTGAAAGATGCTCCTTAGCCTCCATAGCCTTGATAGTAACATCACCAACTTTTTCCTTGTTGATTTTTTTAAACTCAACTTTCAAGAGCTTTAGCTTTTGGTTGACTTGGAATTGAATAGTTCCCCTAATTTGAGCTTGCCAAACATTACTCACAATGGACAGAAAATCTTCCCTCTCAGCAATGAAATTGAAGAACTTAAAAGGGCATTTTTTAGCTTTGATGTCATTCCCAGATTTAACCACAATGGGGCTGTGATCAGAAATACCAGCAGGAAGAAACTCAGTTGCTGCCATAGGGAATTTAAGGATCCAAGCATTATTGACCATAGCTCTGTCCAGCTTCCTAACAGAACAGCCTGAACCCCTATTATTACGCCAAGTAAATTGGACACCAGAGTATCTCAGGTCAGTGATCTCAGTAGCATGAATGACATTTTCGAAATCATCCATGGCCAAGGTCCTCCTAGCTGAGCCACCAAGAATTTCTTCAACTGATCTAACCACATTAAAGTCCCCAAGGATTATCCAGGGAACATTAAAAGTAGTTCTTGAAACACCCTCCATGTCCCTCCAAAGCCTTCTCCTCTCAATATCATCATTAGAACCATAAACCATAGTAAGAACAAAAGAAGTCATGCTTGTATGATGAGTGACCTTGCAATGAATAGCTTGGTCCATTTCAGCTAATTTTTGAACACTAATACTTTGAGGATTCCAGCCAATCCAGACCCTACCCAGTGTGTGACTGTTGTAGTTATCACTCCAGCACCAATCTCTGATGATAGTTCTCCTGGCAACATCCTTATTAATAGCCTTAACCTTGGTTTCAACTATACCAACCAAATCAAGTTGTTGTTCAAAAATTAATCTCCTAATCTCCATTTGTTTAGGGGTGGAGTTAAGACCCCTAATATTCCAGCAAGATAGATTGATCATTTGGGTTTGGGTAAACCTTGACCCTGGGCTTTAGGAACCCCAACTTTCCCTTGGTTAGGAGATTTTTGCTTTTGTTTCTTCTTTCTAGTTGTACCAATTGGAATCCCATCAATGTTCTTCACTTTGCTGCTTAGAAGGCTTTTCACCGGGGAAGCAGATTTCTCCATGTCGTTCACCTGCTTCTCAGAGAGGTCCACCACAAGACAAGCAAATTTATTACAAGTCGCAGTAACAGGAGCATTAAGTGTGGGGGAAGTTTGGATTACCACATTCCCAGAGGGAGCAATCACCTCTTGAGACTGCTGGGGAGTCGCAGACAATGTAATATGGGGGACACTTGAGCTTGTACTACATTTATCAAACATCACTTGATTCTGCTCTTGACTCTGTTCTGCTATGACTGGATCAGTAACCATTCCTTTGCCCTTCTCTAAGGGTGTCTTCTGTTTCCATACTTTCTTAGTTGTACCCACAGGACAATTAGAGTTGCTATGTCCAAACACCTTGCAATCTGTGCATATCCTAGGTTTCCACTGATATTCAACAACGATCTCAATAACCTCTTCATCCTCATTATCATCAATGCCCTTCATACTAAGGTCAAAAGATTCAATGGCCTCCTTGTCCGCATCCAGTTCAACACATAATCTAGCAAAGGTGATCCTTTGCTTGGATGCAGTGAGGGAATCAGCATAAAGGGGCTTACCAACAGCACTAGCAATGTGACTTAATCCCTCTTCATTCCAGTATTCAAGAGGGATGTTGTAGAGCTTGATCCACACTGGAATCCTGGAGTGTGTATCTTTGGCAAGACGAAGTTTGGGGTGCCACCTTTTGAGTAAAATTGGTTTCCCAGAAAACATCCATGGGCCTTCTTCAAGCACCTTGGAGCTAGCTGCTTCATCATTGAATTTGAAAAAGAAGAACCCAGAGTCATTGGCCAAGACTTCAATGAGTCCAAGTTTATTCCATAGCCTAAAGGCAAGCTGCTTGACCACCGAGAAGGGCAGTTTCCTATCAATGAAGTACCCCACAAGGCATGCTTCCCACTCCTTGCAGCCTTTAGCGGCTATATCCCTCGGGGGTGAGACCACAATCCTTTGAGCATCCCTAATGGGTTCAACAAATTTAAGGGACATGGCTTTATGATTAGATGATCCAACAAAATTTGAGTCCAGGCCCACTCCATTCTTGACAACTTGGCTCCAGGAGGTAGCTTGTTTCAATCTACCCTCACCTTGGGGTAATTGTTCAAGTGGTATTGTGGTGACAAAAGATTCCTGCCTCACCTCATTTGGCAAAGCAAGGGGCACACCTTCCTTACTCCTAATAGAGGATTCAGAAACGAGATTAGAAATAGTGCAAGGATTAGGACTTACCTGTGGCCTAGTCACAGTCAAGAAGCTGGTAATCTCGGCAGGCTTAGTGTTTGAGTCTCCCTTGTGTACGTCTGGACCATTCTGAGGATTCCCACTAGAGATTGCAGGAATGGTTGCGCAGGTACCCTCACTTGATAGAGAAAGCTCTGTGCCCAAAGATTGAGATCCAGAAGGTGAGCATGCTTTCGGTAGGCAGGGGATAGATACATTATCCGTATTTAAGAGATTTGGGTTTTTAGAGAGGCTAGACATATTAATGGCTAGGGCTTGTGGTGGGTAGAGAGTAGAGAATCATAAATGGTGGAGGATGGAAAGTATTGATGGTGGGGAGTCTACAGATGCAGATTTGAGTGAGAAAGGGGAAGAAACATGGGTGGGTGGGTAGACCTAGGAACGGTGAACCATGAGCAATAAATTGGGGATCAATAGGCATAGATGGTCAGACGGGAGAAGGAGTGGGAAGAGGGGAAGGGAAAGGAGGTTGGAAGAAGATTAGGTGGAGGTGATGAAGATTCAAGGAGGACGGGGATCAATAGGCATAGATGGTCAGACGGGAGATGTAACTTGCTTTTATTTGAGTTATGAATAGTTGGTAACGACATTATGACACTAGGTAATTCTCGACACTTTTTGATCAGTGTGACAGTTATATTATTAATGTGTACTCTAGCATTGAGTTTCTAATATAATAGGGATTGGTGATCTTGCTAAAAAAAATGGTCAAGTCTAGAAAAACATAGTATATTCTTTGATTTACATACTTCTGACATTGACATTACTTTTACTAGTTGTGATTGCCATTGGAGATAGCATTTTCAATTATGAAAAATGTAAAGACCCAAATACATAGTTGTGAGAAATGGATGACTTAGTATGATTTTGTATATAGAGAAAAATATTTTTGATGAGATTGCTTTTACAGTATAAAAATTAATCTGGTCAGTTGTAAATGGTTGCATTAAACCTTATTTTGTGTAAAGAGATATAATTAATCTTTTTTGCTATTTTTTGTTTGAATACACTATGCATACTGGTTTTTGAACTTTTTATATTTATTGAAAATTTTAAAGTATCAGATAGGATGTAATTAAATAAAAATGAATCATATCATTTTTATCAACGGGCAGAAAAAAAAATTAAAATTTGTTAAAGTGTCTACCCAAAAAAAGTTTTTTTGGCTCCACCCTGAGTGAGAGATATTAATGGAGAATTGGCACGTTTCATTCCTGGTAGAAGGGGGTGTCAGACAAGGTGATCCAATGTCTCCTTTTCTAATTGTAATTTTTATAAGAGCACTTACTCAAATAATTAAAGAATAAAAAAAAATAATTAAAGCATAAATTGTTGTTTCTTGTTGCTTCAAATACCAGAATTTTCGCTAAGCACTATCTTCAAATCCATGCTGCAAACTGTAAATGACAAACTTGCATATCTGAAATTCAAAAGCTCTCAACTGAATCTCGCCATTTCTGGAAAACTACAACTCCCAAACAACTGTATTGTGTAACTTCCTAGTTTCATCATCAGTTTCATATGAAAACTTCTTTTGACAAATCTGTCTGAGGTGTAGCTACTTGCTCACACCTCCCACAGATTTGTTTTTCCATTCTTTGTAATACCATGGGTATGCCCATGCTTTTGTATCTCTTTTGATATGCAATACATCTTTACTTTCCGGAAATACCATTCGGGGTGTCTGATCAAAAAAAAAAAAAACCATTCGGGGTGCAAAAAGAAAAAGATGGTACATTTAAGCTTTGTTGATGATCTTGTGCTCTCCTTGGTCAAAGCTTGTTTGGCACACACATCTCATTCCTAGGATGAGCTTTATTTTATGGCTAGCCATTAGGCAAAGATTATATACCAAAGACAGAGCTCATTCTCTTGCCAATCAGGTGGATTTGGGATGCATCCTTTGCAGACAATTCCTTGAGTCTCATTCTCATCTCTTTTTTGAATGAACCTTCTCCCATGGTGTTTGGAAATCCATTCTCACCCACAGCCAAACTCAGTGGTCTCTTTCTCCTTGACTCTCCTTCATTAATTGGGCTGCTATCCATTGGAAGGGAAAATCTATGCTCTCTGTCATCCTTAAGCTTAGCCTTACTTCTACGGTTTATCATATATGGATGGAGAGGAATTCCAGAGTGTTCTCTAACCAATTTAGGGACCACAATTCTCTGATTCAAGTCATCAAACAAACAATCAAGGACAAGCTCATGTCTACTAAGTTCAAGTACTCCACCCAGAATCTTAGGCTGCTGCATCTATGAGATCTTCCTCTTAGCTGCTTAGCATAATTCCTTTTGAGGACTATTTTTGTATAATCTTAGGACTTGAATTCTTGGGGAAGTGTTGAGTATCCTCTATACTTCCCTCTGAATTCTAGTCTTTCTTCTCTATTTTGATGGACAACATTAGTTGTACTTTTGTTTGCTCATGTATAGCTTCTTTTTAATACAAACTTTACCTTTCGAGATGATCTTGTGCTCTTTAGTCATGGGATTTAACTATTATGGCAGACCCTAACAGGCTATTGACAAGATTCCAAGATCTCTCTGGTTTATGAGCAAATGCTGCTAAAAGCCAATTATTCATTACTGGGGTCCCCTCAAGACACAGATCAAATCAAACAATGCTTTGCTTTTGAGACATGACAACTTCTAGTGGGGCATCTCCCTAATCTCTACTAAATTGAGACCAAGGGATTGTGCAACATAAGAACTAGACCAATAGATCTTTATCTTGTTTAGGCAGGATTCAAGTCTGTGTTATATAATGTACATAGTGATTGGTTAAGCATTGTTAAATAGGATAGAATAGATCAATTGTTGAAGTTCTTCTTATAGTTTGGTAATGAACATAAAGATGGTACTAAAGTTGCATGACAGATTGTCACTAAAACAAAACAATAGGGTGGTCTGGCCCTTAAGGATCTTCATGCTTGCAATAAAACTTTGCTCTTAAGAAATGTCTGGTGTCCTCTCCAAGAAAGAGAATCTCTGAGCATTGTGGGTTAGAACAATATATCTGAAGAGGGAAAGCTTTTAGGAAGTGAGACCTCCACACAATTGCTCATGGAACGGCGGGAAATTGATGAAGGTTAGGGATGTGGCATGACCCTTGATTGTTCACCTTAGAGGAGATGGGATATCTATTCATCTAAGGCAAGATAGTGGGCACCCTAGTGTTAATGTTTATTGATTCAGTTACTAACCAAATATGTATTACAAACGTATTTATACTAGGGCAAAACATAGTAATATAAAAGACTAATCTACCCCTAATGCTAATATACTAGATTACTCTAACATCCCCCCTCAAACTCATGATGTGAGAGCATCCAACATCAAGAGTTTGCCAAAGAGAAAACGAAAGCGTGCAATAGTGTGAGATTTGGTGAAGAAATCGGCCAACTGCATAGTAGAAGAGAGATATGGGAGAGAGATCGTGCCCAGCTGAAGATGATGGCGCACAAAATGACAATCAATCTCTATATGTTTTGTGCGCTCATGAAACACCGAGTTATGAGCGATCTGGATAGCACTGGTGTTATCACAA
This sequence comes from Ilex aquifolium, assembly GCA_951799425.1. Taxonomy (NCBI): domain Eukaryota; kingdom Viridiplantae; phylum Streptophyta; class Magnoliopsida; order Aquifoliales; family Aquifoliaceae; genus Ilex; species Ilex aquifolium. The sequence continues at coordinate 51,561,616 of OX637392.1, read as the reverse complement.
TACATAGGAGTAGGAGTAGTCAAGGGAATGCCAAGATCAGCAAGCAACCAACGCAACCAAACTATCTCTGCTGTGGTAGATGCCATAGCACGATACTCAGCTTCTGCAGAAGAGCGAGCGACAACAGTTTGTTTCTTGCTTTTCCAAGAAATAAGAGAATCACCGAGAAATAGACAAAAACCAGTGGTGGATTTGCGATCCATAGAGTCACCAGCCCAGTCCACATCAGAGTAAGCACGGAGCTCCAGAGACGAAATGGACCTAGTATTAGGGGTAGATTAGTCTAACACCTAGTACTGAAATGGACCAACAAAATGATTGAACACTCTACCCTTCTTGTAGATGCTAAGGTGAAAGTCATAAATCATAATTAATGGTGACAATTGAGCTTGGCCTCCTTTGAAGGTTCCTTCCCTCCTCCCTTCATATATCTCAACCATTGGATAAGGTGAAACGGTTGACTGCTCCTAATGGTGTCCATTATGCATATTCAACTTGGAGTTTCTGCTATTCCCCTTGGCTCTAAAGTCTCGGGGTACAAGCCCATTTTGTATCCTCAACAAATTCCCAGAATACGATTTATTCTTTAGCTTGCAATACTTGAAAAACTTGGAACCTTGGACCATGTGAAGATGTGAACATTCTACTTCTTTTAGATGGTTTTTTTTTTTCCGGATAGTGGTTCTTCTAATCATTTGTTTAGAATAGCTGCCATCCCTTTGCCCTTTTTTGTTTATGTAGTTGGGTGTTTTTTGTATATGTGGTATACCTTTTGTACATGCTTCCATTTCGGTCAATAGAAATCATCTTACTTATTGAAAAAAAAAACACGTAGGCGCAAGTGTTATCAGCAGAATTGCTGAGGAGAATCATAGTCATGTCTTTTTTAATTGCTCAACTTCTAGCAGTATATGGGAAAGAGTTCTTAGCTCTCTAGTATAAGTTGGTTTCTCATACCTTGGCCTCAAGCTTTTTTTAGAAATGGATGTCTTATGACTGATGCATTGGCTGGGTTTTGAACTTATTTCTTGTTAGTGTTTGCTCCATCTTGGAAGGACTAAACTGCTGCAAGTACTGTTGAATCCTTGTATTTCTACTAGCTTAGGTTCTCGATTTTGTTTCACTGTTTTTGTTGTTTGACTGTTATAGATAATCAAGTTTTCCAATATGTTCCGATACTCCATTCAGCCCTTTCTCTCTACCATCGTATATGACCAGCATCTTGTTTCAGTTCTAAAATGAATATCATTCCTTTAAGTGGATTGAGCATGACAATACATAACTATCAGTTCAAAAAATGTTTGATCACACTGCAATAAATTCCGAGACTAATTTCTCTAATGATTGTATAGAGATTAGAGACTCCAATTTATCTTGGGGACACTCATATAGGCATTGCCTTAGTCTTCTGGTTAAGTTTTCCCTTGTATTTGTGCATTCAAGCAATTATCATTGATGCACTTAGTTTAGTTTTTTAGACACAATAGACATTCTGGACATCCTAAAAGCCAAAACACATATTATTCATCCTAGTCATTGTTCAGAAGAATTTTCTTAATTGAGTGGCTATTTATAACTGCTTTTTGGGTTTTTTTTTTCTATTTTGGTTCTAATCTTGGAATGCAATTCATGTATCATTGTGTTGATGTTTAGTTCAGAAAAATTCCATATCTCTTTCATCTAATGAATCCTATGATTGCAGTGTTAAAGCAACAATCGATAGGTACAAGAAGGCATGCTCAGATTCCTCCAACACCGGGTCTGTTTCTGAAGCCAATGCCCAGGTAGAGATAAAAAGAATCAATCTTTCTAGAGATGAAAATAGTTATTTCACAGAGAGATTAGTGTGAAAAATTATAGAGGCAATAAATTTTGATGGTAGACAAACTATTGATCTAATTTTAGTCTTCTCGTTCAACATACGCAAAAACAGTCTAAGAGCATCTTCGACCACACTCAACAAAATAGCTACTCAAAATATATTTAAATATTCAATTCACTACTTTAGCTAGCAACTTTTTAAAATTCACTCCAACCACACTCTCTATTTTAGTTAATTACTACACCCAATTTTCACTAACTTCCAACAATTTTAAAAAAGTAAAACATATATATAGAGAGAAAAAAAGGTAGAAAGAGAATTTAGAGAGCTCAAATGGCTCACCACATTTGGTGAGTCATTTGGGTTAACTAGGAAATAGAGAGTGGAATAGAGAGTGGGTTGGAGATAATTTTTTGTGTTTGGCTAGCTAAAGTGGCTAAAAGAGAAGAAATAGAGAGTGGGTTGGAGATGCTCTAATTAGCTATGTTGATTCTTGAGAAATATTGTCTCTTACTTACATATGATTTCAATGACTTAAATTGTCAAGCAGGAACTGTAAACATATTACCCATGGTAGCTAGGACTACTTTTTTTTTTTTTTTCTGGAAGGTGAAGAATTTTATTACCCGAAAATATATAGATATTACAATGAAGTTCAGGACACGCCCAAGGTGAAAAAATAGCTAGGACTGTTACCAACACTCTAACATAGGTGTTTGTTGGACAATTATGTCAGTTTTACCAGCAAGAAGCCTCAAAATTGCGTGCGCAAATAGGGAATTTACAGAACTCAAACAGGTAATTTTAAAGGGTAATTTGCCTATCTAGTGTAAAGAATTTCTTTTAGATGACTTTTGTAACAAATGTTATTTACAGGAATATGCTGGGTGAGTCTTTGGGCTCTTTAAGTGTCAGGGACCTCAAGAATCTCGAGAGCCGTTTAGAGAGAGGCATTAGCCGAATCCGATCAAAAAAAGTAATGTTCTTTTTACCATATAGTCACAAATATTTTTCATTGTCAAGTAAAAATCATATTCTGTTTTCAGACAAGTCCATAGATTCCATCTGACATCTCTCTCTCTCTCTCAATGTTGTAGAATGAGCTGCTGTTTGCTGAAATCGAATTCATGCAAAAGAGGGTAAGTATTTTTATGTTTTTTTTTCTGTAAGTAAGGAATCATTAAACCGAAAAGTTTTTGTATGTTGCGTACAGCTTTTCAATGTGCTTTCTCAACTTTCCTAAATGTTTGGAAAATTTAGATCTTAACCAATGTATTTAAAAACCTATATAATTGTCACCTTGCATTAACAGATCTTATTTTCTTGCAAATCTCGCAAAAAATAAAGAAAAGAAGCAATAAAAAATACTACACTCACGATAATGAATTATTCCTCTAAGCTTCAAGTGCTTATGCTCATCTTTCTTTACAAAGATATTGTGTATCACTGAGACCACAACCTCTAAATAATAGTTTGGTATTTCTTGATTATGTTTTTGTTGACAATAGTGAGTGACTTATATTTACTAGGCCCTGCTAAATTTAATGTGGATAATGTCCATTAAATTTTTTCTTTTGTATAGGGATGTGTTCTCTGTCAAAACTCAATAGGGTATTTCAGCGGTGCTACTGTTTGGTTGCCGGGGTCGAATCTTAAGCTAGGGGATGCGGGGAATACTCATAGTAGGGAATGCCTCGCGGTAGGAAATAGGATTGGGTAAATTAGGAAGTTTATTAAGAATTGATGTATCAGATTTACTGTGATTAGGCCTCCTAGTTGGACCAGAATTAGGGTTATTAATTTGTGCCTATAAATATATTGTAACCCTTTGGATTCTAATATAGCAATAATAAGGAAAATTCATTCTTTTTGATGTAGGTAGGGATTTCTATCAAACCACGTAAATTTTATGTTCTTGTTATTGATTTTTCTTTTTTCTTGATTGTTCACCATATTGCATGTTCACAACAAAATGGTACCAGAGCTACTGGTTACTCAATCCAATTACAAGGATTTCTTCATTGACCAGGTATGAAGTTGTGAAATTTGGTGGCACGAGAAACTTCAGGATATGGCAGAGAGAATTAAGGATCAGATGGTGCAACAAGGATTGGTCAAGGTGTTGGAAAAAAATTGAAGAAATTAGAACAAATATCGGCGGATGATTGGGAAGATCTCTAGATGAAGGCAGAGAGTACAATTTGCCTCTATTTGGCGGATGATGTTCTATATCATGTCATGAATGAAAAATCTCCTTAGTTATGTGGAAGAAATTGGAGCATCGATTCATATCAAAATATTTATCGAACAAGCTCTATCTTAATCAGAAATTGTATATGCTTAAGATGGTGGACAATTCAGATCCGGCTCAACACATCAGTCTGTTTAAATAAATTATTAGCGAGTTGTTGAGGATTGATATCAAGTTCAAGGAGGAAGATTAGACATTGATGCTTCTAACTTCTCTTCTTGTTTCATACGAGAGTCTGGTTACAACCCTATTGTATGAGAAGGATACTTTGATTGTAGAGGAGATTATGGGGGCCTTGTTGGTGTATAATCAATGGAGGCAAAAAACCGTTGAAGGATCCCAAGGTGAAGGGCTCATAGCAAAAGGTAATTAGGATCATGGGAGAAGTAGGGATCAACAGGACATAAAATGCTTCAAGTGCCATGAGAGAGAACACGTGAAGAAGGATTGTCCTAAGAGGAAGAAGGGTAAAGGAGCAGAAAACAAAAAGGAACCATCGAACATAGCAATCATGACAATATAAGAAGCGGACTGTGGTGATGGTGATGTGTTTTCGGTCTCAACAAATTCTAATCACATGGCAAATTCATGGATTATGGATTTTGCATGCTCTTATCACATGTCTCCTAATTTAGAGTGGTTCGACACCTACAAGTTAGTTAGTTATGGTACCTTTCTAATGGGTAACAATGCAATACATAAAGTCATTGAAATTGACACAATTAGGGTTAAGATGTTTAATGGTGTTGTGAAAACTTAAAAAACACCAGAAGTACTCCTATACTGTCCCGCGCTGCCCCGCCAAAGGCAACTCCTCTGCCTAAACTTAGTGAGAATCTCAAGAAGCTTATGTTTTACTGCTGATTTTCTTGCCATTATTGCATAAATATTCTCTCAAGTTATTAGTCTATACTCCTTGAATTTCACATAGACGTAGTTGTTCTATGTTAGTCTTGTTAGATGAGCCCCTGTGCAATGTAGCACTATGATAAGAAAAATTATTTTCCGTATTGCATCCCTTTTTTTGTTTTTAATCCAATTAAAATATGACATCTGCAAAACTTATTTATTATTGTTTCATTTTATTTTAGTAGTTCATGATTAATAACTATAAATAACTCAAGCGAAAATCTATCATTGAACCCCATCTCCAGCTAATTTTGTACTATGATCTCCTCATAGGCAAATTCAACATTGATTGCTAGTTGGACTTTGAACATATTGGTTTTATGTAGCAGTGTAAAAGACTTGACTATGTTATCGATAAAAAAAATTCAATACCGTACTTCAAAAATTTACTATATCAATGAGTATTTTTATAATTTTTGTGAGTCATCAAACTTATCTTGCCACCCTCCACCCATCCTCTGATAGTGTGATACCTCACGTCGATGTGTTTCGTCCTGACATGATGAATCTTTGCTAAGTGAATAGCACTTTGATTGTCATAATACAACTCCAACCTTTCTTGCTTTAATCGCAATTCATTGACCAAACCTTTCAACCACAAAGACTCATTGGCAATTTCCGTTGTTGCCATATACTCCGCTTCAGTTGTAGATAAAGCGGAGATCTATTAAAGCATAGCTTTCCAACTGATAGGTCCACTTACAAGAGTGAAAATATAACATGTAGTAGACCTCCACTTGTCCAGATCACCTGCATAGTCTGAATCTACATAGCCCACAACCTGTCATGTCTCATCTTCTCTCTGATACAAGATGCCGAAATTCATCGTACCTCTCAATTACATGAAAATTCATTTAATTGCATTCTAGTGCTCCTTTTCTGGATTTTTTATGTACTTGCTTACTATACTGACTGCATGTGAGATATTTGGCCGACTACAAACCATGACATACATTAAGCTTCCCACTGCATTAGCGTACGAAAATCGGGACATTTCCTCCACCTCATCATCTATAGACGGATATAATCTAGTAGATAATTTAAAGTGGTTAGCTAGAGGTATACTGACCGACTTTGAATTAACCATGTTAAACCGCTCTACCACCTTCTCCACATATTTCTTCTGTGAAACCCATAGTTTTCTCTTTTCTTTGTCCCTCTGGATTTCCATGCCAAGGATCTTTTTAGCAGCTCTTAGATCCTTCATATCAAACTCACTACATAATCTGGACTTTAGCAAATCTACTTCATGCATGTTATTTGAAGCAATTAACATGTCATCAACATACCATGTTCAAGCATTTTATAATAAACACAACTATCATAACTGCTTCTCATGTAGCCAACATGCACCATAAATGAATCAAATCTCCAATATCATTGCCTAGGAGACTGTTTCAACCCGTAAAGAGACCTTTTAAGCTTACATACCAGATTTTCTTTACCTTGCACCTTGACTTTTTCTGGTTGCTCTATATATATTTCGTCCTCCAATGTTTCATGAAGGAACGGTGCCTTAACATCAAGTTGCTACAACTCAAGATTAAGCATAGCTAACATAAATCGAATAGAAGAATGATTTACAATAGGAGAAAAAATTTCATTGTTGTCAATCCTTTCGACTTGTCTGTACCCTTTTTCTACAAGACAAGCTTTAAATTTTTCTTCTTCATTTTCTGTTGTAGGTTCCCTTTTTCGATATACCCATTTGCAATCAATCACCTTTCGCCCCTTAGGTTTTTCAACAAGCTCCCAAATGTTGTTTTTGTGTAAAGATTCCATCTCATTCTTCATTGCTATCATTCACTTTTCACTTTTTTTGTCATTGATAGCCTCCTGAAAAGAAAATGGATCTCCAATACCAACAACCAATTAGAGTTGTGGATTCTTGCTGCTTGTCATCACCACCAGATGTATCTTCCTGAGAGGACGTATGTACATCATCCTCTTCACTGGGCCGTTGTGTTTTATCTGGCTCTATTTGGACTAAGAATTTTTCTACATGAGCCTCCACCTGCTTATTATCATCCTTTCTGTTTAAGTTCAACATATGATATTCATTGAAGACAACGTCCCTGCTGATTATAGCCATCTGTGCAACTGGATCCCAAAGTTTTTAACCTTTTATGCCTTTTTCGTAGCCAATATATATGCACTGTTTGGACTTTGGGTACAATTTCGATCATTGATGCTCCTGCACATGAACAAAGACAGGACAACTAAATATTCTCAAATTAGAATAATCACGTGGTTTACCTGTCCACACCTCCTCAGAGACTTTAGCATTAATAGCCGAATATGGTGATCTGTTAATAATATAGCATGCCATGTTAACAGCATCAGCCTAAAATTATTTTGGCAAACCTGCAAGAAACCTCATACATCTTGTTTTTTCTAAAAAGGTTATGTTCATTCTTTCCACTACACCGTTTTGTTGTGTCCCACCTAGTGTAGTATAATGTCTAGTGATCCCTTCCATCTGGCAAAACTTCTTGAATTCCCAGAGTTTATACTCCATCCATTGTCTATCCGTATGTACATAACCTACTTACTTATCTGCTTTTCAACTTCAGCTTTCCACTGCCTGAATTTATCGAAGACTTCATTTTGTGCTTCATAAAGTAGACCCATACTTTCTTGGAGAAGCATCAATAAATGTCACAAAATATACAATTCCACTGTTGGATTGAATTAGCATGGGTTCCCATACATCTGAGTGTATGTATTCTAACACATTCTTGCTTGTATGCTTCCTGGTCTTGAAGCTCACCATGTACTGTTTACCATATAAGCAATATTTACAAAAATTAAATTTACAAACTTTTACCTCATCAAACAGCTTTCGTCTGTAAAGTTCCTGTAGTCCTTTTTCACTCATATGACCAAGGTGTAAATGTCATAGAGTAGTGTCATTAGTACTCAGGTCCAACGGAGTTATCACAACTGCTCTACCTGTAACAGTACTCCCTATCAGTGTATACAAGTTAAAAATGCAATACGTAAAGTCATTGAAATTGGCACAATTAGGGTTAAGATGTTTAATGGTGTTGTGAAAAATTTGAGTGATGTCAAACATATTCTGGATTTGAGGAAAATTTTTATTTCTTTGGGAAACTTTGACTCCAATTGCTATGGTTACAAGGTAGAAGATGGAGTATTGAAGGCTAATAAAGGTTCTATGGTGATTATGAAATGACAAAAGATTGCAGAGAATATCTACAAGTTGGAAGGGAGTTCTGTTGTAGGTATATCTTCTGAGATTAAAACTGATGATACTTTATCATGACATATGTGATTAGGGCATATAGAAGAGCATGACATGATGGAACTATACACAAGAAAGTTGTTGCTAGGGGTTAAATCACTGGAACTGGATTCTTGCAAGTTTTTTGTTCTAGAAAAACAAGGCAAGGTAGTAAAGTGGATCTTAAGATACTTGACAAGTAGGGCAAACCGGGGTATTGTGTTTGCTAGATAGCGAGATTCTATTTCAGTAGTGGGGGTATGTAGATGTTGGTTATACTAGGGATTTAATTTTAGAAGGCCTACTATAAGGTATGTGTATACATTTGTAGGAGGATAAATATGTTGGAGATCTATGTTATAATTGCCAGTAGCTCTATCTACAACTAAGGCAGTGACTGAGGTTGCCAAGAAAGGGCTGTGGGTTAAAGAGTTTGCAACAGATCTTAGGTTCAAGTAAGGTTGAGTTTGGATGCATTGTGATAGTCAGAGTGTAAAGTATCAGGTGTATCATGAAAAGGAAAAACACATTGATGTGAGGTTTTATGAAGTAAGAGAGTCAATTGTTATTGGGGAGGTGATACTAAAAAAAGATGTGTACTCTTGATGATGCAGTTGACGTGTTGATAAGGCCAATTCTTTTAGACAAGTTCAAGCATTGCTTATACTTGATTAATATTTATCAGTTTTGAGAAAGGTGGCATTCCCCACTTATGGGTTCGCGGTGGAGACAAGTTATGGTTATTTTTCCTGAGTGGTGAATTATTCATCAAGGTGGAAATTATTAGAAATAGTGAGTTACTCATATTTATTAGGCTCTGCTAACTTTAATATGGATAATGTCCATTGGATTTTTGCTTTTGGATAAGGATGTGTTTCCTGCCAAAAGTCAATAGGCCATTTTAGCGGTACTACTATTTGGTTGTTGGGGTCGAATAATAGGTTGGGGATGCGGGGAATACCTTGCAATAAGAATGCCTCACGACAGAGAATGTCCTGTGATAGGGAATGGGTACATTTAGGATTTCCAATGTACATCTAGTATGAGAGTTTTACCAGGATTGGGTAAAGTAAGAAGTTTAATAGGAATTAATGTAGCAGATTTAATGGGACTAGGTCTTCTAGTTAGACCATTAACTGATGCCTATAAATATATTGTAACCCTTTAGATTCTGATATAACAATAATAGTCATTCTTGTGGATGTAAGTAGAGATTTCTATCGAAACACGAAAATCTTGTATTCTTGTTCTTGATTAATCACCATATTGCACGTTCACAACAACTTCATTGTGTCAAACATATTTCTGTGTTTCAGCCTCAATATTCAAAATGGTGAACTAATACCAGGCATTAGTAAGAACCTTGATCAACAATGAAAAAAAAAAAAAGAAGAGAAATTTTTTTTTTCTTTCAAAAATTCAAAGTAAAATCTATTCATCAAAATGTAACAATTTGCAAGTGATCATGTACTTACAGAGCATTACATAATTTGTATGACAAAAAACTTGGATTAGCCAAGTGATACACAAGGAGGAATTGCTCTAATTCGGCATAATTTCAGGGGAAGTAGAAGCCTTGAGCTAAAACTTCCCAAAAATTATACCAGTTTAGGCCACCATTAGATAAAGAAACTACTAGGCAACTGCCAAGTTTGGGACACCTCTCATTCTGTTGACTGTGCTTGAAATTTTTAGAGGTCAGGTTGTCTCTTAAAGTTTGCACAATGGTGTTTGTGAGGATCTAGTGGTCCCTTGTCTTGTTTTTGTAGAGTCTATAGTTCCTCTCTCTCCAGATAGAGTTAACTGCCACTGAGTGGCTATTTTTTTTTTTTTTTGGGTAAATAAACCAGTAAGATATATTGAATATGCAAATGTACATAGCAACTTCAAACCTAGAGGGAAACAGAACAAAAACAGAGAAATAAGGACAAGACTGCAACAACCTACAATCAGTCCAACAAAAGCAAGCAGAGGAAGTTTGAGGGGGTTGCATTTTGCACTCCCCACAGATTACATAGCCAATAAACTACAAACCGAAATTACATCAGGTGCAAAAACAAGAGCCTGGAAGTTGCCAAGAAGAAGCAGCCTGTCTATGAAGATGGGTGTCTTTGATTTTGATTGAAAGAAGCCTACTTCTCACCATATTCAAAACCATCATCTGGATAGTACCTGGATCATTATGCTCATTGGTGAAAATTCTATGATTTCTTTCTCCCCAAATAATATAAACAGTGACAGCAAGGCATAGTTTCCTAATGGAATTCTGAAGATGCTTGCCTTTCCATTGGGTGGACATAGCCTCAATGAGACTCTGCCAAGAAGAAGATTGCTATGGCCAATCACACTTACTGATGACATTCCTCCAAACTCTTTCTGAGTATGAGCATTCAAAAAATAGATGGGAGTGGGATTCTTGAACAACTCTACAAAGTACACAGGTAGTTCCAATGTTGGGTGTAAAACTATGGATTCTGTCCTTAGTGGCTAGTCTACTCCTTATAGCAAGCCAAAGGATAAAACTGGCCCAAGGAATGCATAGATTGAACCAAAGGAGATGGTACCACAACACCTCTGGTTTCTTGCTCCTAATTTGATTCCAAGTTGAAGAGGTAGAAAACTTGCCATTAACTTGGGGAAGCCATTTGATCTCATCCTTCTTCTCAATTGTAGGGGAGTAATTGGGCATAGTAGATATGATCTCATCAATAATTCTAGAGTTTCTAGGATTTGTTGAAGGCCACCTCCACTGGTTTCCATGGATAATGGAAGCAACTTTAGCATTCTTAGGGATCCCAGAATCATAAATTACTCTAGGACCCCATTTAAGAAGGAGAGGTCCATTAGGATGCCAAAAATCATGCCAGAGAGATGTATTTCTACCATTACCAATAACATAATGAAGGAAAGGTCTTGCTAATTCCCTAACTTGCAGCAGCTTCCTCCAGTTCCATGAACAGACCTGTAGAGTTTTGGCTTCCCAAATGCTCTTGCCTCTAAGATGGTGCTCCTTGATCCAGCTGGTCCAAGTGTTGTTCTCATCAGAAATTAAGTGCCAGAGATGCTTGAGCATAAGAGCTTTGTTCCAAGCCCTTAAATCTTTCAATCCTAAGCCCCCTTACTTTATGGGTACACAAACCTCACTCCAAGCAACCTTGGCCCCCTTTGTTTTCATTTCAGTACCAGTCCATAAAAATGATCTAAGTTTCTGATCAATAGCATGGAGAATCTTCTTAGGAAGCATAAGATGACTAGCCCAATAAACATGAATGCTACATAACACATATTTAATGAGTTGGAGTCTCCCAGCATAAGACAAAGCTCTATTAACCCAAGAGTTTATCCTTGAGTCCACTTTTTCAAGTAATAAAGAGCAGTCTTGCAACTTGAGCTTAGTGGTGATAATAGGGATCCCAAGATATTTCATAGGAAGACAACCAATAGGGAATCCGAAACACCCAACCATCAATTGTTGTTGCTCTTCTTGAACACCTAAAAGGAAGATGTGGCTCTTGGAAGGATTAGCCTTCAAGCCAGATAACATTTGGAATTTATCCAGAGCCCTTCTAAGAACTTCAACTGATTTGGGGTCCCCATGGCATAACATGATTAAATCATCTGCAAAGCAAAGTTGAGAGATCTTTTGTCTTCTGCATCTCCAATGATATTTAAACTGAGGCTCATCTTGAATGCCTTGCTCAAGAATTCTTGACAGCACTTCCATCACAATGACAAATAAATAAGGAGAAATTAGGTCACATTGTCTAAGACCTCTGCCACTTGGGAAGTACCCTGCCAATTCACCATTAACATTGATAGCAAACTTGGGAGTAGTAATGCATTCACTAATCCATTTGACCACAATTCTGGGGAGATTAAGAGCAGCAAGCACATCGAGCAAGAAATCCCAGTCAACCATGTCATAAGCCTTCATTAAATCAACCTTGATAGCACACTTGGAGGCCCCATCACTCTTATGATAGTTCCTTAGCAATTCTTGGGCCAGAAGAATATTGTCCCCTATTCTCCTTCCCGTTATGAAGGTAGTTTGAGCTGGGTTGATCACATGGGGAAGAAGAATTTTCAGCCTATTTGCTATGATTTTGGAGATTACCTTATAAAGGGTATTACAACATGAGATAGGCCTAAAATCGGACATGGTTGTGGGGTTGGGGACTTTAGGAACAAGAGCAATAATAGTAGTATTCAATTCCTTGAGAAGCTGACCTGTGGTAAAGAATTCTTTAACAGCAGCAATAATATCTTCACCAATGATTGACCATGCCTTTTGGAAGAAAAACCCATTGAAACCATCAGGACCTGGAGCTTTATTGGGATTGAGAGAGAAACACAATGCTTTAATTTCAACCCCAGTAACCTCATTGCTAAGAATCTGAGATTGCTCCCTTGTAATGGTGCTTTGCAAAATGTTCCATATAGCAGTAGTTCTGTAAGGATCCTGAGAGCTTCTCCTACCCATTAAATTTTGAAAAAAATTCACTGCCTCATCTTTAATTTCCTTATCACCTTTAGCAAAAGACCCATCATGTCTTTGTATAGTGATAATCTTGGAATTGTTCTTTCTACTCGAGATGGATTTGAAAAAGAAGGATGAATTTTTGTCACCTGCTGCTAACCATTGGATTCTAGACTTCTGTCTCAGAAAATCTTCTTCAACCTTGAAGGCCTCAAAACAGTTACCCACCAATTCTTTTTCAAGAATCCTGAATGATTGGTCAAGGGGGTTGGTAACAAGCCGCCTTTGACAAGCAGAAAGTTGCTCATTTGCCTCAATAGCCTTGACCGTAACATCACCAACTTTTTCCTTGTTGACTTTTTTGAACTCAACTTTCAAGAGTTTAAGTTTTTGGTTGACTTGGAATTGAATAGTTCCCCTTATTTGAGCTTGCCAAACATTACTAACAATGGAAAGAAAATCCTCCCTCTCAACAATGAATTTGAAGAACTTAAAAGGGCACGTCTTAGCTTTGATTTCTTTTCAATGGGACTGTGATAAGAAATACCAGCTGGGAGAAACTCAGTTGCAGCAATTGGGAATTTTAGAATCCAAGCTTCATTGACCATAGCTCTATCCAGTTTCCTAACAGTACAGTCAGGACCAATAAATGGCTAATTTTTTTCAGGGATGTGCTTAGTGATTTTCCCTTCCAAGTTTGACTTGCATCATTAATTGTAATAGACCATGCACATTGTATCTCTTGAATTTGACAGAGGTCCGTGAGCTTAGACCATACCTTTCTAGTGAACTAACACTCAAAGAAAAGATGGGAATGGTTTTCTGGTGCCTGTTTACATAGAAGGCATCCTAGCTCCACATTAGGCATAAATGTCTGTAATCTCTCCTTCGTGTTCAGCCTTCCTCTGATTGCTAACCAAGTGATGAATGACATTCTTGGAATGGCTTGCTTGAAACATATGATATGGTGCCATGGAACATTCTAGCTGGGGGTTCTCATAATATTCCAAGAAGAGGATGTTGAAAGTATTCTAGAGAGGTGTAGCAGTCCACACGATCCTATCATCATTCTGCTCATACGGATGGTAGTTAGGCATATTAGCTAAGATTTCTCTAAGATCAGCATTCTTTTTAGTTGGCCAATTCCACCTGTTGTTAGCCACCACCTTATCCCTCATAGCAGCCTTGATTCTTCTACTGTGCTGATGCCAAACTTCAAAAACAAAGGCCCTAAGGGGTGCCAGTAGCCATGCCATACACTGGTCTTCTTGCCATTACCAATGATGCTCACAACATATGGGTTTATGTTGCCTCTCATTTTAAGGAGATTTGACCAATTCCAAGAACATTGCTTGGTTGTTTGACCACCCAGAAACTTCTACTCTTCAGGTGGTAGGAATGGATCCATTTAGCCCATAGGCTGTCCTTGTCTCTGAAAATAATTTCAATATGCCTGGTCATAAGGGCTGCATTGGCAGTATTAAGCCTTCTGAGTTCCGAACCCCCCTCATTTTTTGGTTTACACACTTCCTCCCATGCCACTTTAGCCCCAGTGGGCCTTGAGTCAGTGCCTTTCCATAGGAATGTTCTCCTTATTCCTTCAATTGTGTCAAGAACTTGTAGGGGGATGAAGACATGTGATGCCCAAAAGTTTAGAATGATGCTAATGATTCCTTTTATCAGTTGAAACCTCCCTGCATTATGAGAGAACTCTGTTGATCCAACTCCTTGTGTTGACCAAAACTCTGTCCACCAATTAGGAGCAATGTCGCTTTCTCAACCTCGAAGTGACCAATGAGATCCCTAGATACCTGATAGGTAAGGTGCCCTTGGTGAATCCAAACACGTCTGCAAATTGCACTTCATCTTCTTGAGGAATAGTTGCCAAAAAAAATCACTTTTAAGGTTAGAATGTATGCTAGATAGGTAACAGAGAACTTATTAATAGAACTGATGTAGGTCAAAAATGAATAGAGACTCCCCGATCGGAATACGAAACCTGTATTGCTATTAATAGATATAAGACTGCATAAAACTCATAAAAACAAGGATAGGTAGTGGGGGAATTACCCAAGGTAGAGACTCACTCACCTTCAAGAGAAGAATTACTCGACTCTCAAATGGAGGCTCTACACACTCTCAAAAGTTTCATTTTCAGCAACTCAAAACTCCTCTCCTATTCCAATACAAGTATAAATACCACTAGAATTATAGATAGATCTAACGAATTACTACATAGGAAATAAGTGCTTTCTTGAAACCATACTTTGACTACGGGACCATTTCTTCTCCTTGAAACCCCACAACTATAATAAAAGTTTGTCCATCACCCTTCTTGACTGCATCAGAAACCCAACGACAAGGAGTGCATTGTTTACACATTAAGGATATCGGGGCACAAATAAAAGGGCAGTCAATTACGAGAACAATGAAATTTTGATAGAGAACCTAGCCAAAGCTACTGAATGATATCATGTTGATGAATCTAAGTGATAACAATTGACAATGAGTGGACAGGTCTACAAGAGTTATATACCAGTTTCAAAGATATTATCGATGTGGGACAAGCTCTAATACTTAAGCACTAGTCATATCCCGTGTCTGAAGGCACGAAGAAACATAAAATTCTAGCGGCCAAAAAATCGGTCTCACTATATTAAATAACAATTTTTCCCTTCATTTATTTGATTACATCATTCAAAATTTATTTGTATCCATTATTTTCTTAAAATATTGACAAATTTTTCTCAAAATACATAATCCGACAAATTTTTTCAACATGTGTATACTATCGTATATAGATAATATTTGAAATAAAAATTATGTTAAACTAAAAATTAATTAAATATTAAATCTATGTAATAAAGTAGCTTACAATTCAAATCTCAAAAGATAAACAAAATGACTTTTACTTTTCGTGGTTCAGATCGCTTTAAATTTTACTTTAAAGTTAATCTAACGGCTAATATTAACATCTTAAATTAAATAGGAAAAATAGACCCATAAGGGTGTGTTTGGAGTGACTTTTTAAAAGTACTTCTAGAAATTATTTTTCATAAGTATTTTAAAAAAAAATTAGTGTTTGAAACCGTCCCACCACTACATCTACCAACACCACCACCACCACCACCCCCACCCCCACCGCAGCCACCACCATCGCCGCCGCCGCCACCACCACCACCATCGCCACCACTGTCGCCCTCGCCACCACCACCTCCACCACGATCATTGCCACCCACCACAACCATCACCGTCTCCTACCACCACCACTGCCGCCCACCACTGCCGCCCACCACCTCTCATCCCCACTACAAATCAATGTTTAAATTATTTTATCTCTTCTCTATGTTTGTGATTTGATTTTAGATATGAATACAAATATGTTTATTGTTTACCATTTTTTATTACACTATACCTTCAGACACAGACAATAACTTCTATATAATAAAGTAGCTTACAATTCAAATCTCAAAAGATAAATAAAATGATTTTTGCTTTTCGTGGTTCAGATCGCTTTAAATTTTACTTTAAAGTGAATCTAACGGCTAATATTAACATCTTAAATTAAATAGGAAAAATAGACCCCTAAGGGTGTGTTTGGAGTGACTTTTTAAAAGTACTTCTAGAAATTATTTCTCATAAGTATTTAAAAAAAAAATTAGTGTTTGAAACCGCCCCACCACTACATCTACCACCACCAACACCACCCCCACCGCAGCCACCACCGTCGCCGCTGTCGCCGCCGCCACCACTGTCGCCGCCGCCACCACTGTCGCCCTCGCCACCACCACCTCCACCACGATCATGCCACCCACCACAACCATCACCGTCTCCTACGCCCACCACTGCCGCCCACCACCTCTCATCCCCACTACAAATCGATACTTAAATTCTTTTATCTCTTCTCTATGTTTGTGATTTGATTTTAGATATGAATACAAATATGTTTATTGTTTACCATTTTTTATTACACTGTGCCTTCAGGCACAGACAATAACTAGTGATTGAATATGTGATAAGATGGGTGATGTGATGGAATTGGGGCAAAGAATTTATAGGAGATAAAATTCAACTTCCCATGTGATATATTCACATGTTCAAAGTAAATTTTTCTCTAATCTTTTGTAATATAGAATTGATTAGTTCTTGTGAAATTGCAAATTGTTAGTGATAGTGAGTTTTGTCTTCATTGTGATACCATGTCTAATCTAATGTAAATGCACAAGGAAGTTCCCCAGATGCTATTATTCAACTGCACATACTTTTCTTTCTGGTTTCTGATATTGTTTTTCCTGTTTATCCTAACCTAACCATGCATAACAGGAAATTGATTTGCACAACAACAATCAGTACCTCCGAGCAAAGGTCTCTCTTTCTCTCTCTCTCTCTCTCTCTCACACACACACACGCATGCGGACTCAGTCATTTAGTGATTGTTTGGTGTTTTTTGAGTAATTCAGATAGCTGAGAATGAGAGAGCCCAGCAGCAGATGAACTTGATGCCAGGGAGTTCTGACTATGAGCTCCTTCCACCTCAGCCATTTGAGGCTCGAAACTACCTCCAAGTTAATGGGCTTCAATCCGATGATCATTATTCCCGCCAAGACCAAACAGCCCTTCAGTTGGTGTAAGCATCTCCTGTAATCACTTACTTCCAGCAGGCAGCATATATATATTTAGCATGTTATGTTTATTTAACACACTTCATTCATTCATAATTCGTATGCATGCTTGATTGCTCACAATCTGTGAAAGCATCAGCTCATCCATTAGAACTTTCTTTATCTTGAGTTTGCAGCCTACCATTCACTGAAGTGGCGGTTGGTAACGTTTTGTTTTGTGTTTGTTTTGTTTTCGGGTTGTTTTAAGTTTGTTAAAACACAAAATATGTTTGGTAACACTTCTGTTTTTGATAAAATAGGAAACAAAAAACATGTTTGGTTGACAACTCATTAGTTCACATGAGGGCCAGTGGAGCCATAGTTGCCTGCAAAACCTAGCTATTAAAAAACTAATTCTTCACTCTTTTGTCGCACAAGAGGTATAGTAATTTGAAGCAAAAAGGTAGCCCAACACAAGCATTCACCACTATGAGTCTTGAAGGGTTAGATGTACACAATCTTGTCCCTTCGTATAGAGCAACTATTTTTTTTAAGTGAACTCATAACACCCAAGTCATAAGGAGGAGCGCAGTTGTAACCCCAAAACTCACCATGAATTTTAATATAACGAACACGAATTAAAGAAAGAGGTGCACATGGGTATCAAGAAGAACACTGCATCAATGTTTTATTGACCTAGATTGTTAAACTCTAGAGTAAAACAAGATGATTTGAGTGTACAAAATTTGACGTTAGTGAGTGGCCTAGTAGTAAAGATCACTCCCGCCAGCATGTGGCCATGGGTTCGACGGTCCCCCCAACACACACGCACACACACACCAAAAAAAAGCAAAAGAGAGTAAAGAAATTTTCTAACATTTTTGTTCTACTGCATGCCCAGCTGACTTGTGATCAGAGCCTGCAATTTCTCCTGTTCTTAGCTGCTGTGGAGAAGATATCCAGTGAATTACCAGGAGAAAGTGTAGCTCTTTAATGAAATTTGAGAAGTGGAGGCTTGGTACTGTATCACAACGTTGTTGCCTCATGGATTGGCATAAGACTCCAAAATTGTTACTAGAGAATGTCTATGTTTTTTGTTTCTTGCATGAACTGTTAGTGTGATATAATAACGGTATATACAAACTTGTTTTAATGTTAATTGTCTGCTTATTTACTCTCTTCTTCCCTACTTGCATTGGTGTTACAAGCTTTTTTATTTGTCAGATCTTTTCTGTTGTAAGTTATACCTCTGGAACGAAAAGCTTCGGGGGAAAAGTTGCAGTTATGAAGAATGTGGCAATGTCAAGTAAGAGTAAATTATATTTGGTAGCTAGCATAAGTGCGAGGTCGGACCATGGGGTAAGGTTGATCCATTATAACTTGAGGTTTGAGTCACGAAAATGGTATCTCTGCATGTGAGAATGAGATATCGTATATCATTTATTAACTCTAAAGAGATGGAATTCTTGTGTACTAAACTGTCATTTTTAGTTAACGTTAGTATGGTAAGACAGCTTGACTTTTCTCCGGACTAAAGACTCTAAGCTTCTGTTCTACACACCAGCATCCATCATGTTATGTGTTGAAGAGATGGAAAATACCTTCCAAAACATAGATAAAATTACAATCATGACACAAGTGTTTCAAATCATTTGAAAATTAAATTGACTCGGGATGCATTGATGGTTTATTTTGCAATTTGAAAAGAACGGGGGAAGATTAGGGTTCAATTCTGTTTTCATATGAATGCGGGTTCCAATCTCATCCCTCAAGAAAAGAGAAAGATAAGATCTGTCCAAGTGTATTAAAAGGGCAATTTAGTGCATGAGATTTCTTGGGGATTTTGAAGAGTCAAATAACATAGCATTACCCCCACATATTGAGATGCTATGTCTGTAACTTGAACTCATTGAGCCCAGGTTACATTGAAACAACCTTATCATGTGTCATGGACTCAACTGAATTTGATGCGTGAAAATTAATTATGGTTGACTATTAATTTTTCAAATCAAGTATATCGGGAAAATTTTATTTGTCATTTAGTCACATTTTTTTCGGTAAGTAAGAATTTCATTAAACCGAAAAGGGATTCGTATACAAAGTATGTCTCATGTACAGTTGACACCAGTCAAGAAAAGAAAAGGGACAATAGGGATGGCAACTCTTCTTAACAGAACAGAAGCAGAGATGCCATCCCAAGAACAAAAGTATACATGTTGAGCAACAAAAAGAAATAAGATGAAGCAAAGAGAACATATCAGGTTACTCCAACAACGCCCAAAACATCAGTTCATAGCATTAGCAGTTGTTCCAACCAGACAAGCCCATAGTAGATTGCAGCATAACCAAGAGAGCATCAGAATAGCATAGCATGTCACTATAGCATCACAAAGCCCCAAGGATTTTCCCCCAACTAGGACACAACATTTCATAGCAATTAAAACCAAAAGAAAAGAAAGGAAGAGAAAGGAACAAAACCCAAAGGTAACAAAAGCACAAAAGCAGAACCAATGTAGAAAAAGCAGGCATCCAAAGTTTGATGCAATATTCACAAAAAAGCTCAAGGGGGGGTCAAATATAGTCTTTGGAAGATCACATTATTCTCTTTGAAGCCATAAATTTGAGGGAGATCTCTGATATCATTTACTTAGATGAAGTCTGAACTTGATGTTATTGATAACCGCTTTAAACATAGTGCCAACATCTTTGAAGGAGTTTCTAAATAACCGACAGTTCCTTTCTTTCCATACAATATAGATAGAAGATGGGAGTATCAATTTACCTATAAACTTTTGCAGGCTCTTACCATTTAAGTTTGTAGCACACCACTGAATAGTTCCAGGCCAACTCAAGCAAGGCCATTGAAGATTTTCATTTCATTTGCATAAAGGTCCAGATTTTGAAAGTAAAAGAACACCGGAAGAAGAGGTGCTCATGGGTTTCAATGGCACTCCTACAGAAAACACATTGTGCTGATTGCAAAAAGCCATAATTGAAGAGCTTGTCCTTGGCAGCCAATCTTTGCTGCACTGCTAACCAGATAATAAAAGTGTAATGCGGTATAACACCCGAGTACTAGACCACCTTGGACCATTCTTGAAATTGTCCTTTATCTCTAAGGGCTTGCCATGCAGATTTAACATTGTATTGGAATGTGTTTGAATCCATTGCACATAGTCCTCCATGCTCAGGTTAGGCTTGAAGCTGGGGGGGGGGGGGGGGGAAGGGTTCATCTTTGTAGTTGAAGAAAAGCACCATTAGGAATTATTGGCCAGAACCAATCACCATTGATAATTACGCTACTGACTTTAGCATTCCTTCCCAGCCCAGAATGATCAATAGTTGTCTCCCCAATGAATTGACGGAGAGGATCCAAAGGGTGCCAAGGGTCATACAAGAGGTAGATGGATCTCCCATTTCCTATGTTGAACTTGATAAGTGGGAGCCATTGAGTCACATTTAGACCAAAGAAAGAGAAGGCAAAAAGAAAACTATTGATATCTATTTTCACCATTAACAACAAAGGTGCCACAAGCACCAGGTTTCACTGCACCATAGCGTCTGGTGGGTACCTTTAACGTATACCATTTTGTATCAAACTAACATATAGTTCAATATTATTTAGGGAAAATTACCAATAAGTATTATTTTTCCTCACAAAAATCCATTAAGTCATATCATTTTTGTTTTATATCAATGGAGTCCTATTCTTGATATTTTATTTCAATTAACTCTTAAATTCCATTATATTTTAATTTTATCTTTACGCTTTAATTACAAAAAAACCTTTCATTTTTTGAATTCTTAGAACCAATTAAGAGGACACAAATTTCTTGCTTACAAAACTAATATTAAAACCCCATAAAAAATAGAAAACTCAACAAACATAATCTTCATGGCATAATTCAAAAAAATTCCACATTTTCTTATCTCATTGGGGTATCCAATCTTAAAACCTGAGTAATATTTGCGGAGTATTTAATAATGTAACAAATGTTAAAAAACTATATCGATATAGTATAGTAAAAAACTATATCGATAATGTTTGTTGATTAATTCCACGTTAATGTCGTTATCGATTCAAACACAACAACTAAAATAAATTCCTAACTTAATCATTTTAAATTAATAAAATAATTTAAAACCAACAAGATAATGTACCAATAGAATATGCAATATAATAACATTACCTTAATCGAAGTAAAAATTAACTTGTTATAAGAAAAAAATACATCACATAGCAATTGAAAAGTCCCAAGAGTGAGTCGCCGAAGTTGGCATACTAGAAAGAATGCAAAGTCACATAGCAATTGAAATGCTCCAAGAGTGTGCCGCCAATTTGACATAAGAATGCAAAAGAATAAAAGTGATTTGGTAACTAATGGACAATGATAAAATTGGAATATAATTGAATTAGGACTTAATTGAAATAAAAATATTAAAAATAGGACTTCATTGATATAAAACAAAAATGATAGGACTTAATGGATGTTTGTAGGGAAAAGTAATTCAATTGGTAATTTTTCCTATTATTTATTACCACTGTAACACAATCTTTGTTTAACAACCTTTGCAAATTTGTAAAAACAATAATTCCCATTTTTTCAGACATATAATACAAAATTATGAAATCATTCGATGCATTTGTTAATGACAAACCTAAAATCATTAAAGGATTGTCACATGTCAAGATTTGAAGAAAATGCGGGAAGTGACCATCCACAACTCTGGTTTGAAAGAGGAAATAACTACCTAGAAGTTACAAAGCCGACTAACCGTCGATAAGGGAGAAACCGTCGAAAGAAGTGGTTATAAAAAGAGCAAAAGAAGGAGTTAGAAAAACAATTCAAACCCCCCATAAGACCCACGATCAGGGCATTTAGGAGTAGTGCTAGAGTTAGTTTTTCGGAAGTAGTTAGTGTTGTAATCAAAGGCTATTAAATCAGACACCTTATAACTGAAACCCACTCAATTGAATTAATAAAGACATATTTCTTTGTTAGTTCAAAATCTCGTGTGTTTGGTATCCAATTTCATACAAGGAAGTCCTGAAATAAGGTAGTAGAACCCATCCATAACAATCGTCTAAGAGCTGTCTGTCAATTGAAGCATTTTTGTCGATCGCAATAGATTTTAGAGCAATAATCTTTTGGCTCATCCGGTGGGACATGTATACTAACTTGGATCAAGAAAGATGGTGCGAACAAGGAAGCAAGACAAGATTCCATTTAGATCAACGAAACTATGGAAATGACGTCAGTCGATGGCAATCATGAAGCAAATTCGAGTGCCTTTCCTGTAGATTTTGCGAACCCAGTGAATGGCCAGTCTAATGGTCAAGATAGTGTGAAAATACAAAAATTTGTGCAGAATCTGAAACAGGTATTGTATAATTCCAATTCTAGCATTAAATAATAATTATTTAATGTCATGCATGAGTTGATGATGAGTGTCCCAACCAGTGTTAGGACCCATTAATCAAATGACAAACACTACCACTAGAAATTCAATGGCGAATGAGGGAAATACTAGTCTTGTGGTATTCCCTATAGAAACTCAGATACCACGACCAAAGGTTGCGAATGAGAGACCAACTATCCCACATCAAAATCAATTTAACATGTTGTTTGATGAAGAGCCTGTAGAGGTCTTTCCAAACTTCTTCCTAGAGAGAAATCCTAGGGAAAAGAATGGACCAAGAATGGCCCCCGAAATTTCTAGGAAGGGTCGTGAGAGGTTTGATATGCCTCCATTGGAAACCATAGATGAATATTCAAGATTAGGGGGTGAAGGAATTTGCGGAACAGAATTTGATGAATAGGGAGTTAGCCTTTGAGAATTAAAAAATTCTCTTTGATATGAAAGCAGTAGAGTTGAGATTTCTCCTCAATGGGTTTTCTCACAAATTGGGTGTTTTCTTGGTGTGTTCTCTCTGTATGCAGAGAATCTTGTTTATAAGGGAAGATTCAGCTAGCCGTTCAACTAGTCGTTACCACTCAGCATAATATCCTCAACTCTCCAATATTTTCTCAATTCCACCAGTATTTCTTCAACCCTCTGCAGTCAAAGTAGGCTAATTATACTTCAAGTATGATTGACTAGTCTTTCACTATTTGATGGGTCCCTCTAATCAAGTCACTCATACTGACCAGAAAATATCCAATTATATCAATGTAATATATGTATGCATGCATTATTATAAAATAATATTTAATACATAATAATTTCACAAAAAATGCATTTATGATATATGTCATGAATAATGCAATATTTAACCAACGGATTGAGGTTTTATATATTCTGAATTTGACCACCAACCGTGACTTAATTAATATCGAGGGATTTTAGCCACATATTCCAACATCTCCCACTTGGCTACAAGCCCGAGATATTCATTCATAACTTAAACCCATAACAACGACATGCCATTTAAATTCTTCGGTTCTAATAGGTTTTGTCAAAGGGTCTGCAACCATATCTTTTGCATAGTAACATGTTCTTTTTGTATTATATCACTTATATGGTGATATTGTAACTCAATATGCTTACATTTGGGCCCGCTTTCTTAATTTTTAATGGTTTTTATCGTAGCCTCATTATCACAAAAAATACGAATAGACATATTATCTATACATGCAAACTTTAAATCAGTTAGAAACCATTTTAACCATACGGCTCGGAGACAGCCATACTACAAGCAACATATTCAGCTTCCATAGTACTTTTAGCTATGCAACCTTGCTTTTTACTAGACCATGAAATAGAACCACCACAAAAAACAAATATATAACCTGTGGTGGATTTTCTATCATCAATATCACCAGCAAAATCAGCATCACAATAACCATTAACATTTATATCATCAGCTTGATATGTTAAAGAAAAGTCTAATGTACCTTGTATGTATCTAAGTACACATTTCACAGTTAACCAATAAGGTATACCTGGATTGCTTTGATATCGATTAATCAAACTAATAACATAACTAAGATCCGGTCTAGTGCATAATATAGCATACATAAAACTACCAACAACTTTCGCGTAGGGTTTTGATTTCATTTCTTGTATTTCTTTTTTAGTTTTAGGAGCCATATTCTTAGACAATTTTGCTCATTTGTAAATGGGTGATTCAATAGGTTTGAAAGAATCCATTTTGAATTTCTTTAAAATATTTTCCAAATAAGTTTTTTGAGATAAACTCAATTTTCTTTGTTTTCTATCTCTAGAAATTTTAATTCCAAGTACATAATGTGCTTCACCCATATCTTTCATTTCAAACTTGGTGTTTAACCAATCTTTCAGTTCTAATATTCTATTTACATCATTTCCGGCAAGCAAAATGTCATCCACATACAAGGAAAGAATAATATAATAACTCCCACTATTTCAAGTATATATACAATGATTATAGTTATTTGGAACAAAACCATAAGATATAATTGCATTATGAAGAGTATGATACCATTGCCTTGAGGACTGTTTTGAGCCATATAAGGATTTATTCAATTTGTACACTTTATCTTCTTTACCTTCAACTTCACATTCTTGCGGTTGAAACATATAAGTTTCTTCTTTAAGTTCACCATTAAGGAAAGCAGTCTTAACATCCATTTGATGTAACTTTAGGTCTAAGTATGCAACCAAAGACATTAATATTCTTATTGAGGTAAACTTAGCTACGGGAGAATAGGTTTCATCATAATCTATACGCTCCTTTTGTGTGTATCCCTTAGCCACTAGTCTAGCTTTATATTTATCTATAGATCCATCCGATTTAAATTTCTTTTTAAGGATCCATTTACACCCAATTGTTTTTCAATCTATTGGTAAATCAACTAACTCCCAAACTTTATTGTTCTATATAGATTCTATTTCTTCTTTAATTGCTTGTCTCAATTTTAGATGATCAAATGAATTTATAGCGTCATTAAAATCAATAGGATCATTTGAAATTTCTTCACTATTGAATGCATAATAATCTTTTAATTAGCTAGGTGGATGTCTTTCCCTTTGTATTCTAGTTAAAGTATCATTGGGTGGAGGCTCTTTTATTATTTACTCTTGTGGTTGTTTATTTTCATTAGTAATTTCAAATAGTTCAACAATTTTCTCAATTTTATCTAAGTCATCTTCAAAGAAAAATGCATCTCTACTTTCAATGACTCCCACTGATTCATCACTATGGTGAATTACAAATCTATAGCCAATAGAATTTTTACAATATCCAATAAAAGTACATTTTATTGATTTATGATCTAATTTTCCTCTATTAGGTTCTAAAATTTTAACATGAGCCGAACTATCCCAAACTTTTAAGGAGAAAGACTCGGTTTTGTACCTCTCCAAATTTCATATGGTGTCATTCCTATTGTTCTAGAGGGTACTCCATTAAGAATATAAATGGCGGTAGAAATAGCCTCACCCCAAAAAGTAGTGCTTACATGTGCATGACTAAGTATAGATCTAACCATGTCAAGAAGTGTTATATTTCTCCTTTTCGGCTACACCGTTTTGTTGAGGAGTATAAGAAATTGTTAATTGATATATTATTCCATTTTCTTTACAAAAGCATTCAAAAATTTCAGCCATGTAATCACCACCTCGATCCGTCCTTAATATTTTAATTTTTCTACCTAGTTGGTTTTCTACTTCCGCCTTAAATTCAATAAATTTTTGTAAGACATCCGATTTATTCTTTAGTAAATATTTATAACCATATCTTGAATAGTCATCGGTAAAAGTAATAAAATATTTCATACCACGATGAGTTTTAACATTTAGAGGACCACAAATATCCGAATGTATTAATTCTAGCAAATCTTTAGCTCTTTCTAATTTTCCAAATGGCTTTCTAGTCATTTTTTCACTTATACAAGATTCACATGGTTTCAAGTCAAGATCTAAATTTAGAATCAATCCGATGTTAACCATCTTTTTAATGTTATTATAATTAATATGACCTAATCTCATATGCCATAAAATAGAATCAACATTAACATCACAAGAGACATCGATATAAGCAGAAGAAGAATCAATTTTATTATTGTCACTAGCAACATTCAAACGGTAAAGACAATCAACTTTAGTCCTCCATGCAAGAATACGATCATGTTTACCAATAGAAACTTTAGAAGACCGAAAACGGACTTCAAAACCTTTATCATCTAATCGTGGCACAGATAAGAGATTGCGCCACATATTAAGCGCATAAAGTATATCAGTCAAGAGGAAGTTGTTTTGCTCGGGCAACGAAATTCTCACAATGCCAATTCCAAGCACATCATAGTAAGTATTATTTTCAATGTATAACTTGTGGTCGCCGGTTTTCACCTCCTTTATTTCAACAAAATTATCTCTAATCTTAGCCACATGCCGAGAAGAGACAGAATCAATCCACCAACCAAGAGAGTCACAGTCTGCAAGAAGCGACTTAGAAATCACACACACAATGTCTCCTGATCCTTTAAAATTTTGACCATTATTCTTTTGTGTGCAATTTCTTTTGTAATGACCGGGCTACCCACAATTATAACAAGTACCAATTTGTTTTCCCTTAAATTATTATGTCTCTTAAACTTGTTATATTTCTTATTGTTCCTTTTTAAATGTTTGTCATGTCTTGGCTTAAGAAAAGATGGAGTAGTTGACACATTATTAGATGGGGCACTAGAAACTAGGTTTGACACATTACTAGTTTTCTTTTTAGCCCTTCTCTTGGCCTCAATGCCTAGCAATAAAGGTAACTTTGTTATTGTTAAATCTTGGCCAGACATATTCAAAGAAATTGCAACGGACTCCCATGAATTAGGAAGACTATGTAAAACAGTAGAAACTTGCATTTTATCGGGAATTTGGTTGTTTAGAGATGCCAACTCTTTAGCTATTACCACAAGTTTATTGACATGTTCAACAACAGACTCATCCTCTTTCATAAAAGTGCCATTATATTTTCAATTAAGAGTTGAATATATGTGTTAGAGGCAGTACCATAGTCTTGTGTTATAGCATCAAACATAGATTTAACAGTTTCATATTCCTAAAAATGACCTCTAAATCGGGTTCCATGAAAGTGAGCAAGATTGACCTAACTAATTTGTCGTTCTCTACGAATCTTTCATAGATGTTCCTAGCAGCCTATCGACTCTAAGAGGTTGTTCTTTTGGGTATGGTGTGTCAATGACATATTCAACTTTATCTTGAAATAATATGTGACGAATTCTACGTTTTCAAGTTGAATAATTTGTACAATTAAGTCTCTCGGTTTTGCTAAGTTCTACACTAGCAACCTTAGACCCCATATTGACAAATTATAGAAAAAATAAGCTGCTAGGTAAAATTGGTTAGAACTGACCCGATTTAATTTTGTTACCAAAGTATGGTTCCGATAATGCTTCGAGCAGACTGTGACACCAGCTCTTCGAATTTAAAATAGCTACGAACTAAATTTGATTTTCAATGGAATATTTCGCCAACAGTAGCTTTGTGAAAAATCACCAATTGATCAAATCTCTCTGTGCTTTTAATAACTCAGTCCCACAACAACAGTGTCCCACAATAATGTTGAAAACACCACCAACAGCAAGAAGGGGAAAAAAATTTGGCTGTCTTTTGATGATACCTGAAATGAACAGACACGAGCTCAGGAAATAAGCTCAGGTCGGGAGCTCAGACAGAAGAAGCAGAGCTCATCCGGCATTGGCCAGAGCTCATCTAGTCAGCGCTAAAGGCTCCCAGCTGAGGACACGAGTTAAGAAATGATGAAAGGACAGCAAGGTAACTACGGATATCACTAAAAAGAAAGTAGAACCATTCCAAGGCATTAGACCCGCAATCAACCACGATCCCCTCCTAAAGCTAAGGAGAATCCCACGAAAGAAGGCAAAGATCTCTCCGTTTGAAGCCAGCCGTAAGGAGTTTAGGTAACTCCGGAATTATGGATGAAGATAGGGCACGATCCCTTCAATATAGGAGGTAATTCCGTGTTAGAGGGAAGCATGAGGCCATAAAAGGGGAGGACAACCTCCATGGCCAGGGGGAGAACAACCAGAAACCCTAAGACTCTGATAATTCTACTGTAACACATTCAATTTCATCAATAAAGACAAGGGAGTAAAAGCCTCCATTAGAGAGTGGACTAGCCGAGCTCACTAGCCGGTGAACCACTATACTTCTACCGTATTTCACACACTATACGTCGTAAAATATAGCATTCATCCACCACTTTATGGGCCTGGTAGCTCAGACACCATATCAAGCCCTATACAGATCACCCAGATAAGATACTTCGATCCCATAGCTCATTCCCGAAGGTCTACACCATCAGTTTGGCGCCGTCTGTGGGAACGACTGTTCCTTCTACAAATAAGCTGATTTTTCAGTGACTGATGGTAACGACACGAAATATGAGCAGAAGTCAAACAAACCTACCACGAATGCAAGACCCACAGGAAGCTACCAACGGCAGACAACCCGGGAATATTCCCGAGGTTAATTCCCCCATTAATAACGAGTTGGAGGCCCTTCGCCTCGTCAACCAACGATTACTAAAAGAAAACGAAGAGCTATCAAAGCTCGTACAACGCCCACAGGAGGCACGACCGGCCCAAGAAGGCCAGAGTAATCCCCCTTACCGGGAACAGCGACACTGGGACCCCCTCAGAGAGGTCGGCGAAGGAGGAGAAAGCAGCCACACCAGGGGGTATGCTCCTTATATACCCCCTAGGAATGGCCATAACGACGAAGTGCAAAGTCAGAACGACGGGGGGGATAGGGATGATTTTTACCCGTATCCCCAGGACAGGAAAGAGCAGCGTTGGGAACAACGTTTCAAGGACATCCAGCAAGAGCTCAGCCACATGAAGGAGGCTGTTAAAAGCAAGGCACCGGTTACCATGGATATCTTGGTTCAGCAAACTGAGTCCCCATTCACCACGGGAGTGCTACACTTCCCTCTCCCACCGAAGTTCAGAATGCCTCAAGTAGAGGTCTTTGACGGAATGAAAGATCTCGTGGATCACCTCAACACTTACAAGAACCAGATGGAATTGCATGGATACCAGGATCCTGTGCGTTGCCGAGCCTTTGCCATCACACTGAAAGGCTCCGCCCTAAACTGGTTTAACAGGCTCCCACCAGCCTCTATTTCATCCTTTAAAGAGCTCTCCATAGCTTTCGTATCTCACTTTATAGGAGCTCGGACATACCGAAAGCCGAGCTACCACCTACTAAATGTGAAACAGGGGCCCCAAGAAAATCTGAGATCGTACGTCCAAAGGTTTAACTCGGAGACATTGAAAGTAGACATTCCAGATGAAAAATTTGCTATAACGGCTTTCATTGCTGGATTGGGAGTGCAGTCAAAGGACTTGATGTTCTCTATATCGAAGAACCCTCAGGCGAGTATGGCTGAGGTGTTAGCCAAAGCAGAGAAGTATATAAATGGCGAAGAGGCACTCCTTTCTAAGGTGGGAGGTACATCCTCACGAAAGGAGAAGGAAAAAGAAGAAAAGAGAAGGGACCGAAGTCCCAGGAAGGAGAAAGGGCGGGAGAGGTCCCCAAGGAGGGACAGGGACCGCTCACCCAAGAGAAGAGGAAATGTCAGAGATCGTCTGGGTCCCATGCAGCCTGAACTGCAGCCCAGATATGGACCTCAGCGATTTACCCCACTCACTGCCGCTGTGTCACAAGTATTATACGAGGTCCAAAACGAGAAGTTCTTGAAATGGCCGCCTCGGATGAAGGCAGACCCGGCAAAGAGAGACCCCACAAAATACTGTGATTATCACAGGGATCATGGACATCACACTGATGATTGCATTCAACTAAAGAAGGAAATCGAGTTCTTGATCCAGCGAGGTCAGTTGCGTCGTTTTGTAGCCAACGACAACCAGAATCGAGCTCTTCCACCACCACCACCTCGGCAGCCGGCACCTGCACCACACCAGCAGCCTCTAGGGGAAATCAGGGTGATATCTGGAGGGTTCGCTGGAGGTGGAGAGTCAAGCTCAGCTCGGAAGGCGCACCTCCGGCGGATCAGAGCCGAAGAAGCTCTCGAAGTACACGCTGTATCCAAAGCACCACGCTTAGATACAGCTATCACTTTTTCGGATGCTGATTTAGAAGGGTGTCAATACCCCCATGATGATCCATTGGTGGTACGAGCTGTGGTGGCAAATAGAACCGTTCATCGGGTTCTAATTGATAACGGGAGCTCGGCAGATATTATTTTCGCACCTGCGTACGACAGGATGGAAATAGGAAGAGAGAAACTGGAGCCAGTAAGCACTCACTTGCTGGGATTTTCCGGGGAAAGGGTGCTCCCCCTGGGTTCAATCCAGCTAGTGCTCACCCTGGGGGACCCACCCTGCCAAGCCACTACTACTGTCAAATTCCTAGTAGTTGATGCACCATCTGCGTACAACATCTTGCTTGGCAGGCCATCCCTGAATTCTATGAAAGCAATACCGTCTGCCTATCACTTAGTCATAAAGTTCCCTACAGAAAATGGAATTGGAGTGGTCCGAGGAGACCAGCGTGTAGCACGGGAATGCTACATGGCGTCTATAAAAAAGAAGGAGGTTGAGAACATCCAATTGGATGAACTCGACATGAGAGATGAAATGGAGACAAGACCAATGCCATCGGAAGATCTGGAACCAGTTCAGCTTGATGAGAAGCCAGAGCACCTCGTTTATGTGGGCTCCAAACTAAACGCTGAGCTCAAAGGACTCCTCATCCAGTTCCTAAAAGTGAATATAGGAGTGTTTGCTTGGAAGCAAGAAGACATGGAAGGGATTGATCCTTCGGTTATTACTCACAAGCTATGCGTGAGCCCAACTTGCAAACCCATCAAACAAAAGAGGAGGAGCTTTGCTTCCGAAAGGCAAAGGGCAATCAATGAGGAGGTCAGCAAACTCCTCCATGCCAAGGCTATCAGGGAGGTTGATTACCCCACTTGGTTAGCAAATGTAGTTCTTGTGAAGAAAACTAATGGGAAGTGGCGACTGTGCATCGACTTCACTGATCTCAACCGAGCATGCCTCAAGGACAGTTTTCCTTTACCTCGGATTGACCTAATAGTGGATGCCACTGCGGGGCACGAGCTCCTCAGTTTCATGGACGCCTTTTCAGGCTACAACCAGATCAGGATGAATCCCAGCGATCAAGAGAAGACCTCCTTTATAACTGAACAGTGAACATATTGTTATCAGGTAATGCCCTTCGGGTTGAAGAACGCTGGAGCCACTTACCAGCAGTTAGTGAATAGGATGTTCCAGAAGCAAATAGGAGCATCCATGGAAGTCTACATTGACGACATGCTAGTGAAGTCACTGAAAGCAGAGCTCCACATCGAGCACTTAGCTGAGTCATTCCAAATTCTAAAGGAGTACAAAATGAAGCTAAACCCTGCGAAGTGCGCATTTGGGGTCTCGGCAGGAAAATTTCTGGGCTTTATAGTCAGCAGCAGAGGGATTGAAGCCAATCCAGAAAAGGTCAGAGCAATGGTGGAAATGCAATCACCATCCAATACGAAAGAGGTGCAACGTTTGACTGGCAGGATAGCTGCACTAAGCCGTTTTGTGTCTAGGTCCAGCGATAAATGCCAGCCGTTTTTTCAGATCTTGAAGAAGGCATTCCACTGGGATACCAAGTGTGCAGAAGCATTCGAAGCCCTAAAGAGATATATGAGCTCTCCTCCTGTTCTGGTGAGCCCTTTAGAAGAGGAAGTCCTCACCCTCTACCTAGCGGTTTCAGATTTTTCAACAAGTGCAGCGCTAGTTAGGGAGCGAGACAGAGCTCAGCAACCAGTTTACTACTGTAGCAGAGCTCTGAGGGGGGCAGAGGAGAGATATCCAAATATAGAAAAACTCGTTCTAGCTCTGGTTACAACAGCTAGGAGACTTAGACCTTATTTACAGGCTCATACTATCGAGGTTCCAACAGATCAGCCGATGAAGCAAGTGCTGCACAAGCCAGAATCCTCAGGAAGGTTGGTTAAATGGGCCGTAGAGCTCAGCGAGTTTGATATCAGGTATAAGCCAAGAACTGCCATCAAAGGGCAAATTTTGGCAGATTTTATTGTAGAATTCACAGCAGCAGCGCCTATGGAGACCACAAATTTAATACCGGACCTCCCCATCTGGAAGCTTTCGGTAGATGGAGCTGCTAATGCTCAGGGAAGCGGTGCAGGGATGATCTTGACCTCTCCAGAAGGAATAGATGTCGAATACGCCCTTAGATTTGGGTTCAGAGCTTCAAATAACGAAGCAGAATACGAAGCTGTCATCGCTGGGCTCAATCTTGCCCATTCTATGGAAGCGGAGCAGCTGGAGATCTGCAGTGACTCTCAGCTGGTGGTGAAGCAGATAGAAGAATGTTACGAAGCAAGAGGCGAAAAGATGATCCTTTACCTCAAAAAGGTACGAGAACTAATGAAAAAATTTGTGCAGGTTAAGGTCAGACACGTGCCTAGAACGGAAAATTCAAGAGCAGATGCCCTGGCAAGGTTAGCAACTGCTTCGCAAGAGGATTTGGATAGGCTAATTCCGGTGGAGCACCTCCCAGGGCCTTCAGTAAGCATCAATGAAGAGGACATGCTATCGGTTGAAGCTCAGCCGAGCTGGATGGACCCCATCATCGGATACTTGCAGAATGGGACTCTGCCAAGTGATACTAAGGAGGCATCCAAGCTGAGGACCAGGTCAGCTAGATTTTCCCTACTCCAAGGAAGCCTGTATAAACGAGGATTCTCAACGCCTCTCCTTAAGTGCGTAGGAGATGAAGATGCTAACTATATACTCAGAGAGGTACATGAGGGGATATGTGGCAATCACATAGGAGCTCGGGCCTTGGCAGGAAAAGTACTGAGGCAAGGGTATTATTGGCCCACCATGCTCGAAAACGCCACCGACTTGGTAAGAAAATGCAAAACTTGCCAGGAGCATGCCAATATGTCCCACTGTCCTCCTGAGCTCCTAACCTCGGTGGTAAGCCCATGGCCTTTTCAGCAGTGGGGGTTGGACATTCTGGGACCCCTTCCCACCGGTGTGGGGCAGTGCAAGTTTGCCATCGTAGGAGTGGATTACTTTACTAAATGGGCAGAGGTCGAACCTTTGGCAACGATCACAGAGCAAAAAGTTCAAAACTTCGTTTGGAAGTCGATAGTTTGCAGGTTTGGAGTTCCCAGAGCATTCGTATCTGACAACGGAAAGCAGTTTGATAATTCAAAGTTCAAAAGTTTTTGTACTGAGCTCGGAATCAAGAACTATTTCTCAGCTCCTGCTCATCCCCAGTCTAATGGGCAGACAGAGGTCACAATAAAAACCATAAAGTCAGCTTTGAAGACCAAGCTAGAAAACCTGAAAGGCAAATGGGTGGAGTACATTCCGGAGGTATTGTGGGCCTACAGGACCACCGCCAGATCTGCGACTCAGGAAACCCCCTTTGCTTTGGCCTTTGGGACCGAGGCAGTGGCCCCAGTGGAGATAGGGCTCCAGTCACCAAGGGTGGAGTTTGCAGATTCCGAGCACAATGATGAATCTCTCCTGCTAAACCTCGATATCTTGGATGAAAAGAGGGACAGAGCTCTGCACCGTGTCCGTACTTACCAAAGGAAAACTGCGAGGTATTATGACAGGAGGGTAAGACACAGAAGTTTCAAAGTTGGAGATTTGGTACTTAGGAGGCTTCTGCTTGCAAGAAAGGATCCCACGCATGGGAAATTGGGACCCAATTGGGAAGGGCCCTATATCGTGTCAAGGATAATCAGACCGGGGAATTACGAGTTGCAAACAGAGGAAGGAAAGGTTCTACCTCACTCGTGGAATGCCGAGCACCTTAAGAAGTTTTTTCAGTAAGTGTCACTTGTAATAGAGCTACTTTTAAATAAGAAAGAGCAAGTCTTTTATTCACCCTTCAATAAGCTTCAAAGCTTATAAATGCAAGATGAGCTCTTCAGCTCATAAACAAACGATAAGCTTCAAAGCTTATAAATGTAAGATGAGCTCTTCAGCTCATAAACAAACGATAAGCTTCAAAGCTTATAAATACAAGATGAGCTCTTCAGCTCATAAACAAACGATAAGCTTCAAAGCTTATAAATGCAAGATGAGCTCTTCAGCTCATAAACAAACGATAAGCTTCAAAGCTTATAAATGCAAGATGAGCTCTTCAGCTCATAAACAAACGATAAGCTTCAAAGCTTATAACTACAAGATGAGCTCTTCAGCTCATAAACAAGCGATAAGCTTCAAAGCTTATAACTACAAGATGAGCTCTTCAGCTCATAAACAAGCGATAAGCTTCAAAGCTTATAAATATAAGATGAGCTCTTCAGCTCATATACAAACGATAAGCTTCCAAGCTTACCAAAAGCAAGATGAGTTCTACAGCTCCTCGGCGCGTACAAGCTTCTAGGTTCGTGAAATTCAAGACTGGTCCCTTCTTGGAGACACCAACAGTCTTTCCCCCACGACTAATGGTCCTTATGCACTGCCTACCCCCTCGAAAACCCTAAAACGTCCAGTACGGCAGAGAGCACTCACAAAGTCAGATGGGAAGTGAGGTCAGTACCAACATGATATTCTGTTTTCCATCAACGCTCGTGGTGCGACCAATGGAAACCAGTTGGGAATTGGGGTCAGCACAAACCTGATTTTCTGTTTTCCATCAATGTTTGTGGTCTGATCTCTGGGACTAATCAGGAACTAAGGTCAGTGCAAGCATGATCTTCTGTTTTCCTTCTACGTTCATGTTTCAAACACAAAGAGCTCGTATGTGGGCATGCACACTCAAGAATGAACAAACTAGAATTCAGAATATCCAAGAAAATAAACGTGCGGAAAAGTAAAAAAAAAAAAAAGGGGGTCATAGTCTGGTATCGTTCAGGAAAAGAAAGAAAGATGCAAGGGAACAAAGATCCTAGTCTTTTTTAAGTTCAGATCTCAGCTCAGCAACCTCTCCCTTCAGGCTAGCATTCTCTTTCTTCAGCTCATCCCTTTCTTGCTCAGCCTTGTGAAGCGAGTCGAGAAGCTTTTGACCAATGGAGGTAAGGAAGATGGTGGACAAAGAGTCAGGAGAAGGAGAGTCATCCCTCTTACGCTTCCTTGAACTCGTGACGGTGTTTCCGTCCTTGTCAGAATCCCCGTCCTCATCAGAATCAGAGAAAGAGGTCCAGGAAGGGTAAGGAATAGTGGAAAACTCAAACTCAGTAGCCTCAGCCCCAAGCAAATAGAGGTTTGCGCTCGTCATCAGCTCGGAATAAGTCTTAGACTCCACAAGCAGCATCTTGTTGATATTCACCATCCCTGGTAAATCCAGGTCAGGCGGATCTGCACAGCAAGGACATAATAAGAGCATATCTTTAAAAAAAAAAAAAAAAAAAGAAAAGTACTCAAAAGAGCTCGGCTCGAGCTTACCAATACGAGAGAAGCTCTTCCAGGACCGAGGAATCCTAGCTTTACGACAGCGATCCTCAGGAGACCTCCAAGACTCTCCAGAGGCGAAGAAGAAACGCCTAAACCACCCTTCAGGATTGGAGGGAAGATCTAGAACCAAAGGGCGTAAATTGAAATCCCTCCAACAGAAGAAACTAAAGCAGGGGGCATCATCTTCCTCAATCTCAAAGAAGTACAGGAACTCAGAGACAAAGGGGAACCTGCCAAGAGCATGCAGGCGGCAGAACAAGAAGAAGCTTACCATAGCAGCCCATCCTCGTGGAGAAAGGCGAGAAGGGCACAGGCCATAATAGGCAAGAACTCGCCCAATGGTCGGATGAATGGGAAGGCGAAGTCCCATGTCCATAGCACCTTCAAAGAAACAGACCTCCCCTCGCGGGAGGTAGTTGCAAGGCTCGTCGGAGGAAGAAACTCGCAAAGGCAAGTCAAGATCAGGGAAAAACCGTTTTTTGATATCCACCAAATCAGAAGATTCAAGTATTGAAGGGGACAAGTAGCGACAATGCCACTTCCATTCAATTCCAAAGGAGGATCTTTCCTGGAACAAAGAAGAAGCAGAGGCAGCCATCGAAAGTGCTGGTAAGGGAAAAGACGCAAGAAATCAAGAAGAAAGTCAAGAATATGTCATGCACTTGGGAGCTTTTCAGGAAACAAAGAGCCAAGAAATAGGGAGTCAAGTTGCCTGTTTAATTTCCTAATTAATGAAGGTAGCAGCGGTTATGGAAAGTGGCTACGGTTATGGAGAGTAGCAGCGGTTATGGAAAGTGGCTACGGTTATGGAAAGTGGCTACGGTTATGAAAAGTGGTTGCGGTCATGAAAGACGTGGCGGTTATGGGAAGCAGTTGAGAGAGAAACGCGGGAAAATGAATAGGTACAAAATTGCCCCTTATATTGCATTCAAGACAACGAAGGAACATTCTGACCCCACCAAGCCACATATCCTCCAAATTTTAGCTCAGCCCAGTCAAAAACAAAACACTGGTATAGCAAGTCTTTAAGGCCTGCAATTCTAACAACCCTGTTCACCTTAAAGAGGAAAAGCTCCTAATAGTTTCTTCAGTTCATCAAGGAAACTTGACAGCATGTGAAAGTTCATAGCCTTGCTTAAAGAAGGCCTAAAGCACTCCTCAAAGCAAGGCAGGGGGAAAAGAAATGTGAAACGTAGAATAAAGTCTTCTATTATCAGAGAAATGGAGCAGCAGGATTTGTTATCTATTCCAGAAAGAGATCTGTCGAAAAAGCAATGAAGCTCAGAAATAACCTTTAAGGTCAGACAACTGAGACAAGTAGCTCAGAAAGAGCTCTTAAG
The DNA here is from genome assembly GCA_951799425.1 of Ilex aquifolium. Lineage (NCBI taxonomy): Eukaryota > Viridiplantae > Streptophyta > Magnoliopsida > Aquifoliales > Aquifoliaceae > Ilex > Ilex aquifolium. The sequence goes on along the minus strand of OX637392.1, from coordinate 51,524,547 downwards.
ATAACAAAAAGAGCTAAAAAGCGCAGTAAGAGCTCTTAGGTTCAGAAAGAAGAGCTGCATAGCTCAGCAAGAATTCATAAGCATGAGCTATACAACCCGGAAGGAGCAAGCCAGTTCAGAATATCAGTCTAAGCAGCTCAAAACGAAGAAGGATAAATAATGGATCCTTAGGGTGCCAACCACTGAGCTTAAAAGGCTTAGGAGAAGCAGTTGAGCATAGCACCAAGTCTCCTGTACTCTTCAAATCTAGTAATTTTGCTTCAAGAAGTGCACAGCACCCCTCAAAGCAAAAGGGGGGAAGGGGAGTATACAAAGTTGAATACATACAGGTGCGCAAATTCAAAGATATATTCAAAAATATATATGTGCTGAAATTCAAAGGGACATATGAATATGATAAACCAACAATGAAAAAACAAAATAACGAACGATCACAAAGTAGCACAAGGCCCTAGCCCAAGTCAAAGTTACATCTCAAAAATTCTTTACAAAGAAATTACAAGTAAGAAGACCTAAGGGGGAGTGGATAGAAGCCCCTGCAGTTCGGTAGACACAGCATCAACAAGAGAAGCAGAACCCTGGGGCTCGGGAGGCAAGGATCCTGATGCTGGAGGAGTGGAATTTTCGGGAACACTGACCCCAGGAGCCTCCGCCGTACCAGGCAATGATGTTTGTTCAAGTGCCCCAGTCACCAGGTCAGCAGATGAGGCCACAGCAAGAACAGTAGAGGGGGAAGCAGAGGCATCTAGGAGGGGAGCTCCAGGAGGAAGAGCTGAGGTGTCTTCCTCACCACTAGAGTCAGATTCTTCCATTTCCTCCTCAGTAGGGATAGGGAAATTGAATTCGAGATCTGGGTAAGCTTTGATAGCTTTACGCCTAAAAGCAACCCATCCAGTAGCCCACAAAGTGGTGGCCTCATCTTTAAGCTCGGCAATCTCCTTACTTTTCTGTGTGACCAAGTTTTTCTGCTCCTCAAGCTCCTCACAGAGCTTGCCATTTGCTTCATTGAGGGCGAGATAGTCTTGCTTGGTCTGGCTGAGCTCTTTCTTGGCGTCAAAAGCCTCTTGGCTGGCCTTGGTCCACGCCTCAACCTTAAGCTGCAGGTCCTCCTTAACCAGCCTCAGTTCGTCCTGAGCTTTCTTCTCCCCTTCCTCAGCTCTGACCTTGACGGACAATGTATGCTTAAGGTCGGAAGCTTGCTTCACCAACTGCTCTTTGAGGTTCTCCACCTGAGCTTTGAGGTCTTCATTCTGAGTTCCAAGGCCTTCGTTCTCAAGAGACAATTCAGAAATTTTGGCCTTATATGTCTTCAGGACCTTAAAGGAGCTCTCTTGAGACTGGACTCGGTGCAGCAGACCTCTCGTATGAAGGGCAGCCTGAGAATATAAAGAAAGAACAGAAAATTACATCAGACCACAAAATGCGAACAAACAAAGAGGAAAAGGGGCCAGCACTTACAGCAGCCGCCCCCTGAAGAGTTGAAGAGATGGATTCCTCAAGGGGCATGGAAGCAGCCTTCAGGACATCAGATTCAGAAAAAATAGAGGACAGAGCTCCAACAGCAAGGTCCATGTTGTCAAAAAAGGAGTCCTCATCCTCCCCCTTTTTCTCAATCACCTTCCCCGAGGCGCTGTATCCGAAATTTCTGGGTTGGAGGTCGGGAATCAACTTCAAGGCCTTCTCGACCTCGGAGGAGGAAGGGGAAGCCTGCCCCCCCTCTTGAGCAGACGCCAGCTCAGAAGGAGCCACTGGAGGGGAGGAGGGGATTGCGGTTTGTGGAGTCCCAGAGGAGGAGGGCGGAGCCTTGCTTGGAACCTGTTCTTCAGTTATAGAGGGGGGAGAAGACACCTCCAATCTGGGGATTTTAGCCCGGACACCTGGACCACTCCCAGAACTAACCCGAGACTTGCGCTTGCTGGATCTACCACCTTTCATCAGTTCATCCACCTTGGCCTTGAGCTCTTCTGGAGTAGACTTCATGGTAGAAGAATCTGGAATGTCTGGGGAGAGTAGGGAGACGTAAGGAGAAGAAAAGGGGAAGGAAGCACAACGAAGAGGAAAAGAAAGAAGGTACCTTCGTCAGCCCCTAAAACCGATAATGGGATCGCCAAGGTCACCACAGGAGGACTTAGACCTATCCGCACCAAATTTCGTGACTCAATAAGGTCAGCGTACCTCTCTGGCTTGATCTTCTCCAACTCCACTAGCACTTTCTTATCCTCAGGGCTGAGCTCAAAACGATCACCTGAAAAGAAGAAAGCGTGCAAGTAAGAAGAAGGCTAAAGGTGTGCAAGTTCCAAATCAGAGTTCAGTTGACTTAAGAAAAGACTCACGCAAGTTGTCTGGTTCAGTCCAAGCTGTAGGGATACCAAGAGTATCCGTCTTATCAGCAGGATTATACTCCCAATTGGTGCCCCCGACAAAGAAGAAGTGTTCTTTCCAGTGCTTATGAGAGGTCGGAATATTAGAGATAAGCTGCCTAGCGTTGGCACGCTTAGAGGCATACAAGAAGCCTCCAGAGGTCGGCTTGACGTTGAAGAGCTCTAAAAACAAAGAAACACTAGGAAGCCCAAGTTTATGCTTCCTAAAGATGACCAGAAGACCAATCATGACACCATAGAAGTTGGGGGAAACCTGGGAAGGGCACACATGGAAGTGTTGCAGAACAGCCTTGACGAAGGGGTGCAGAGGAAAGCGAAGACCGTTCTCAAAGGAGGCAAGAAAGAAGCAGACCCTATTGTGTACTTGTTCTACATAGTAGACAGATTTGTCTGAGCACCAAGGTTCGACCCCAGGAGGAAAGCCATACCGAAGCTTATAAACTTTCATTAGCTCAGGGGCCTATTTGCTGTAGCCCACAGACTCGGCGTGCTTAAAGGCCTGCCCCAAATATGAGGTCTTCCCTTCAACCCCAACTCCACTGACCTTACCTTTGCCTTTGTCTGGCTTAGGAGGCAAGGAGGGGGACGCTGAGGGAGGCTCTTCGGTATTAACCTCAGAATCAACGGTTTCCACCCCAGGGAAGTTATCTATCTCGTCGCCTACCTCCCCTAATTCAGAGTCCTCTTCGGCTGACCTAGACCCTAAAAGTGAAACAGAGGAGCGAGTGGCTCCAGAGGAGGCAGACATGATAGGAAGGGAAAAAGGAAGGTGAAAGGACCGATAAAGCAAAGGAGCACGGGTTAGGCACTCTTTGATAACCCTTGGGTCAGCACAGTAACTCCCGACGGCAAGAATGTGAACTATAGAGCTCCAATCGACGAAATAAGGAAGGGGGGCTAAGCAATGGTCGCGATTCCAAAAATAAAAGAACCGAAAAGCCCAAAAATGCAGCAACCACCTCGAATTCGAGGGATCCAGAGTAAAGGAAGGAAGAGGAAGGGGCAAAGGACGTACCTAACTCAGGAATAGCTGTGAACGGTAGCCTGAAGCACTATCGGAGGAAGGAGGCGATGCGAATCTTCGAAACGAGGGTAGGGAAGTCGATTTCAAGCAAGAAAACAGAGAGGCTCAAGCAAAATGGTCCGAAATCGCAGAGAGAATGGAGACGAGGAGCAGCGAGGAAGATGAATAGTGTGAAGAGACGGTTCAGGTAGCCGTTTGGGTCTTTAAAGCTTGAGGGACGTGGGTAAAGACATGCGCGGGAATCGAGGAAACATAATTGCTGTAAACCGTCAAAAATCCTCAAGCCACATGCTGGCCACGTGCGGGTCTAATTCAGTTCGTGTAGGTCAGCCCCTGCCTAGGCTAACCTAAGGCAAGGGCTGGGGGGCAACTGATGATACCTGAAATGAACAGACACGAGCTCAGGAAATAAGCTCAGGTCGGGAGCTCAGACAGAAGAAGCAGAGCTCATCCGGCATTGGCCAGAGCTCATCTAGTCAGCGCTAAAGGCTCCCAGCTGAGGACACGAGTTAAGAAATGATGAAAGGACAGCAAGGTAACTACGGATATCACTAAAAAGAAAGTAGAACCATTCCAAGGCATTAGACCCGCAATCAACCACGATCCCCTCCTAAAGCTAAGGAGAATCCCATGAAAGAAGGCAAAGATCTCTCTGTTTGAAGCCAGCCGTAAGGAGTTTAGGTAACTCCGGAATTATGGATGAAGATAGGGCACGATCCCTTCAATATAGGAGGTAATTCCGTGTTAGAGGGAAGCATGAGGCCATAAAAGGGGAGGACAACCTCCATGGCCAGGGGGAGAACAACCAGAAACCCTAAGACTCTGATAATTCTACTGTAACACATTCAATTTCATCAATAAAGACAAGGGAGTAAAAGCCTCCATTAGAGAGTGGACTAGCCGAGCTCACTAGCCGGTGAACCACTATACTTCTACCGTATTTCACACACTATACGTCGTAAAATATAGCATTCATCCACCACTTTATGGGCCTGGTAGCTCAGACACCATATCAAGCCCTATACAGATCACCCAGATAAGATACTTCGATCCCATAGCTCATTCCCGAAGGTCTACACCATCATCTTTGAACTTTGAAGAACGCGCAACGAGTAAAAATGTCTTAGACACCTTGTATGGAGAATATGGCTTTATTGCAGAATATGGATTTATGGCAGAATATGAACAATACCTTGGACCCAGATGAATTTTCTTGAGGTCAGTGACGTTGTGACCGAAAATAACAAAGTAAAGTGACCAATTTTTGATCGATAACCTGGTGCTCTGATACCAATGAAGGAATTTTCGGAACAAAATTTGATGAATAGGGAGCTAGCCTTTGAGAATTTAAAAATTATCTTTGATATGAAGGCAATAGAGTTGAGATTTCCCCTCAATGGATTTTCTCACAAATTGAGTGTTTTCTTGGTGTGTTCTCTCTATATGCAGAGAACCTTATTTATAAAGGAAGATTCAGCTAGCTGTTCAACTAGCCGTTACCACTCAACATAATATCTTCAACTCACCAATATTTTCTCAACTCCACCGGTATTTCTTCAACCCTCTGCAGTCAAAATAGGCTAATTATACTCCAAGTAAGATTGACTAATCTTTTACTACTTGATGGGTCCCTCTAGCCAAGTCACCCATACTGGCTAGAAAAGATCCAACCCAAACATCCAATTATATCAATGTAATATATGTATGCATGCAATATTATAAAATAATATTTAATACATAATAATTTCATAAAAAATGCATCTACGATATATATCATGAATAATGCAATATTTAACCAACGGATTGAGGTTTTATATATTCTGAATTTGACCACCATCCATGACTTAATTAATATCGAGCGATTTTAGCCACATATTCCAATAGGGGGCAACCTTTTGATCAGGGTGAATAGGGGTGTTCATCCTACCCGATTTAATCGGAAGACAAAAAACTCTTCCGCATTCCTACCCAATTTTTGCGGCTAGCCGTTCAGTAGGGTAGGAAATTGCGGCCAATCGAAAATTTGAACACCCCTAAGGGTGAACACTTGAATGGTCGCCAGAATTTGGTTTTCAATGGAAACCAGTTGGTAGAAATAATGCAAGATTTGTATGGTCCTAGCTTAAGAAAAATTGAGAGGCCTGTGTTCAGAAAGCTCCCTCCATGGGCAAACTACGAAGAGTTCCTAGGGGATATAAAATCCTAGAATTTCATCTCTTCTCTGGTGAAGAGAGCTAATCCAAAATAGAACATGTAGGAAAGTTCACTTTCTAATGTGGAGAGGTTGGACACAATGGGAATTTAAAAATAAAATTGTTCCCACAGTGCCTAACAAAAACTATTTTCACTTGGTTCATCAATTTCCCTGCTAATTCAATTCAGACATGACAGGAAATTGAAGAAGTTAGAAAAATAACTCAAACTCCTCACAAGACCCACGATTAGGGCATTTAAGACTAGTGCTAGAGTTAGTTTTTAGGAAGTAGTTAGTGCTGTAATCAAATATTGTTAAATCAGTCACTTTGTAACTGAAACTCACTCGATTGAATTAATAAATACATATTTCTTTGTTAGTTCATTATTTCGTGTGTTTGGATATCAAATTTCATCCAAAGAAGTCCTAAAACAAGGCAGTAGAACCCATCTACAAGCAATCACCTGAGAGTTGTCTATCGATTGAAACATTTCTGTCGATCGTAACAGATTTTAGAACAACACCATTACAACAAATTTTATTGGAATATGAGGTCACAATACAACATGAACAATATGAGTTCAAGCCTTTTGCTTTATTTGTGTAGCGGGAAAAAAATTTATATGCAATAATGGAAATAAAAAAATTTGGAGACGACGATAATATTCCGTGCAACAAGGTGATTGTGGCAATTATAATTCAGCCAAATGGTGAATATCGATGGGATATGTGTCAGTTGGTAGCAGAGCATTGTATGCTCTTCTAGCAGAGATCAGATTTATTATCTCAGTAGGATGAAAAGCATCCCAGAATGCATACTCAGTTCTATTGCTGCATGGTACTTGTCCTTGAACACATAATCCCGTTGTTGTCGATACTTCACAGCATGGAGTGTTTGGGACTGTAACACCTGCAATGTATACATGAAATTAGAGAAATAACATATTTACTCTAAGGAAATATGTATTTTGAATACATTATGAATTATGTATCTAGTAGGATGAATGACATTTTAGCCCCCTCAACTACGGGTCTCATCTCACATTGCCCCCTGAGATAAAATTTCTTACATTGTCCCTCAATTCTTGAATTGGTTTCATATTTTCCTAAAACTAAAAGTTAATCATATTTTAAATGAAATTTTTTCCAAATATGTTGTAAAATACAGATTTCCAAAGTCCACAATTGGACTATATTGAACCAATAACCAGTTGGAGGTTCAACATGAACTACACATAATAGTTGCAAGAAGAGTGTGAACCATATAGGTGGAGGTCAATGTGAATGTCATAACAATCGATGGAGGTAATATGAGACATTAGACATGTATAAATGACGTGTATAAATGATTCGAACTCTATCCTAACATGAGTCTAACCTCGAATTAAACTCGAACACAGGCTTAAGCTTTATACGTAAGACATACGAGTTGAGCTGAGCCAAGTCCGGGTTTAGGCACAATATTAATAACTCGAATTTGAACAAAATTTTTGAAGATCATCATGGTCTCCAACAAATCCCGGACACACTTCGCAAATGAATGAGCTACGCTGAAATAACTTAGTGCTCGACTCGAATCAGTTCTTTGGCACCCTATAAACATGAATACAATTGAAAAAATGAACAAATTTGGAGAGAATGTTATGAAAATGTACCAAGAACTGAAAGATCCCCGGAAGTAATGCTTGTGGTGTTTATATAGATGAATTTTGCACAATGTAGATCCTTGTTGAGGTCATCAACCAGTGGCTTAAGCCTGTTGTTGAATAGTTGGACTTCGTTGTTTATCGTATCCACGCATCCAGAAGCATTTATGGCATGTGATGCCAACTCACCAGGAGTGCAACCTATTTGACCAAGTCCAAAAATTGCTATTTTTCTTGCTCCATGCTTGTACAAAGTCTAGCATCAAGAGAATAGCTGTTAATAGGGGGCATTTTTAAGACAAGATATGTTTACACAAGACGAATCTAACATGAAATTTGAAGAGTAGGATTAATTTTTTTTTAAATAATGGAAAATTGACACCTTGACATTCGGGTTGGGAATGTGGGTATTGACTAGTTTTGTAAACGATTCCCAAAGTGACACATATATAATAGGTTTGGATTATTGTTAAACACGAATAAGTCGATTTTAACATGATAAAATGTCTTAAGTATTTGTTTTATTTTGCATTTCTTGATCAGCTATTGTCCTAATCCTAGTAGAATTATAGGAGTTTTTTTTTTTTTGTTCAACAGTCAGGGGTATCCGAGCCAATTTACGCACACTACGACCAATTTTCTCTCCGGTCTGGTCAAAGGCAGACCGTCATCCACGTCACAACTAAGATATTCATAAGGAATAAATCATTTATGACCTGCCACAAAAGATTGTCAATATTCAAACTGACATCTAAATTTACAGCTTGCCTTGTTACTACTTGAACTACCATTTGAGGTTAGAATTATAGGAGTTTGCATTTGATTTACTAGCATAAAGGTCAAGTGAATATATGGTTTATGGGGGTTCTATGAATATTGGGTTTGTTGAGATAAAAAAAACATATTATTATTGAACTTCCTCTTCATAGGTTATACATGGCTATCTATCGGAACGCGACAAAGGTCATGGACTGGCCATTGAACCCTATCTAATAAATGGAAGGCATCAATTGTCCAGTCTAAAAGGACCGTGATTGGTGAAGGACTTAAAAGCGCCTAAGAAGGAATAGTAGATGATCTCCGGACTTACTTGATTTGGCCTCACTTAATAGGCATTAAGTAAGATGATGGGACATTTTGTGAGAGCCTCTCGATGACGACACGTGGTCTCGGCACCAGAGTACCACCGATTGGTAGGGAGACGACACGTGGTCTCGGCATCAATGGGGTACTCCACTTACCGATAGCGACGCGTGTCCTCGGCACCAAGGAACTTCGGTGTTTCTCCAGCGTCCACGTGTCCTCGGCTTTAAGGAATATAGGGATAAAGAGACCCAACCACGTGTCCTCGGCACCAGGTCTCCCGTCTAACTCCATGACGACCTGTCCATTCTCGGTCTTAGGGGTTCCTCGATAGGAGCACGTCATCTCGGTCCTAGGGGATGCGCCGACATCCTTCAATCTATTAAACTGAGTCAAGTAATGAGTCACTAGCCTGCCCTTTCCATCAAGTCAGAAAGGCAGGGTAAACAGAGCTGGCAACCAAGAGGGTATGGACACGTGGCATTATGAACAGAGCCGTACATAACTTTACAGAAAGGTCCCAGCCACTATGCAGCTGTGCAGGGGGTCATTTAATAAATTCCCAGAATGATGGGACGTCCTTGATGACTGATGGAGCCCGGAAAGGGGCGCATTAAGTGCCTCAGAAATCAAGCATTTAATGTATTTACATAGAAGCAAGAGCATTTATTGCTCGGGCGCCAGGGGAAGGGATCATTGATTGTTCGGGACGCCGAGCATTTAAGAACCGGCAGTCATCCCTGCAAAAGAGAGAAAGCGCTTTCCCATGACTGGCACAACCTACTACTCACTAGCCTGTAATGATTACTACCAACAAAGGTATAAATAATCCTCTTAGAGACGAAACAGAGGTACGCGAGATACAAACACAAAAAATAATACAGTGTTCTCCATATTCTCTCTCTCAAAAAGAATTGACTTAACCGTCGGAGGGGATACGCCGGAGACACTCCGACGCCCTTCTAACTTTTCTTTTTTGATGCCAGGATACGCCGAAATACATCACTGTCCGCTGAGATTGACCCAAATACTCCGGGATTGAGCCGTCCTAACTAACCAAGTCCTCTTTGGTTACATCACGCCTACCTCTTTGCCACGAGATTGTTGACACTCGAGGTAAACACGAGTTCACCAGTGTCCTGTTTCTACTCATACATCTATTGTGCATAAATTGGTACGCACATAAGACAATCAAAATGAGTGTAATCAAAATTGACTAATATTCAATACGAATCCAAAGTGACACGACTCGTTCGAGATCCATGGACCCCAAACTATTAAGGTTTCCTCTAACTTCACACTCTTTAGATTTGATAGGTGTTGTAGCATATTATCTGAAGATTTTTATACTGACCCTTAATTTAGACGAATATTGTTGAATGAGGACTGCAGCATACTGATCTGGAGTATATTTGCGGCTTGTGGAGTAGAATTGAGGTTGTAAGTAGTTGTTGATGTAGTCATTACTTCCTATTACCACACCATATATGCATTTGTTCAGGTAATCTTTAGCAGCAGCTTTGTTTCCAAGTAACAATTCGATGTGTGAAACAGTGACGTTGTGGTTTCGTAACTGTTTCTTCAAGCTGATCCGACCACCCTGTGAGAAGAAACAAGGAGAGTTATTTGTCTTTATTTTTTTCTGACCCACAAATATCCTGTGAATTACGAGTAAATATTCAATGTAACTGTTATGTCAGCAATGATATGTGGTGTAACGTTCAATAAGAAAACTAAAAAAAATGGATAAGGTGGACCCCGTTGCCTTACATGAAAGTAGTTATATATTACATGAAGAGCGATACTATTTGGACATAATTTATTGACCTAATTCACTATATCCTTTGGATATACTGTGAACCCCAATCAAACATTAGAACTTTGTGTTGATTCAATAATTTCAATGAAGTCACATCATTAAGTCACATTTTTAGGTCTAAATACATTGTGGACCCCGTTGCCTTACATGAAAGTAGTTATACATGAAGAGCGATATTATTTGGACCTATTTAGTGATCTAATTTGTTGTCTTAGTTCACTATATCCTTTGGATTGACTGTGAACCCCAATCAAACATTAGAACTTTGTGTTGATTCAATGATTTCACTGATGCCACATCATTAAGTTAGATTTTTAGGTCTAAATACGTTACTATTACATGAATGAGTGGTTATTTAATTTTGTGGGGCTCACTTGCTTACTTACTAGTGAACGATTACATCATGTGACATTACTGATGTGCTATAACCGTTACATTGAATATTTTCTCATGAACTACATAAACTATCCACTTTATCACATTATACCTTCAAATATAAATTTACGTTTCACATGCCTCTAATAATTGTCTTTTGTTACAACTTTTCATGACAAATCAAGGCAACAAGAATTCGACTTAGTTGAGAAGATAAAAATCACATCTCCTCTCATTATGGGCTTGCACTTTGTCCAAATTTACAATGAACAAAAGTCATCGATTAGGGCAATATGATACTCAAACTAATAATTAAAGGTGCAATATGAGAGAGTTGATAGTTCAAGGGATAATGTGACATGGGCAACATAATTTATGGGTTTAGAGTATAATTGTCCTTTTTCTGTAGTTAGCACAATGATTAACAACATTTACAGATTAAAGAAAACAAACAAACACTGTGCATGATTATCAATAGTTTAAGTCAAAATTTCTCTTTAGCCTTTGACCCAAAATCTATTTTTCTGAGTAAAGGTGGCTATATGTTAGTTTTCAGCTACCAAACCAAGACAACTGTCTTTCCTCTGGGCTTGGGATTAGGTTTGTTAATTTTCCACCTTAATATCAACCCGGCATGGGGACAAATCCAAAATAACACGATAAAGTAATACAACGAAGTTGGGTTAGTTTTAGCCCTGAATAACCCGTTTACTTGAATTATGAGAAAAAAAAAATGTATGATCTTTTGTCTTTATATTTCCTTGTATGTTAATAGATAAACTGTTCTAACATTAAGTGATCTTTTGAATAGATGGGATGATGAAAAGAGTATATGATATGAAATCGAAATGATGCGATCCAAACAAAGACAGGACACAAGTGGATTGATGCCCCTACTTGGGATACAGTGTCAACAACATCTTCTTCCTCCACACCTCCCTAGCTCACATACATATATACACAGAGGGATAAAACATAATTGCACACAAATCATTACCAGTGTTTTTCCGGTTTCGCTGCGAATTCCGGCTCCACCAGATCCGTAGTTGACACCTTTAAGGATGTCTGAGCCATTTGCTGTTGCAAAGGGTGGAATGAAATCTTCAAAGCCTAAAAGTTCACCTGCAAGGTTCATTATTCCGTCAGTACGATAATCATTGTTAACAAGTGCTAAGAATAAACTTAAACAACTTTTAAGAATTTTGTAAACTTTTAAGAATAAACCATAAGGGACTAATTGTATATTAATTTGTGTGTGTTAATATAACTAGCTTTGGAAATCCATCATGAAATATTGAAGGAATATGCTCAAAATCAGGTGGAGAGAAGTTGAAAAGAGACCAATAATATCCGCTGCGTTTCGACCGTTGGTGAATCTGCCAGTCGGCCCAGCCGGAAAATCGATTCCATACGGTAAGAAATTGACTTTTACCACCGTTACAAGGTCATTGTTATTGCCATTATCGACTAGTGAGTCTCCAAAAACAAAGTAACAAGGGACTTGTGGTTCGGCACGAACAAATGATCGAAAATTCAGCAGCAGGAATAACATTATGGACATTAGATACCATAGCTTAACCCCACAAGCCATAGATGAGAAAAGAACATAAGAAGTTGTAGTATGAGAAGATGAACAGTCCAATACAAGAGACTCCCGACAATGTGGATTTTGGAGAGAGATGTATGGAGTCTTATCTTTTCGTAGAGAGATGCTGTCTTCGTGAAGTTATAGCATGAGAAGATGATGTAGGATATATAGTTGTGTGTGGATCTCAAGGAACTGGAAGCCAAAGAGGAATTACAATGAAGATGTAATACCAGAAAAGAAGTATGGCCAAAAAGAACCTGGGTATGAAGCCTAATAGCAACCATTATGAAAAGTAAGGCTTGCTTTATAAAGGGTAAATTATATTTTAAACCCCTAAACTATGGACTCAATTTCAATTTGCCCCTTGAATTAGTGCATTTTTCACATTGTCCCTTCAATTACTCAAATTATTTCACATTGCCCCAGTTGCAAATGTTCGCTATCTTTTTTGATGGAAATTGCCAAAATGTTGGGGCTAACTGAAATAAATTACATAGTTCGAGGACAAAGTGTAATAACTTTATATTAAATATATAACAGACGTTACTAATTGAAGCGGTCTGAAACTAATCACATAGTTGATAATACAATGTGAAAAACAAGATAGCTGAGTGGACAATGTGAAAAAATGTCATAATTTAGGGGGTCAAAGTATAATTGCCCAATTATAAATTGATGGAATGACCACTTTATTTGGTTTTTTACCCGATAAAAAAGGCATATAGAGTATAGTTTAAGACATGCTTAAGGACTTTCCGAGTTATACAATGGTTTGATTGTGTTATTTATTTTGCAATTGGACTAATGTCATCGAAGCTGAAAAACAAGGTAAACCAATAGACAGATTGCTCAAGCATGGCAACTACTCAACTCTTGTTTTTGTATATGATACAGATCATTGTCTGTTATTATAGGATAGGAGGAAATCTGTGGGAGTACTTTTGTTACCAGCACCTGCCCCAGATTTAACTTTTGGAGATTTATACAATTAGTTTAATTACAAAAAAAAATAAATAAAAAACTTTTGTTTGTTGGGGTCAATGTTGTAAAGGTACTTAATTAAAAGGGTTACTCAATATTCCATCTAAACAATTATACAACTCTATTAGAATCATTCCATCAAGGAGGCTGTTTGTTTTTTTTTTTTTTTAAATGTTCTTTCGTTGTCACAACTGTTTGGAGGACGAATCTACAGCTGCTATAACTTTATTTTATAAGATTTTATCAAGAAAGTCAACTACGTTTTTACAACTTTTTTTTTTTTGGAATATTTTGTCAACGTTTTGGGATAGTGGGCATAAAACTATACACGCAATACAAAAAACTATGATTCAACTAGGACAAACACCCTGAATAAAGGAAGGGTTCTTGTGTTATCTAGTGATGACCAGAGCGTTCTCTCATTGCCTCGAATCACTACAAGCAACCCAACTAAAATAGTTTACGATTGCTTTTGCTAAAAGATAGTAGAATGATTGAGTACGAAAACCACAAAGGAGAAGCTTTTTTAAGAAATAAATTAATTCAAGAGGTTTGTCACGGAATCTCAAAGTTTTTTCTTTTGTTGGGGGGGGGGGGGGGGGGGGGTGTAAATAAACGTGTATTGATAAAAAGCAAATGTACACAAAAGTGACAAGTTACAAAAGCAAACAGATCTTGCCACTGCTGAACTCCAAAAAAAGAAAAGAAAAGAAAAGAAAGATGTACAGTAAGCTCAAAGAGAACTTAATCTATTAAGAGTGCTGAAATCAATATTCTTATAGATAAATTTCTCATGTACAAACATCCTCAATAAAATCAAGCCAAAAAAAGTCGGCAAGGAGGATTGATGTGCCAATTCTGAAGGATGTTTGTGACACTATGAGCTGGTTTGATCTTCATGGACAAATTCTTTCTTCTAATGTCATTAGTAATTTCAATTTTGACAGCAACAACATCCTTGATCTCATGCCGAAATATTCTGTTTATTCCTGTCTCCACAAGCCATACACGATAGCTGCTAGACAAATCCTCAGGAGTGTAACTCTAAATGATTTTTCCCTTCCATTCACTTGATGCCCTATGTATGAACTGAGGCCATGCGGTGGGATTCCATATAATACCACATTTTAGTAACACATGGCTCCATATTTCAGCCGAGATTGGGCATTCAATACCAATATTAGCCAAGTAGGACTGCATTTTGTCTTTGGTTCTTAATTTCTCTAGAATTGCAATCCAAAGGATAAAACTCATCCTTGGGATTGATTGTCCATACCAGATGAGGTTAGACCAAGGAACCTTAGAAGATGAAGAGGAAATAGATTTCGAAGCAGACTTGGCAGAGTAGATACTATCAAAAGGGGATGATATTAGTTAATTTACATACATTAATATAGAAGTTTCCATGGCATCAGCTTATAGGTGCGACTCAACTTAGCCCAAAGGAGAGTTCCCACGAGTATAAGGTAGCATTTGATAATGTTTTTCAAGTATTTTAATTTTTAAACTTGTAAATACTTATTTAATGGATTATTTATTTTGTATGGTGTCTTTTTTAAATTTGTTTTCCAGGCTTACTTCTTTTCTCTAGCAGCCTCTTCACTAGTCGTCACCTAACCCTCATTGACAATTAGGTTGTGAATGTGATCCTTGTGGTGGGGCTTTTCGTGAGATGGGTGACAACCATGTTGATTCTGCAAGATCATATTTATAATTTTTTTTTGGGGTAAGTATATTTTTATGATTTATCGCTTATATTTAATCTTTGTCGTTCTAACATGAACCAATCTCCATTCACAAGTGGACAATTTGTTCAAGTGATTTAGGACTTTTTGGACGTGAAGATATTATAGTTATCAATCTTTCAATTTCCCTTGTGTAAATTGATGATACCAAAAATTAGGCAAGATTAAGGTTGAGCTTCTTAGTTCAGACATCTCAGCTCATAATCATTAGCTTGGGAGGCGCAGGTCAGGAATCATCACCGACATGACCCTCGTGCACATGGTGACAGCGACAGCTCGCACCTCGGAGAAGGCTACGTCACACCTAGGAAATATAACCCCTAACGGCCAAATATTTTGTCACGTGGGTCGTAACAACCCTAAGGGGATCACGTTGATTACGCAAGGATTGCATTGGTTACGGGAGGATCGCAGAGATCACGCAAGACAACTGTATACTATAAATAGGGATCAAATCCCTCGCATCATAATCAAGCAAGCATCTGTGCCATTAATCTTGTGTAATTTTGTAACATTCTTCTTCCAAGTAATAGAAAACTCTCAAGGAGTAAGTGACTCTATTAGAGTGGACTACCCAAGTTTCCAAGCTGGTGAATCATTATAAATTCTTGGTCTATTGGTCTTTGTTCCTAGCTAATTAACTCCAGAATCCATTATTCAAACCCCAAGAGCCTAGAAGTTCTGACTGGATATCCCAGTAAACCTCATCAGCATCCTTAATAAGATCCCAAAATTGTTCACATCTCCTCGATCGCGCAGAACACACCATCACAAATAATTTACTTTGAGGTAGGAATAAATTTCACCTTATGAATCATTCGCTCGGTGAAAAGAATTACAAGTAATGGCTGAGTATTAGAAATGATTACAAAGATGTTGAATCGATTCAAAGGGACATTGTAAATGTTGTGAGAGGCACAGTATTTTCCATCAAGACCAAAAATGGCCCGGGGAACTGAAGCACAATTGAAGAGAAGAGTGACATATAGCTCTTTCTAGTGAAGCTGCAAACTAATATCATGTCAAAAAAGAAGTTGCAAACACTTTTCATATAGCAGACAAAGGAGAATCTCAGTAAATTGATTTACTGAAATCCAAAACAGCTTGAAACTAAATCTTTACGTTAAATATTTATTATAGGAATTTCAAAAGGATCAATTATGTCTGGGATAAGTATAGGAATGAAGATATGGTAACAATAAGGATATAGGGGACAGTCTATATAGGAGGAACTGAAATATAGATGGGTATATATAGGAGCTCTACTGCTGCCTCCCTTTCTGTTTCACCCTACAACCTAATTGGTCGGGAAGTACCATAGCGTGGCGACGTGATTCAACACAGGACCTGATGTTCTAATACGCAGAGACAAAGCTATGAAGAAAAATCAGAAAGAGTGACACAATAAACCCCCCAAAGAGAGGACATGAAATATTTGTATTCGACTTGGGTAAAAGTTAAACCTTTGACCTTTAGGGTATGAGAATCGTGAGAAAATCGAAAAATGGCCAACTACATTAAACACATGTGGTTATGAAGGATATAACTCTTATATATTTATAGTTTTTTCTAAACAGTACACATGTTTTATACTTTTTTTATTAAACTAACAGACAGATGAATATTATTTATTAGCATTGTAACACAATCTTTGCTTAACAACTTATGCAAACTTGTAACAACAGTAATTGCCATTATAACAAATTTTATTGGATACTGAGGCCACAATACAACATGACATCAATCTTTTTGCTTTATCTGTCTTACAGGAAAAAAATATTATGTGTCCAGTATTGGAAATAAAAAACCTTCGGGACAACGATAATATTATGTGCAGCAAGGTGATTGCAGCAATTATAATTTGGCTAGGCGGCGAATATCGATCGGATATGCGTCAGTTGGAAAGAGAGCTTTGTATGCTCTTCTAGCGGAGATCAGATTTATTATCTCAGTAGGATGAAAACTATCCCAGAATGCGTACTCGGTTCTGTTACTGCATGGTACTTGTCCTGGAATACATATTCCCGTTATTGTCGATACTTGGCAGCATGGAGCATTTAGGACTGTAATACCTGAAATGTATATGTGAAATTAGTCATATATGAATAACGATATAGTTGAAGGTCAATGTGAAAAACATAACAGTCGAGGTAGGTAATTTCAGACATAAGGCAAGGTTGATGTGATCAAAGTGTAATTTTTCCTATATAATATTACACATGTACAAATGAATCGAGGTTTCTCTTGAACATAAGCTCAAGCTCAATACATAAGACATATGAGTCGAGTCGAGTCTGAGTGTAGGCAAAATTTTAAAGAGCTAAGCTTGAACAAAACATTTGAAACTCAACATGGTCTCTAATTGATCTCGGACACTCTTTGCAAATGAACGACCCATGCTCGAATAGCTTGGTGCTCGGCTCGATTCAATTCATTGGCATCCTATACACATGAATGGAATTGAAAACAACAAAAAAAATTGGATAGAATGTTATGAAAATGTACCAAGGTCTGAAAGATTCCCAGATGTAATGCTTGTGGTGTTTATGTAGATAAACTTTGCATCATGTAGATCCTTGTTGAGGTCATCAACCAATGGCTTAAGCCTTTTGTCGAATAGCTGGACTGCATTGTTTATCGTATCCACGCATGCAGAACCATTTGTGGCATGTGTAGCCAACTCAGCTGGAATGCAACCTATTTGACCAAGTCCATGAATTGCTATTTTCCTTGCTCCATGCTTGTACAAAGCCTGGCATCAAGAGAATAGCTGTTCAAAGGGGCAATTTTCACCACCATATGTTAACACAATATGAATTTCGACATTAAATTAGTGGGTTATGATTGATTAAAAATAATAAAAAAATTCACTGATCCATTGATGTGCTGGTTGAAATGGTTATGATTGACTAGTTTTCTATACAATCTCCAAAATAACATGTCCTGCTAACCCGATTAATAATAAGACTGGGTTATTGTCAAACATGAATAATAACTCAATTTTAACATGACAACTTCGTTTAACTGGTATTGAATGGAGAAAAATGTCGGATTTTTCATTTATTTTGTATCTCTTGACCAGCTATTACACTAATCCTTGTAGAATTAGAGAATTTTGTATTTGTAGTTTTGCTAGCATAAAAATCAAGAAATTTAAGGGGACCTATGATGGTGGGTTGGTTGAGATAGAAAAGAGTACTATTATTTGGTTTCATACCCACGGGTTATACGTGTTTATTCGAACACAGCAAGGGTCATGGGCTGACTATAAACCTTATTCACTAAATGGAAGGCATTAGTTGTCCACTTTGAAAGACCGCGATTGGCAAAGAGCCTAAAAGCACCTAAAGGGAATAGCACAAATAATATAGGGACTTAAGTTAATAGGCATTAAGTAAGACAGTCTAAATGGGTCTAATCAGGGTTGACTGGTATTTTACATGAGTCCTAAGTGACAAGGTATGACACAATTCGTTCGTGATCCGCCAACCACTAACTGCAAACTCTTCAGATTTGATAGGTGTAGCATATATATAAGAGTTGACGAATTTTGTACTGACCCTCAGCTTAGAAGAATATTGTTGAATGAGAATTGTAGCATATTGATCTGGAGTATATTTGCGGCTTGTGGAGTAGAATTGAGGTTGTAAGTAGTTGTTGAGGTAGTCGTTACTGCCCAATCCAACACTATATATGCATTTGCTCAGGTAATCTTTAGCAGCAGCTTTGTTTCCAAGTAACAACAATTCGATGAGTGAAACAATGACTTTGTGGTTTATTAACTGCATCTTCAAGCTGATCCTACCACCCTGTAAGGAAAACAAGATGAATCATTTGTGTGTAATTCTTTTTTCGATAAGTTTTCTATTTAATTTGCCCGTTACACTATTGAATTTCTTGAATTGATTTCACATTGTCCCAAATTTAAATTTCTGTTTTTCTTTTAGAAGGAAATTGTTAAAGCATTGAGGCAAAATGAAAAAGAAAGAACACACAATTCACGGGCAAAATGAAACAACTTTCGTCAAATTTGTGATAGATGTTAATCATTGGGTAATGTGAAACAACTTTTAGTTAAAAATACAATGTCAGAAATGTAAAAAGTGGTCATAATTGAAGGAGTTAAAGTGTAATTTGACCAAAAATGAATCTGCCAAGTCTTTGACCCCAACTCTTGTAATTAGGGGTGTTCGCCCTACCATATATGTAGGAATTATAATATTCTATATTTCTACCCGATACTTTGTGAAAAAAAATTTTTTTGGCCTACCTTACCAAATTAAATGTACTATTCCTATCCGAATTTCTTTCAAACCAATCGGGTAGGAAATCGGGTGAACACATATTTTTTAGTTATTATTTTTTGGATTATTTTAACAATTTAATTAAGTAACCTATACCAATTAACTAACACAATAATCCAATGACACTAAAGAAAACACAATAAATTCGATAATACATAAACAATTACAATAAAACACAACAAGAAAACCATAAACATCAATAAATTCCGCATTCCTACCCAATTTTTTGTGAAACACCAAAAAATCTTCTGTTGGCTTACTCGATTATTTCAAATAGCCAATAAGTAGGGTCAAAATTTGCAGGTAATCGAAAATTTGAACACCCCCACTTGTAATGGTGGCAAAAATCCATTTTTCTGTTTTAGCCCTCACTTGCCAAAAATCCATTTTTTACATGTTAACATGAACATGAAACAATCCCAGGACGATATAAATTCAACAATAACACGATCAATTAGCATGAAGAGGTCGCGTAGTTTTAGCTGTGAATAACCATAATTATAAGAAGATAATGTATAATCTTTTATCTGTTTGTTCCTCGATATGTCATTATATGAACAATTTTGGCATTATCATATGAAATGTGACCCGAACATGACACCACACGAGTCCATTCACACCCCTACTTGGGATAGGATGTAAACAATACCCTCTTTCCCCAAACCTAGCACACACAAACACACACACAGGGATAAAACACACTTGCATACAAGTTATTACCAGTGCTTTTGCAGTTTCGCTGCGAATTCCGGCTCCACCAGATGCATAGTTCACACCTTTAAGGATGTCCGAGCCAATTGCTGTTGCAAAGGGTGGAATGAAACTGTCAAAGCCTAAAAGTTCACCTGCAAAGCTAATCATTCGATCAGTATGATAATCATGGTTAGCAACTGCTAAGAATAAACTTCAACAGCTTTTAAGAATTTATAAGTTCATAGAAATTGTATTCCTGTTTTTTGGTAGGTAAATAAATTTTATTTTCAAAAATTTTTATATACTACAACAGAACTCAAAACCAGTTACGAGGTACACAGAGCAAATCTCATCGAAGAAAAAGCTCATCACAAGCTAATTTACAAAGTAAATAACAAATGATATTTATCTTACAACCCGAGAGACTACGTGCAACAAAACAAATGGAAGATCACTAAATTAATGGTACAACATTAAAATCATTAGGCACAAATTGTATCTATATGTTATATAATTAACTTTGGATATTTATAGTGAAGTATTGAAGAAATATGCTAGAGAGTTTCTAAATCAGGTGGAGAGAAGTTGAAAAGAGACCAATAATATCAGCTTGGGTTCGACCGTTGGTGAATCTGCCAGTCGGCCCAGCAGGAAAATCGATTCCATACGGTGAGAAATTAACGTTTGCCAGAGTCACAAGGGCATTGTTATTGCCATTATCGACTAGTGAGTCTCCGAAAATAAAGTAACAAGGGACTTGTGGTTCGCCACGAACGATGAATGATCGAAAATTCAGCAGCATGGATAACATTATGGACATCAGATACCATATCTTAACCCCACAGGCCATAGATAAGAAAAGAAAATAAGAAAAAGTTTTAGTATAAGAAGATGAGCAGTCCACTCCGGTCAATGCGGATTTTGGGATTTTGGAGAGTAAGATGTACGCAGTATTTTATCTTCGTGTACGGAAAGACTGTTTCTGTGAAGTTATAGTATATGAAGATGATATAGGCAGTTTGTGGATCTCCAGGAACTGGAAGCCAAAGAGGAATTACAATGAAGATGTAATACCAGAAAAGAAGGAAGTATGGCCTAAAAGCACCTGGGTATGAAGCCTAATAGCAGGAATTGGAAAAGAAAGGCTTGCATTATAAAGGGTAAATTACACTTTGACCCCCTAAATTATGGACTCGATTTCACTTTGCCCCTTGAACTAGTGAATTTTTTTACATTACCCCAATTGTTAACATTCGCTATATTTTTGTACTAAAATTGCTGATGTTTCGGTACAAATTGAAAAAAATTACAATGTTCAAATGGCAAAATAAAATAACTTTCCGTTAACTATTAGAGCGATGTAAAACTAATCAAATAGTTGATGATGTAATGTAAAAAATAAGATAGGTAAGGGAAATATATGAAAAAGGGTCATAGCTTTTGGAAGCCAAAGTATAATTTGCCCCATTATACAACTTTCTTTGGTTGTTTACGGATAAAAAAAAGTACATAAAAATATAGTTGAAGACATGCTTAAAGACTTTCCGAGTTATACAATGGTTTCATTGCGTTGTTTCATTTGCAATGACTTTCCGTTGTTTCATTTGCTAACAAACCCTGAATTCTATGTTGGACGAGTCCTTACAAATGACAAACCTTGTATTTGTTGAGGTCAATGTTGTAAGGCTACTTAATAAAAAGGGTACATATTCCATCTAAACAATTATACAAGTCTGTTAGAACCATTCCATCAAGGAGGCTATTTGATTTTTTTTTCTTTAAATGTTCTTTCTTTGTCACAATAATTTGGAGGGCGGATTTTCTCTTTCGGTCAATGATAAACCTAACTTACCGACAAAAAAAAAATTGTCATTACAACTTTTTTCTTGAAATTTTGTCAATATTTAGGGATGATGGGCATAAAATAGTAGAATGATTGAGTAAGAAGACCACATGAGAGAAGCTCTTTAAGAAATAAGCACCCTAAGAAACGGGAGTTAAAGAGGTTTGTTAGGAGAATTTTCAAATTATTTTTACGGGATAAATACACTTTTAGCCCTTAAAACATGCTTTCGTTGTCATTTTAGAGTTTACCTTTGACGAGTAGAACATCACAAATGAAAACTGTACAGCCAGCTCGATGGACCTCATGATCTTCTACCGTATGTCCTTTAACGCCAAAATCTTAATGCAGTATGGGCTGCAATTTTCCGAATTCTCTCTCTCTCTCTCTCTCTCTCTCTCTCTCTCTCTCTCTCTCTCTCTCTCTCTCTCTTCTAAACGTGAAGGTAAAGGTGCAATTGAGAGAAGCAGAAAGTGCGTATATTTATCGGCTACAGTAGAGACCCTAAGGAGAAATACAGATCAGTTTTTTAATGGGCTTAGGAATCCTCCTATGTCTAACTCATGACAAACATCCTACGGTCTATTAATAATATGTTAGTCCACTAAAACTTTATCATAGATCTCCCGGACCTTATCTCAAAATTATTTTTCGAGCTCTTCATTATTATATGCTTAATAATATTCTCACATTTAAGATTACAGATGTTCGTCAATTAATTAAATTATTGACAATTATATTTAATTGACTTTTTTCATCATTGAGATCTTACCACTCAACTTATTTGTCATGTCGGATAAATAAATCTACCAACGATGTTTGATAAGAACAAAACTTATGAACTTCATCAAAAGGACATCATCAATCTATTTAAATACTAGTACGTTATTTCTGTTAATATTAATTTCTACCATATAAATAATGACATCTCTCAATTCAACAAGTTTATTGAATTAAATATGAATCTCGCTCTGTAATGGACTAAGGTAACAATCATCATATACATGTGTCCATTAAATATATCAGGATTAAGAGCTTAAGCGATCATAACAACCATGAGATATTTATTTTCTTATTTAGTCAGTAAAAAAATAATAACCTCAATAACAGTCATGTTCAATACACAAAGTGTACTAGTGCAACAATTCGAAATATCAGACAATCTCATGTAGTCAAGACAGACTAGGCCAGAAGATTGCACTACAATTCTACTGATGGTGTGTCCAATTTCATCTAGAACTGTTAATCTTT
This sequence comes from Ilex aquifolium, assembly GCA_951799425.1. Taxonomy (NCBI): domain Eukaryota; kingdom Viridiplantae; phylum Streptophyta; class Magnoliopsida; order Aquifoliales; family Aquifoliaceae; genus Ilex; species Ilex aquifolium. Next base: position 51,501,620 of record OX637392.1, on the reverse strand, counting down.
ACTCATATCATACAAGAATTTGATAATTTGATCTTCTGTGTATAAATCAAACTCTACGCACCAAATTGAGCCTTTAAAGTTATAATATTTTCTAGTAGCCCCCTCACTTCAAAATTCCTGGTTTGAATTTCACTAGTTTAGGAATGACTGAAACAACTTAATATGCTAACTTATTGAGTATTTCATCCCAGTCCATTAAATAACGTTGCTTAAAATTGCAGAACATATTGAAAAGAAAAAAAAAATCTCACGTTACTTGACTCAATTCCTCAGCAAAGCCTTAACACCAACTATTTAAGAGATTATAATCTCGATAGTACTCGATTCAACTCATCAACAAAAGCCTTATCTCAACTATTTAGAGAATATAATCTCGAAAATGAAATACACACATACATATATATATATATATATATATATATATATATATATATATATGTCACTGGGTAGTTCATTGTGCAGCAAACTTTGCCCTTGTGGTAGACAGTGAAATGCTATGGAGGTCTGATTTTTCTCCATGGCTGCTAATGCAAGAAGTTCCACAGGATAGTAAACCAGACATGGCATTGTATGCAATTGTTGCGATGAGTATATTTGCAGCCTCAGTAGAATGATATCCATCGAAGTAAACGTACTCATCGCGATTACTGCATGGAACTTGCTGAGGAATACATTGACCTTTGCCCAAAGTAGTCGATACATTGCAGCATGGACTATCTGCTACTGTAAAATCTGAAATCGAAATCTGAATTTAATTAGTTCTAAGTTATCGAATTCAGTAACTTGTCGAAAAATAGAAAAGATTAGACTCAATGAGATTAAAAAAAAATGGATCGATTCCACCAAGTCGTAACTTGATCTGATTAAGTTATGATTTTTGATATGATACTGAAAAGTAACTCCCGAGACGACTCTAGTTATGTGCAGTGGTTACACAAGCAGCAAAAAAGGCCTTTTAGGGTAAATTACATTTTGATCTCCTCAATTATGCCCTTAACTATCACGATTCACAAATTATGCACTTGCCACTATTGCAGTTGGTCTCACATTACTCCCCATGAATTATTACATTTCTCACATTGCACCATTAGTTTCACATTACCCCATTTAAGAACTTAAAAACACTTCTTCTTTTTTTGTTCAAAAGTCAGGAGTGTCCAGACCAGCTTATGTGCACCTCAATTAATTTTCTCTCCGGTCCTATCAAAGGCAGGTCATCCATGCCGACACTAGAATATTCATGAGGGATAAATCTCTCATGGCCTGGCCCCAAGGGGTTATAAAGATTCGAACTCAGAACGTCTGGATTTGCAGTTCGTCTCTGTTACCACTTGAGCTATCTTTTGGGGTTATTAAAAAAAACACGTATTTTACTGCACCTACGGACATCTTCTGCCCAAAACACAATGAACGTTTAATTTTGAAGCAATGTGAAACAACTTCAATTAGATGAGGAGCAATGTTAGAAAGTCAACAGTTGAGGGGTAAAGTGTGATTACGTCATAATTAAGGAGACCAAAATGTAATTTTCCCATGTAGAAAAGTTGAAAATAACATACCATTAGATGGAGAAACCTGGGATGAAGAACCAGATGCATCAATATAGGAAAATTCTGCATCAGTTAGCTTGTTGTTGAGGTCATCAACAAGCAGCTCGAGTTTGTCATTGAATAGTTGGGCTGCACTGTTCATCATTTCCACACATGAAGATTCATTTGTGCCATAGTTAGTCAAGGCTTCTGGAATGCAACCCAGTTGACCAGCTCCAAAAACAGCTATTTTTCTTGCTCCATACTTGTACAAAGTCTAAAAAATAAAGAAAATAGCAGTAAATACCACCTTAAAGACCACTTTTGAACATGTAAACAAGCAATTCAAAAATATTTTTTTTAAAAAGGACAAGTTACTTTTTGACACCTTATTAGAGAAATGATAGGATCATAAAGAATTAATCCATCAATATCTAGGTAGAGATACGATATGATCCAAATAGATATTCCATCGATATCTGGGTCTGTTTGGATAAATACAAATGATGATAGGAATGTGTGATTTATTTTTATCTTGTGTAATTCTCATCCTATAAAAAGGGTTAAGCCCTATGTAATCAATCACCTTCAATAATACATCGATGTAGCTCATAAGACGTTAGGTCCGTGGATGTAGGCAATTTTCCTAATCACGTAATCCTTTGTGTTTCGTTTTTCTATCATTATTCATTTATTCTATCTTCAATCTCTCTTATATTCTAAAATTCTACAAATCTCACCTTGCCCTAAAACTATACGTCTAACATGTTTTGGACGAAAAACGTCCAAAAGTTTTACTAAAATACGCATTTCCAATATCTATATTGAGGGTATGATAAATGTAAAAACAATAACCATATATAGTCAGGGATGCAATGCAAGAAAAGTGATAACTAAGGGAATAATATGAAACCAATAACAATAGCGGGTGATGAAATATGAGAACTTGATAGTTGAGAGGAACTGTGAAACAGGGGACGTAGTTGAGAGGGTAAAAGTGTAATTTATCCTTAGAAAATGAGATAAAAACTCTTATACTACTGACCTTTAGCTGCTGAGAGTATTGTTTAACAAGTACTTTGGCATACTGCTCTGGTGTATATAGGCTGCTTGTTGGGTAGAACTGTGGCATAAAGTAGTTGTTGAGATAGTCGTTATTGCCCATTCCAACTGTATATAAGCAGCTGCTTAGGTACTCTTTGGCTAAAGCTTTACTCCCTAGTAAGGTAGCAATGTGCCGAATTGTGATTTTATGATTTGATAACTGCGCATTCAAGCTGATCCGAGCACCCTGTGAGAAGACAACATAGTCAGAGTATAATTAGTGACCAAAACTCAGCCGCAAAAAAATTCATCTATTTGTCACCAAAACAACTTTCGTCGTTGAAAGAGATTCGATTGTGATCACATTTTCTCTTTTTGGCGATGAAATAGTTTTCCGAAAGTTGGTAAAAGTAACCATTGGCAGCAAGCCCAAGCCTTGGGCTTATTGATTGAAACACCTAGGCCAAGGCCTGAAACACAAGCTAGCCCAATCAGGTTTTAACGGGTTAAAATTCAGCATGGTTCCTAAATGGGCCTTAACTGGGCTACTGGGTTAGCCCATTGGGATACCCGGTCCTAAACTTTCATGCCCAACCCACCAGACTAATGGTCTACCCACGACTCTGCCTACAACCCAATTAGTTCGGTGCGTTGTCGGGTCATCGGGGCCGCCAATCAAGCCTCGAGTATTTTGCTGACCATTAATAAAAAGTGAAAAATATTGTACAATACGAATTCAAGGGATGTTGTAAGGTCAGGGGAATACCAATTGTTGTCCGGTTTCATCTCGAATTCCAGCTGACCCAGATCCATAATTCACACCCTTGAGAATATCCTGGCCTCTTGCAGTTGCAAAGGGAGGAATGTAATCATCAAAGCCTAGAAGTTCAGCTGTGACCATTGAGTGTTCAATTTCAATTAGTATCATAGTTATGGCTATCAACTACTACCATTAAACTTCAACAACTTCATGAAACTTGTGACTCATATATAAAGCGAAGTATCAAAGTTGCACTGGATTATGTAATGACTTCTAGTTTTAGTAGCTTTGAACTGCTCACTTCACCCTTAAACTATTGAATTACTCACTTCACCCAAATGTTTGTTATTATCAAATAGTTCAAGAGGAAAGTAAAACAAAATTCTATCAAATTCGTAACGGCGTTAATCATTGGTATAATGCAAATTTGGTAACGGTGTTTTTTGAGGAACATAATAGTTGATGGCAATGATGAGGCATACCAAGCGGAAACACCATAGTTTAAAGGGGTGTAAATTATATTTTATCTCCTTAAACTATTATCTTTGTTTCACTTTGCACCTTCAACTATAAAATTTCTCACATTGCACCTTAAAATATTAATTTTGTTTCATATCACTCAAATAGATAACAACTGTCAATTTTTTGATGGTAAATGCGCTTGTGAGTGGTTTGTATTACTAATAAGCAACTACCTACTACACATGTGCAGATTAAAAATCAAGAAAAATACCCATCCATGACTTTACATTTCCTAAGCTCCAAATTTTCTTCTTTCGACCGACCTTCTTTTTCTTCCCAACAACCATTTGGTTTCAAAAAATGTAAAATAAAGTAGTACTATCTACTAAGCACTTGGTGGGAAGCTTTTTGGGATTTTTCTCCCTCATTTGATATATTTTTAAGTTTGTCGTTATCCATTAAAGTGATATAAAATAAAATTGATATTTTAGGGTATAATGTAAAAAAACATTATAGTTGAGGGTATAAAGTAAAATAAAAATAATAATTTAGGGAGCAAAGTGTAATTTACTCTTTCAAGGGTCAACGTATAACTTTCCCTTAGATAAAGTTGGGTGGGGGAAGGGGGTGGATAAGAAACAGACCCAAAATGTCGGCCATATTCCGGCCGTTGGTGAATCTGCCGGTTGGACCATCGGGAAAATCAATTCCATAGGGAGGAAAATTGGATCTTGCCTGAGTCAAAAGGTCATTGTTGTTGCCATTATCCACCAATGAGTCTCCAAAAATGAAGTAACAAGGGACTTGTGGTTCACCACAAATCAAAGATTTCAAATTCAGAAACAACAACACTACTGTGGAAACTATACACCAAACATTACACCCACATGCCATTGTTGAAGTCGAAGAAAAGAAAATAAGGAATGGAAAGTAGGGGGTGAAGAGGAAGGTGAGGGAGGAAAATTTGTATGAGTAGAAAAGGAATGGTGTGAGGAAAAGGAAATCCAAAGGAGGAAATATATATAGCCAGTGGAATGGAGGGTAGACATGTTTGAACAATGATGGACTGGGAACTGTTGAAGGGGCCACTTCTTTTTGCTCAAATCAGGAGTTTCACATGGCATAAATATCTGTGTAAAAGGAAAAGTTGTGTTTCTTGCGTCCAATCAATCGGATTTAAATCCTCTATATTATATATATATATATATAGATGGAGTAGACTATGGTACATCTAAAAAATTTTTAGTACCATACCTCTAAAATTTACTATTTTAAAGGATATTTTTACAATTTTTGTGGGTCATTTTATAATCAAAATATTTACCACTTTTGTTGTTGATTTACCAGTTTTATGGGTATTTTTACCACTGTTGTGTGTATTTTTACTACATTTGTGGTAACTATTTTAAAATGTTTCTTAGTTACAAAAAAATTATCACTTTTATGGGTGACTTACTACATTTGTGGGTGTTTTTACAACATTTGTGGATGTTTTTACCACTGTTGTGATAAATATTTTTACTATTTTTTTGGCTACCACAACAGTGGTAAAACTACCCACAAATGTGATAAAAGTTACCACAAATGTAGTAAATGGAGGTATGGTACCGAATTTTTTATATATATTAATTTTACTCAATGATATTGGTAGATGGGGTATAGGTGGGCATGTTAACGGATTGAGTTTATATCAAATTTTGATTGATTTGAATCTAAATTCAATTTTAAAAGTCCGATCCAATAATTTAATGGATTTTATTTTTGTGGTTCATATCCGAATCCATTAACTATCCGAAATTTGATCTGATCCAAATAACTTAATTAACTAAATTTTAACTAATTATACCTAAATATCTTTAAATAATCAATTAATTTCTTTAATTTTTAAATAAAAATATATAAATAATTCGGATCAGCTCATAATCGGATTGGATATATATATATATTTAAATTCGAATCCGAGAAATATAATATATTTGGTTCAAATTCGGATTTCGATTATCGATAAAAAATTATTAATTTATATCCAACTAATCAAATTTGAATTCGAATCAGAATCTGATTCATTGACAGACTTAGGTGTTTGAGTGACAGAGTATAAACTTTTAGATAAAACGGTGGTTTAATACTTTTATATCTTGAAAATGAAAAAATGTGATGTGAGTGTTGGGTATGGAAGGACAATAACATGGAAAAAAAAACTCACTCGATTCCAAATTTCGACATAATATAATTTTTTAAGTATTGCAACAAAAGAAAAGGTGTGCTGATAGAGTTAACTGTTGGGCCATTTGTGGAGTCAAGTTTCTGAGGCGTACTGGAAGGCGCGTCCGGACGGCAGAAGAGCGCGCGTCCGGACGCAAGTGGCAGAACGTTGAAGGAGCAAAACTGAACTCACTGGAAGTCGCGTCCGGACGCGGTATAGTCATGCGTCCGGACGCGTGTCTGTTTCGTGGCTTAGTGCACAGAATGTATAAAAACCCTTTGTCTTGGTGATTAGGGTTATGAGAGTGGTGTGAGATATTACATAGCCTCCTTCTTTGTATTTTTTGTCTCTCCTAATAGTGAAATCCCTGCAGCGTCGTGGATGTAGGCAAATTGCCGAACCACGTAAATATTGTGTGTCTTGTTCTTCCTTGCTTGTTATTGTTTTCTGTTCTTGATTTGCTCTTGGATTGTGTGTGTGTTTCTGTGGGTTTTAATAATGGTTAAATCCCCAACAACTGGTATCAGAGCTCCGGGTTAGGAGGTCAAGGGTTTGCACAATGACCGAAGACAAAGTCAAGATCGAGAAATTCAATGGTTCGAACTACGCGTTCTGGAAGATGCAGATGGAGGATATTCTGTATCAGAAGGATCTTTATCTGCCTATCGATGGCGAAAAGCCAGCGGATATGGAGCAAGCAAAGTGGGATGTTCTGGATCGCAAAGCCCTAGGGACTGTGCGACTGTGTCTCGCGCCGTCAGTTGCGTCGAACATCGCCAAAGAAAAGACTACATCAGGTTTATTCAAAGCCCTAGAAAAGATGTATGAAAAGCCTTCAGCGGTGAATAAGGTATATCTCATGAAGAAGTTATTTAATTTAAAGATGTCTGAAAACTCTATTGTTGCTGAACATATCAATGAATTCAATACGGTCACGAATCAGTTAGAATCTGTGAGTATTGTCTTTGATGATGAAATTAGAGCTCTTGTACTTTTATCAAGTTTGCCAGAAAGTTGGAATGGACTT